>JBBPDJ010000023.1:11706832-11729861 GCA_037974625.1 Cucumis cinereus
TATATATATACCATGACATGTCATATGAATAGTGGTGTGTTGTGCCTTAGTAAGATACACCACATCTGAGTTCAATTGTTTTTCTTTACTTTCTCTCTTCTCTGCTTTCACTCTTGTTTTGTTTATTTGTTCAAAAAAAAAAAATCACTTGAGCATTTCTTACTTTACTGTCTTAGAAAGTTAAAACAGAAACAAATATACACATTATTCTACACAGAAAATTTCAAAAAAAAAAAAAAAAAGGGTTGAAAAACAATAATAAATAGTGAGGTATGAAGAAAATAGGAGGAAGTTAAAAAAGAATGAGAAAGGATATATATACTAATTACTAAGTAAGCTTCCTCCAGAGGTATCCTTTGGACTGTGCTAAGGATTTGACCCTTGGGAATACAAACCCTGCTTTTGGGGGATTCCCTCCAACAAGCGAATTCTCATATATTTCTTTGCATTCTTGTACTACCTGTTCAAAATAACACCACCACCCTTTCACTTTCCCCCATATTAACTCATTTTTTTACTTCCATATTTTAATAATTATAAAATATGATTATAAAAATTAGAGAAAAATACCTCTTTAGCATCTTTTCTAGGTATGCCTTCTCGAAGTCCAACAAGCTTCTCGACCACCTCGGGCTGCAAGTTGATATACGAGCAATTCAATTGTAAAAATTTCAAACCCAAGATACTTGACTCAAAATTATTAACTTGCATTTATGAATATTTTGCAGACGTAACCAATATATATCAAATACTAAGTAGTTATATATATATATATATATATATATATATATATATATAAAGAGAGAAAAAGAAGTTTTACCGGGCAATCTGGTTGGTGCTCAAGGATATTTGTGTAAATTAGCGTGAAAGTATCTAGACTCTCGGCAGAAGCAAGTTCCCTTAGATCACTCAGTATCCTTACTCTGCTTTCAACTTTCTGTTACAGAAGGAAGAGTCAAGGAAAAGAAGCTTAAGAAGTAAAAAAAAAAAAAAAAAAAGCATTTATCTTTTATCTATGTGATAAAAAAATGCATATGCAGTAGGAACATTTGAGTAAAATGTGTACGGATTACTTACAGAGATGCTTATATACTCTCTGAAAAAGTCCATGAGGACCTCCTCATCCAGCCTCATCCGCTCAATAGTTTCTTCCTTTATGTAGTTTTTCTAGAATCAAAATTCACAAGATAGTATTTAGATAATCAAATCGTACAGGAATAAGAAGTCGAGATTAAGTGTCAACTTAGAAGGGGATTTTTTACTATGCCAGAGTAAAACCTGTGTAAGCAAATGATCTACGTAGACAACGGCAGTTTCCTCCAAGCAAGCCTCAACGAATCTTCTGAATGATCGTTCTTCAATATACCTTCATAATTAAAAATGATATATGAAGATTGTGAAGCTTTAATACCTATAAACAGTGTAGTGTTTATCGTAATCACAATTTATATGGTAGAAGGCAGACATTAAGCCAACTTGTTCATAATTTTATGCTCCACAATTTGATAGTATTATCTGCATCTTTAGGGAAAAATCAGCAGAACATAATAGTGATTTCATGTATAAAATATCTGTGATGCAATTCTAGAATTCACGCCTTCTTATATATATGATGGATTTCCTGTGTAAATATAATGAACATTCTGAGGGGTTTCATATATCGGTTAGCATGATGGAAATTTTTCTTCAAGAAAGAAAAGGAGTTGGATTAAACTCAATCTAAGACTGGTCAATGATGCATGGTAGCTTATTTTATATAAGAAGTCTCTTTTATAGTCTAAATTTCAACCTTTTGAGTTAAACACTAGTGAGTTTTGATCATTAATGACACTGCATGGTCTAAATTTCAATCCTAGATTTTTACGACTCAATAGCTAGGGTGTTTTTTTTTTGTTTTTTTTAGGGGGTGGGGGTCATAATGCTTTGCACAAGAAGCTAAAGTTGAAGAAAATGAGCACTTACATCTTCACATCTGTAAAATAGTCTCCAAACGTTGCAACTAGGTATTCAGTAACAAGCCCTTCGCACCATTCTAACATAGGAATAGGGTAATTTGTGTAAGGGAAGTCAATAATACACATTAAAAATTGCAAGTGTCCATTCAAATTGGTTTTAAACATTCAATGGATTAAGAAATAACAGGGAAAACAATACAGGGAAAAATAACATTAGACAGAGTACAAAAAGAAACATATATTACTGAAACAAATAGATGAGAAGGGAGAACCATTTTCATTTACATCAGAAACAATATATGGTGTGAAAGACATAACCCATAAACAATCAACATCCAACCAACAATACTATCCAAAATATATTTGTCAATATTTTTGTGGTATATATTTCTTAAAACAATTATATGTCAATGCACCACATAAGACACTAAAAAGTTCTACCACTCCTAGTCTGTGGAAGGCACAAATTTCCTTACCGCTTAGGCATTTGTATGATCTTAAACAATATATTCTTCAAGCTGACTACAATGCAAATACTGCGTAACTTACAGAAAATTATGATGCAGAGAGAAGGAATATTACCCTTCTGATAAAGCTTGACAAGTAACTCTTGCACTCCAGGATCCTCAAAAATGACACTGACCGTAAGATGCACAGCTTCCTAGCATCAATATGAGAAATATAATATACTTGTGCATAAGCGAACATAATACAATAAGCATGTGCGTGAGGATTAAAATAAAGAGACCACAAAGAACTGTAGGAAAAGTAATTCTCATAGGATCAGGTACCTTGGCAACCTCTAGGAAACCCTTACAAGTATCTTCAAAATTTATCTGTAAAATATGAGAAAACAAACCAAACTAAAATGAGATGCTGAGGATTATTGGTAAACAAAAGATTTTTATTAACAATAGTAGATGCACAAAAAAGAAAGAGGAAAAAGATGAGATATCCCCAAGTGTCTAAGAAATTACAAGTCGCCTCCACAAGTTTTGCATCAAATCTTAGTCACAAAAGTATTTAAGAGAGGAGACAGACACCCAGTACAATAGAAGACTTTAAATAGATTCTCACTTTTTCATTATCCAATTGTAAACCAAACTGGAAATTGAAAACAAGCTAACAAATATTATCCAATCATGAAAAATTCTATTAAATAAAAAGATTACAAATTAAGTCCAAATATAGGTTAGTGGTTATTAATTAATTAATAGGGAGGTTAAAAAAATCATTAGGAGACTAGATTTTCCACAAAAAAAAAATAAGAAATTTTATTTAACAGGGAAAATCTCTAAAAGAACCACTAAGAGAACCACTAAGGTACAAGATAATATTGAAAAGTAAACCCACAAAGAGATCACCATCGCATCACCTGTTCAGCGTAATTTTGAGGGAGGGCTTCAATTGTGCTATTACTTAGTTCCATGGCAAGATCATAGCAACGCAAGTTATTGTTTATCTGAAGGCATTTTCAATATCAAGAAGTAAGAGCGAGGTCCATTTTAAGTATAGAAAATATAATAAATCCTACATAAGAAAAAAAAAACAAACCATTGCGCACAAAGGTTCTAGACCAATTTCAGAAGCAGGTTCCTCAAGTCTCTTCCTCTCAGCTGCTTGAAAATCAATCATTACCTTGGGACAAAATATATATATATATAGATATCAAAAGCGCCTTTTTAACCATTTAAAAATGGTATAATAGCTTTCTAAAAAAAGGGGTATACTAGTAACAGGAAAAAATGTGCACGACACAAAATGCTAAAATTTAAACTGCAACAATCAAATAAGCACTATACAAAAAGTGGGGGAAAAAAGAGTAATACTAAAGCCAAGTCTCTTTCAAAGATATCTACATGTTCATTCATTTACTAGAGAACATGTTTCCAAAGGTGTGAGAAGAATTCCTCGTGTTATCGAAGCAAAATTGAAAGCACTGTCTAATTCTGAAGTATCACTGAAATAATAGTAGCAAAAGTTCAATCATGAGTGCAAATTTATTTCTCTCACCTGAATAATTGCCAATGAAATTCTGTAAAGCATGACATCCGTGCTATTATCACGAACAATTTGCACTTGCTCACCTAGGATCCTAAACAAATCAACAGCAGCAGGTGTATACAGCTTGCCATCTTCCGTTTTCTTTGGTGGTTGAACCTTATCAGCCTCCAAGATATTCAAGTACCATTTCTAGGAACCATAAAAAGCAACAATGATAACAGCTGAAAATTATCAGTGACTTCAACATCATTGCCGTCAAATTATTATAAATGAATCATTACCCTTGTAGTAGCTTGCATTCTTTCAACATAAGAATTCATCAGAGGATCCATGGCACCGCTCTCAGAACATACTTGAGCCAGAGACTCATCAACACCTAGTCCAATAAGATTCTCTTGATACTCTACAACCCAACCTGTCACCTAACTCCAATAGTGAAGGAAGAAGAGTAGAATTTAGAAACTAAGATCTCTCGTAATTTTCTAAACAAGGAACTGGAGAATTTAGCAAATTATTGCACACTTTGATTTCTTTGCAAGGAAGCTATAAGTGAAAAGTATGTTCAATACAAATACTACCTAGAGTGCTCAATAATAAATATACCAGAACAGTTTACACAATTCCAGGGTCAACCCATCTGGTGCCAATATGTTATAAAATATTACAACAAATGCTAGGAATAAATTCACTCTTCTTCTATAGGGACAGTGTTTCTAAAGCTCAAAGCGCACTAGCACAATAGCCTCCTGGGCATAAGCATGAGACCCCTTTTTTCCTTTTCCTGTGTACTATATCTAAAGAAGAGAATGTGAAGTTTAACTGGGAATGTCAGAGAAAAAAAACCATTGCTCACAAACTCTCTAAATGCAAGCACAAAACCCTAAACCCTAAACAAAAGAAACCCTAAAGCCTAGGGCTTAAGGTCATGGGGCTTCACAGGAAGACACGCACTTATTGTGCACCTTCTTCCATGCTAGATTTGAGTCTGGTGCAGAGGCGCACACTGAAAGGTGCCTTGTAAAACAATGGACAAGGATCCACATCATCACAAATTCTATGAATTAATCAAGCTATGCATTTCACAGAATCCTCGGCACAAGTTTTTGCTCCACTCAAAATGAAACATCAACGGGAAGTATCTAATTAAGAAGCAAACTACTGTGAGATCCCTTCTCTTAATCCTCTACCAATCCATAAAACTGAAGTAAAATTCTACGTTATTGTAGTGTATCCAATCAAAACCAAAAAAGCCACCTTCTCTGCCATTGCCCGCACATAGGGCCAGCCACTTTGCAAAGAATCTCAAAGTCAAAGGCTGCATTCATCGCCCCAATAAAGAACCAAATATATAAAATAAATGACTGTTTAGACAAAAGAAATACCTTTAAAATTTCTATATTGGTCAATTCATTTGCCCTGTCACTGAGTAACCTGAGCATCTGAATAAACCTTTCAGTGTATAGATTGACCATGAGTTGGAATATCTCATATCTACAAAAGCATAAGATCAGAAGTTGGAAGTTTAATTTTTATAAAAGATAAAATGATAGTTTTATCCAAAGAAACAAGGTGTCTTATGAACTTCTAAGAAACTTCAAAGATAATCTTCAAATGATATATTCCATACAAGCCAAAATGAGGCACAAATACAGGTACTGGGATTCTTTGTTGGGCTTAATGAACTTATGGTTTCATAAAATATTATAATGAATGAATGAATAAATCTTGAGGGAGGATCAAAATCAGCAAACCTTGGAGGGAAACAAGGAGCCACATAGTCATAAACATCTCCAAGCTCTTCTCCGATCTGAAACATGAAAAATTGGAATGGCCAGAGGAAGATTAAGAGAATGAGTTATTATGTATATGATACTAGAAGAAGCTTACTTATTGCACTACAACAATAAACTCTCAGTTAAGTCCTTATAATGCAATCACTAAATGTCAACAGAATGAGAATATATGGATTTAAAAATGGTAACTCTTATAAGGTTGTCAATGGTTAGGAAACCAATTTTCAACAGTTTTTTTGTTTGTTTGTATTTTTTTTTTTTTTGTATTTTTTTTGTATCTTTTTGCTTTTTTGTTTTTCTTTTGCAACAAAAAAAAAATTCAGGCAAGCAAGTTACTGCATGCTAAGTCGTATGAATTTATTTATAGTTAGTGCTATGTCTATTTCATCTAATTAGACCATGGTACTTTTCTACTCAATTCGTGCAGTATATGTTGACATAACATCTTGATTTTGTTAGTTAATTTTAACATTTTGAGACAATAAAAACTTGTTTGAAATTTTTTTTTATCATTAAATAACGGACAAAATTTTTAAGAGATTCAAGACTCTTATATTACCAATTGACCCAAAAGCTTAAGATAGTAAGTGAAGGCAAATTTAACATTATATCACTCAACACTCCCCCACACTTGTAGAATCGATATATGAAGTAGACCCAAAAAGTGGAATTCAATTTTGAATTGGGGAGGAAATAACATTGTAGGGGCTTGAACATAGGGCCTTCCTCGACCACCTACTCTAATACCAAATCACCAATTGACCCAAAAGTTTAAACTAGTAAGTGAAGGAAAATTTAATATTATATCACTCAACAAAGATAAACTGAAAAAAGATTCCAATATTAGGGACTAATATATTCAGCCTAAACATAGATAACTTCTAGAGAATCTTGTAACCTTTCCAATTAGTAGAGAGGCAAAAACTATGACCTTAATGTCCTCACATATCAACTTCTTAAATTCTTTTGCCGTTTCAATGATTCTATTGATTATCAACCTACAGCATCTAAAGTTTATTCAAAATCAAGTCAAAAGGCTATTCTCGTTCAATCTCAAGCTTTCTTGATACAAAGAAAGTAAAAACTTGGTAACTAGGCCAACTTCAGGTGCAATGGCAACTGCTTCTCGGATTTGATGGTGCAACAATAATTTTTCTCAATTTTTCTCCATCTAGAGTTTACTCAGACATTTTCTATCATTTTGGATCACAACCAACAGGTACAGAACAAAACATTCATAATTCATGAAGTTACAACACCGCGACGTTTAACCCATCATTTTTTACATCAATATCTGGCTTTAATTTTACACTGAAAACATAATTGTCTCATCCTCATTCCAAAACAGAGATGCATAACAGTAATAACAAAAAAAGGGGAAAAAAACGCTCGAAGGATTACAATATATGATGCATACCATTCGAGCTTCCTCTAAAGCTGCCTTCAGGTCCTCAAAAACAAGCTGATAAGAATAAATTTTCATGAAACTCATTTACAAGAAGCCAGGAAGGTAAAAGCTAGGGCAAACTGCAAAACCACTCCTAAAGTATGGTGGTAGTTGCAATTACATTCTTAAACTTTCCTTTGTAAAAATTGAGCTCTCAAACTTATATAAGTGTTAAAATTGGACCCTCAAACTTATCATAGTGGTAGATATTGGACCCCCAAATGATAAACATTGAACTGTTAAATTTGTACAATTGTTACAATTTCTATAACTAGATCCAATTTTAACACTTGTATAAGTTTGAGGACTTGATTTTTACAATTGAAAGTTTGAAGGTATTATTGCAACTATTGCGATACTTTAGGGGTGGTTTTTGCAATTTTTCTTACAAACTATATTTCAATTTTCTTTTCCCATACAAAATTTGAAGAGAAATACCTCCGTCAAAAGTTTACTAAACCTTCCTTCAACAGTCTTCCTTATTTGCTCATAACATTTGTCTTTGTATGCTTTCCCCTGAGCCTTCAGTTTTTGTTGTGTAAGGTTTCTAGAAGAAGCTGTTGCTGTCGTGGTTTTTCTGGTTTGATAAATTGAAAATTGATTGATTAGCATAAACAACATTAAATCTCAAAAAATGAGTAAAATATGTTAAAATAATTAAGTAAAATATGTTAAAATAATTACTTTGTTGTTCTGCGGGGGTTTGCTACTGTCGCCATTGCGCCACCACCCTCGGCCTCAGCTGCTTCCTCAGCAAGTTGTTGATCGAGAATTTCTTGCATTTCAACGACTCTGAAAAGGTATGATTGACAAATTACGCATTAAATCCTTTCCATCAATAAAATTAGCTATCATGAAAAAACCCACCAAGGATTTTCCAAAAACTGGCATATGAAGTTCAATGGATTTAAAGAATTAAACAAAACAATTAATTGAGAATTTCTTTACATTTCATCATCTCCAAATCAAATACCAGCATGAGATCCAAAACATATGTCTGAATGATCGTTCTAACTGAATTAACAAACAAAATTCAACCCAAGATTGGCAAAATGTCAATGTAGACATTACCTTATAGCACGAACCAATGTTTGTGGACTGCAGAATGGAAATTTCACAAAGTTAGAAAAAGAGTGCTAAAAGGATCAAAATCATGGACAGCTACTAAAGAGCTTTAACTTTAACAATGAACAAATTCTGTAACCTACGGTTTTTAATTAGTCCATTTTACAATCGATCAAATACACATTATTATCACAAGAATTTAGCGGAAGGGGGTGAGGGAGAAGGAATGATTTGGCGGAAGGGGGTGAGGGAGGAGGAATGCATCTTGCAACCTTAAGGATGCCATAATTGCTCCACTACAAAATTTTCCCACATCTTCCTCAGCAAGTCGCTATCCGAAAAATCTCACTACAGTGCAAATCAGTTAGTGTACTATATTTTTTACATTGACAAATACTTTTAAAATGGTAGCGAAGTTTTACAAATATATATTACAATGAAAGTTTTGTTGGTAAACACCATACATTTAGCATAACAAGCACATAAAGATTAAATTACAGGAAAAAAGGGAACTTATCAGAAGCAGACGGACGTAAATTAGTTTTTTCTTATCATTAGCAATTAATTAACACAGAATATTCATAAGTCTACACTTCAAAATTTAAAAGCATAGATCTCATCTATGAATTTCCACTAAAATGACACTGTATAAAGGTAATGGTCATTTTAGATATTAATTTAAGCATATTATCAAGATAGAGAATATACGATCATGCAATGATAGGACAAGAAAATAGTTGTATGGAAAGCATATATCCCCAATAATCCCACACAGGGCTGTCAGAATTTCACTCCATCTTTTTTAAATAAAGAGAACATATTGCAAATCTACTAACCAGTAGGTACAAGGAGTGTAGGCCAAGATTCTTTTCAAACAAATGAATGCTGGAGAGTGAGAAAAGGTTTATGGTAGATACCTAGCCACCCAAGACATGGGATGGAGAAATAAATAGCAAAATGCTTCAAGGAGTATAGAATAAGCATAAATCTCACAACTTTCTGAATGGGTCAACCTTAGACAAAACTTTGTCTTACACATTATACTAATGTTCTTTTTTTCCTAATTGTTCATATTGTATATTGTACATCTATAGAAAATAACTCTAGCATGATACAAAATAGACATCTTATCTTGGAAATATAATCAGAATTTAAGCCCCCGTGCTTCAAAGGGACACCAAAAAAAAAAAATGAAAACTACAGTCCAAAATCAACCTCCAAGAAGTAATTAGGTGCAAACAAATAATTTTGGTTAGATTAACAAGCAAAACACAATATTAGAAGGCTTATTGGCAAAAAAGTGTCTCTGATATAGAAATGTAATCAATCTTATCAAAAAAAGATACAGAAATGTACAACAGTACAAAAGTGAACAAATGCGCATAAAATTAAATTTAACAATGGCACTGAATTATACACACTGTACCTCTCCTTAGAAAGTTTATAAAAGTTGGATACATGTTCCCACAACGTCTTCTCAAATGTTTCCCACGTTCGATCTACATCTTCAAAATATTCTCTGTTGTTAATTCCAAAGATTAGAAGGAAGTAGAGAACACCACGCTATGTAGCAAGAGAAGATCTATAAAATGATATATATACATATATATATATATTAAGAAACTTAATTTCACAGAAATATTATAAAAAAATGATCTTAAAATATAAATTGAAGCAAAGTGAAACATAAAATGTCAACATGGTATCATCCTAATAAGTTTAATTGTTTGTTATACTAATGACATTAGCCCACGGAAAATTTCTAAAGGTTGAAGTATTCTTCTCTCTGTTGTCTTACCATTGTCCCACTACCGGAGTCAATAGTAGTTCCTTTAAGAACTTCTAACACTACCGGTCTACAAAACAAGTAAGCCACTAAGTCTATCATTAAATTCCATTATCATTTAATTATTCTAATATTGTTTCATTAAAACTATGAAATGTACAAAACGAGGAAGGGCCAGACCCTCAAACCAAGCAAAGAAGTCACAGATATAAAATTTATAAAGATTAAAAGAAAACAAAAATCAGATATTCAATTTTTTTGGATAGAAAGCAATTTCATTAATTAAATGATATGATAAAACAGAGAAAACTCATCCAAAAAGATTGCAAAAAGCTTCTCCTGTTCGATAGCAGAGAATTTAAGTTGAGTTAAAAGGATTTACAAAATGAAAGAGTCATAAAAAGAGAGGCTTCTAGGACTCCATGTGAGATTTTTCTTTGCCTTGAAAGATTCAAGAATTCTTTTCCTTCCAAACTAAAATGGATACCAAACTAAAAGATATTTGCATGTGATTGCAAATACTCAGAAGTTTTTTTATTCCCTAATGGAAACATGATAGATCTAAACCCTAAACCCTAAACCCTAAACAAAAACAAAACAGAACAGAACAGATACCTTAGTCTTCCAACCTCTTCTTTGTGAGATGCTGCAGCTGCTAAAGCAAACCTCCGTTTTCCATCAAGTGCAGTTAGCCTCTGTGACAAGTGTGCATAAAAAAACTATAAGGGCCAAAATATAAATGCATGACGAGCTACATGAAGATACTACGTTGTTCAATCTTTTAAAAAGAATGCATAGATTTCCTAAATGATAAGATAACATTTTCAACCTTAAAAATAACAATAAAGCCACTTCACCTCGTAGGTGTTTATAAGCTCTTTATCATCACTCAAAGAATCACGGGCCTCAGCTGCTTCAACAGATATGGACATCATACCCTCAACATCCTATTGAAGGCTCAAGTATTAGTTCTATAACACCGTACAAGGGCAGCTAACCACCATGGAAGAAAACAAATAGATAAATATATACAGTTAAAAAGATCTTGAGCTTATAGATTTTTTTTTTGATAAGAAAGCTTATAGAGAGAAAATTGATTTTAGATTTAGTATTTCATGCAGGATATGTAAGATTTCGTTACAAAAAAGGTTGATCGTTAGCTTGTTAAATTAATGGTCTGAGTACTTAATGCAATTGCAACCCCAATGGTACAAGTTTAATTTACAAATATTTCTCAAGTTACACATCTAGAATTCTATAAACACCTAAAAATAGTGAAAATAACAAGAACAAAAATTAGAAAAAGAGAGCCACATAAATCATCCAAGAGTGTATTCAATTTCAAGGGCACGTTTGAGATATACTTTCCATATAATTATATTTATAATTACGAAGAAGGCTACCGACCTTCAAGGTTGTCAGTAAGTTATTCCTTGCATTGCTAAGGAGTTTTATCTGATCATGGTTCTCTATCAATGTTTGGCATTCTTGACATAACCTGAATGCACATGGCAATTGAGTAGTCAAAATGCTTGAATCAAAATATGTATTTGAATTCTAATGCATCTATTTTCATACTTCTCAATTGAAATGAAGTTTTCTCGAAGCTGGTTTATTGTCTTCTCAGATAAAGAGAGTGACTCCAGTCCAGCTTGTGCTTGTTCAACCTACATTCATGTTGGGAAAGCAATACTATTTCAGAAACACAAGCTTCCTTATCTTCAAGAGTGCCTCAAATATTTGGTTCAATAGTAAATATGGTAATTCACAATGGTGAGACAACATATCTCTTCAAAAACTATGGGAAAAAGTTGTCAGTTGTACCTGCTCTGCAACCATTGTACTGAGCTGTGCATCATTTGCCTAACAAACAAAGTAGGATAACAAATGCATACAACGTCAGAATACCAGCAATTGAACTTCAGTTGCGCAAAACTTGTTTTTTTTATTGAATCAATTGAGAAAAAATGAAAGAATATAAGGACATACAGAAAACCCCCACCAAAACATCCCTTCTAAAGAAAGGGATTCAAACTAAGAAAGATCTTGCCTCGAAAATAATTACGAAAAAGCTTCGTATCGAAGCCCAAAGCGACACACGAAACCTTACTAAGGACCAAATCTCCCAAGAGTTCCTATCTATACCTCTGAACACTATTTTTCCTCTCCCCCGAATATACCATAACACAGCGCCCCCCCCCCCCAACACACACACACACACAAAAGACAGCCTCTCTCTCTCTCTGAAAGGCAAATGGAGGAGGAAGTTCCAATGACTATCCCTCTCGGCAGCTATTTGAACTGAACATCATGGAGTTTCTGACGAAACCAAAAAGTAAAAGACAAGACGAAATTTTAAGGAAGACAAATGATAAAAATGAGGAAATGTACAGCAAAGGGGACTATCCCTCACCCTTTGATCTTTCCAAAAGTACGTAATCCTTAACATCCCCCACAATGCAACAGACTAAATGAGAAAAAAAGGGAAGCTCAAGCGAAATATCATTCCACGGATTTCGGTTGGTGCCTTTAATCCCTTTAGCCACCCAATCAAAGGGATGGGTCTCACGCTTCTTCGCAACGATCCTACACCACAAGTATTCAGGCCCAAGGGCAAAAGCCCAAGGCTACTTAGCCAACAAAGCTTTGTCTCAAAGCCTTAAGTAGCCAATCTCCAACACTCCCTAGTTTACAGGGTGCCTAAGAACCTCCCAGCTAACCAGATGAGAACCCTTCCTTTCATCCACCCCTTTCTAAAGAAAATCTCCCATAAACTTCCCAAGCTCTTGCAAATCGAACTAGGAACGAAACAGGTTAAGATAATAAATGGGAATGTCAATAAGCATTGAATTGATCAAAGTTAGTCTACCAAAAATAACCTTTCTTGCACGAAGCTAACCTCTTGCAACTTTTCAGATATGGGGTTCCGAAAAAACAAGGCCCTCGGGTTACCACTCAGTGGAAGACCAAGGATAAGAGGAAGGAAAGGAGCCAACCCCGAAACCACTCACATCTGCCCATCCCTTAAGCTTGTCCTGATCACAAGATTTGGCACTTGCTCGTATTAATTTTAAGGCTGGACATGGACCCCAAAGAACCCCATCATATGATTAAGGATCAAGAAGGAATCCTCATTGCCAGAACAAAACAACATCGTATCAGCTGCAAACTGAAAATAAGACAAGGCGACCTCATCAGCCTCAAGCCTAAAAGGGTCGATAATTCTTCCTTCCACACCCATTAAAATGAGTTGACTTAAGACATCCATGATGATCAAGAACAAGAAGGGAGACAAAGCATCTCCTTGCCTTAACCCTCTAGAAACCTGAATCAACCCCTTTGGGGCTCCTTTAATGATGATAGAGTATTTTACATTTCTAACACAATCCCACATCTACATCCACCATTTATACCCAAATCTTTCTTTTGCATCACGCCATTACCTTATCCAGAAAGTTCCAATTGACATGATCATAAGCCTTTTCACGGTCAAGTTTGAATATAACTCCCTCTTTATTCGCTCCATAGTACTCAATGGCTTCGTTGGCAATAAGAGTTTGGTTGAAGATTTGCTTCCCCACTACAAAAGCTCCTTGCGCCTCCAAAATTTTCGAGGGCAACAATTTCCTTAGGCGATTTGCAAGGACCTTAGCCAGAATCTTATAGATACTAGTTATGGGACTAATGTGCTTGAACTCCTTCATCCTATTGGCATTCTCCTTTTTTGGGACAAGACCAACAAATGTTTCCACCATAGAACGATTCAAAAAGCCTCTCTCAAAAACATTTTAAAAACTCCATCCAAATCAACCTTAGTTAGATCTCAATTATCTTGGAAAAAAGCCATGGAAAAACCATTCGGACCCGGGGACTTGTTCCTATTACTCCTGAAGACTGCCATCCTGATTTCATCCAACGTAAAAAGGACCACCAACTCCCCATCCTCCCTAGACGAAATGGGAAACCTCAATAATACCTTGCACAAACGGCTTCACTTGGACGACCAGGTTATACAAAATATATTTACTAATCAATAACTATAAGCATCATTACCATTTTGGGAAGTTGAATTAAACCTATTTAGATGATGTTTACAGCAACAATAAAACATATGTTGCCTTTGCACCAAGAAATTTAATCAAATGCCCCAATTGTACAGAAAAACTGGGCAAAAAGGGAGAACTTACGTTCTGGTCACATGTAGAGGAGTACCAGAATTGTAGTGTGGCGTGCAATATTCAGACTCAATTACTTGAAAAATTAAGTGAAAGCAAAAATTAGCTCAGCTTAAGGAAGCTTAAGTGAGATCCGAAATCGATAACATGGACAAGTGTTATAGTTAAAGCCTGCATTCACGCTCTGTTTGCAGCATCAATTTCTATTCTCAACTATTTAAAAGCACCAACTCCTGAAACTTTTGTAAACTATATATGTTCCTCGGAACGAATGGTCGAAGTAGGATTTTCAGTCCAAGTGATATGAACTCTGTAATGCATTAAGCATAAGTCTCTAGGTGAGGAATTGAGAAATTTTTAGACTGACTAGGATCACAATGATGCGGCATTCTGGTATTTCTTGACTAAACTAAATCAAAGACTTGTCGTTGGCAATAACTCTTACAACAGAACATAAAACAAAATTAGAATTCCTTGCTCTACGTCCTACCATTAGTACGAATACCTACAAAGCTCCAGCACAAAAATTTGGAACAAAAAAAAGCAAGATAAAGTTCAATGCACACCTCGCAGTGGATCACAGGAATTGAAGAATGTGATGGAAACTCATCAAAAGAAAGTACCTGCTGACGAGTAATGTAATCAGCCTTGATCGAACTAATTGACTGCAGAAGCTCCGGAAGCGGCAGAAGTTTGGCAACCTCGCGTACGGCTGCTTCCTTTGCTTCGATACCGAGATCCTCGACCATCATCTTGCACTAAACAGGAATCGGAAGCACAAAAGAGACTTGAAAATCGAGAAAATAATCAATGTAATTAAACGAAAACTTGAATTCTGAAAATAGAAGCGATCTCTTGTGTTTGACAAACAGATTCTTCAGCCTCGGAACAATCTTTGTTCATCTGAATGGAAATGGATCTGATTAACGAAGCTACTTCCGAAATTTCTTACCAGATTAACGAAGAATAGAGGCACAACATGAAATGCTAGGCCGAACAACGAACGAAATTGCTTTGAAATGAAATGATTTTTCCAGAATTGTATTTGTCAAACACTGTGTTCTTCAAAAAAAAAAAAAAAAAAAAAAATTAAGTACTCGGTAAAAAAAATAGATTAAGCCGCTTCGAAAAAACAATAATAAATTAGTAAAATTAATTAAAATATTTATAAATATAATAAAATATTATCAATAGATAGTCCATAGACTATGAAATTTTGCTACAATGGTAACTATTTTTTCTAGTTTTATCCTTTACAACAATTTGAAATATGGATTTTATCCTATTTTTACAAGAAATAAATTAAATTTTTGTTTGAATTGTTTTCAAATACAGCAAAATAAACAAAATATTTAATTTTTACTGATAGAAAAAATGTCAAATTATTTACAAAAAATAAAAAATTGATAGACTTTATCAACCTCTATCAATGATAGATATGTATTAACTGGTATCACTCATAATATCAATGATGACTTCTATTATTTATAAACTTCTATCAGTGTCGATCTGAAATAAACTTGTATCAGTTTCTATTATTGATGATCCTATCCGTATCTATCTGGCGTTAAGAAATGAAATAATTTTTGTTGTTACTTTTGAATAGTTTAACCAATTTTTCTTTATTTAAAACGCCCAAAATCCAATGCAATTGTATAAAAGAAGATTAATTTATTTTTTTTTGTTATCTTTCAAATCATTTCTCCTTCCTTTCCTTTCGTGTCTTATCCCCTTCTTCAACTAAAATAATTGAAAATACAATAAAATTTGGTCTATAGTTAATGTTATCATCCTATGAAATTACACTTTTAACCCTTTCTTAATTTTGCAATTGTTCTTTACCTATTTTCTTCCTTCTTTTTTTTCCTTTTCGCTTTTCGTTTTTTCTTTATGCCGTCGTTGTCTTCTGTTTCTTCCATTTTATGCTTTCTTTCTCGTCTTCCCTGTACTCCAAAATCTTATTCATTATCCAGAAGCTAGAAAGAGAAAGAAGAATTTGAACAAAGAAGAAAAATAAAAAAAAAGAAACCATAAATAGATACTTGAAACGAGAGAGAGAGAGGAACGATAAGTTATTCACAAGCGAGAAAAAATATTTAGGCACGAACGAAAAGTAGGTACTTGGAAAGAAGAATGAGTAGCGAGAAAAAAGAGAAGTGGAAAATTTGAGTATTATGTTGAACTAACAATAGTAAGGAAGGACAAGAAGAAGAAACGAGAAATACGAACCGAGAAGAAGTTGGTGGCAGAGTGGCCTCACATGCATATGTTATTTTGGTAATTTCAGGAGTAACCCAATTTTCATTTGTACCTCTAAAACCCATTCTGCAACCTCATGTTTTCCATGGCAACGGCTCTCTCTATTTTAGGCCTTTATTTTCTCTCTCATGGGTTGCGTTGGAGAGAGAAAAACCAGTTGCCGCCGAACCGATGAGCTATGGACGGTGGGGCAAGACAGTGACAGTGAACATCGAGACGCGAATATGAAATTGAAGAAGAAAAGAGGGATATGATCAGATCAAAGAAAAGAAAGTAATTGATAGATAAATTAAAAGAGTTATATCTTTAAACATTGTAAAATTAAATTTTAAATTCTTGATTTTATCCCAACCTTAAAATTGAACCATAATTGTATAAACTGCATTGATTTTATAATTTCATCGTTTATATGTCAAATTTCTATAATTATATTAAGTTTCGTAGGTGATTCTTACACCTTTAATTCAATTGTTAATATTAAAAGTTTAAGAATATAATTGTAACTATCCATAAATAAATTGACTTTTTAACCAAATTATGTTCACTTGGTAGTTTCTATTCTATTTCATTTTTTTTTTATAGATCATTGAGTTCAGTTTCGTTAAAAAGTACAAATATTTAGATACAACAACCATTAAAGTACATAGATCAAAATGATTTTTTTAAAAAAAAAATTATTATCAAAAGTCATTTTAATCATTTATTTTTTTCAGTACAACAATTAGATTATGCTAATACAACAATTAGATTATGTTGTATGAACTTCGGAGAATTTAAATACGATCCAATTTAAAGTATATTTACTATATATATATACATATTACAATTTATTAATTTATTTCCAACAAAAGACTAACACCAAATTTAATTATCTCTAATTCTCATTAAGCTTATTTACCGATCCAACAAAATGGTTCATGATAAATTTAAGCATTATGAAGATAAAATTATCAAAGTTCCATGTTTGAAATCCAAAATCTAAGCTTCCAAAGTCATGACTCTAAATCTATTACAAGAACATTATAACAACATAAACTCAATTAATACAAATTAACCATGCAAGGAATGACTTCTCACCATGCTTTTAGCTCTTCATGCACATCAGAGCAGAGCTTTCCAACCTTTTCAAGTGCAAATGAACATGATCACACACTAATAGACTGACACGTTGAAGTTCCAATACATAACATCATACAGCAACAAGGAATGAAGAAATACCATTGGAATCACTGTCCTAATTCAACAGGTACGGATCCTCCATCCAGCGATGCCTTCACAGCATCAAGCACCAGCTGAGTCTTTCGAGTGATAGTTGGCCATTTTTTCTCAGGTTTGGAGCCATTTAATTTGATCTCTTTAACCAAATGAGAAAATTCTCTCACCATTTGAGCCTCTTGAGGAATATCAGTAGGAACAATATGTTTGCTTGGTAGCGGTTGCCAACCAGTCACGAGTTCAGTGAACCCGGATTTCGAACTGGTGGAGAAATAGGCCTCTTTCTCTCCGTAAGGTATGATGAAATCATTAAGATGTAATGTCCCATTTGTTCCTATAGCAGTAACATCCATGGTCAAATTTGACAAGAAAGAGCAATGGAAGGTTGCTACTTTTCCATCCTCCCAAAGAAGGGAGCATCCACATGATAAAATCACGCCCAATTCGTTCAAAACAGGATTAGGCAAGGCAATCACTCTTTTAGGCAGTTCGTAGTTGGCAGCAAAAAGGATTGAACGAATACAGTACCATCCGGCATCACCCAAAGCACCAAGACCATCAAGGTCGGGTTTCACGCGAATATCATTAGCTAAGAAGTCAGCATCAGCAGCAAAAGTGAAAACACTGTTTACCTGTGATATTCATAGGAAAAAAAAAAAGCATACAATCTTCCAATTAATTAATCATCCAAATCTAGAGGAAAATTTGAACTGATTTGACTTAAGTAAGTATAACAAAAACACCGAACGAAAAATAACATTCACATAAGAGTTTAATATTCTCCACAGCATTTGCTAAATTTAACATTTTGTTTTTATATTTTTATCCAAAAACTAGTTCATTCAAACCTTTTAACATCTATGCAATATCATCATCAAATTGAAATAGTAAAGACCACTGCGATCATGACAAAAACGATGAAGGCCGAAGGAGAACCCCATTTCATTTCATCTCGTTTGATACTCATGCACAAGCATTTTTTGCTGGGTATCCTAAGTACGTAAAATATAAGAAAACAACAAATCAACTATACCACAATACCAACGATGAAAATACAATATCAATAGCCTTTCGAGAGGCCAATCTCTCTCCCAAAGTACCACAGTGGACAATACCAAAAAGTATTCCACCTCCAAGGTGCCCAACTCCCTTTATTTATAACCAAGATACCACTACTAATTACCACTATGCCATTACTAATATTCTACTAGTATTTTCAATATATCCATAACTAGTACTCTCAAAAGTTAAGACCGAAAGGCTGACTATATAAACAGTCAAAATATGTACAATCCTTCTTCAAAATGAATAAATGAAACAAGGTGAAGGTAGGTGATGTGCCAATTGCCAAACAATATGGAAGAAGGACAAGTTCTTTGGATATTCAAGAGGTCCGAGGTTCTCCCTCTACTTATTTCACTACTTAACTCTCCCTTCTATTACACATCATCTATTTGGTACTTACTGCAACTACCGAAACTCGAACGGTCCCATTTCTCCTTCAGTACAAAAGATGCAAACACTATCACACCAACTAAATAGTCGTGCATATTTGCACCCTCTTCCTCAGTTCCTTTTATTCTAAGTTTGCTATACTTTACAGGGAGTTAACAACTCCTATTAAAAGGACGAAATGCACTGACTTAAAGAGGATGAAATGGTAATTATGGGAATTGAATGTGCTCAATAATGGGCAAGGACAGCCCAACGAACAAGAATAAGTATCCTTCAACTCTGCGATTGTCTGTAATGACAATACTTTTTGAAAATTAAAAAAAAAGGTTAAATTACAAATTTAATCCCTAACTTTATGCTTCGTGCCTATTTGGTCTTTGAACTTTTAAGATTGCAAATTAAGTCCACAAACTATTGAAAAAACAGGAATCTACTAAATGTAAGATTGAAAAATTAAGGTTCTGTTAGACATAAAAGTCAAATTTATACTTGATATATCAAATAATTGTTGAAAATTTCAAGTCCTTCAAATCTTTAGGGACCATATGACACAAAATTGAAAGTTTAAGAACCCATTTGACACTTTTGAAAGTTTATAAAAAGAAACAAAATATTTTACTATTGAAAGCTTTTAAAAAGAAATAAAGCATTTTACTTTTGAAAGTTTTCAAAAAGAAACAAGGTATCATCAAAGAATACATTTACAAGGTAGAGAAGGAGCCCCACGTTTATTGCAAAAAGAAAACAATCGGCTAAACATCACATCAAAAGATTCAAGAATGTATAACTATAAATAAACGAATTCACACATCGATTTCGTCATCAAGATTATCAAGTACTCTGTTTCCTTTCCATCCAAAAGCTCCAAAGAATTGTACAGAATATCACAAATTAAACATGGGTTCTTCCTCTTGTTTCTCTTCAATGTCTGAAATCATACCTTAACACGATTAAACTAACAACCTATGTTTTGAATCCCAATTTTCTAAAAAAACTTTAAGGCTAGTGGCAAGCCTAAAGCTCGCTCACAGCTATATCATATCCCTTTTCAAGAAATAGCAGACCACAATCATGCATAACCACATAATAGACGCTCAACTGAATACTCTTCAACTAAGAAATCAAATAATTCAACTTACTTTTCGTATATTTTCAATTTCCGCACAATTGGATTAAGCCAGAGAGTCCAGTAGATAAATTACATCATTCTGAATGAAATTTGAATGACATACCACTTTGAGCTGGCCAAATTTGTCTGAATCAGAAAGAAATTCCTTCATCTTGGCCGTACGAGGGTTGTGCATCCACATGGTACCATCCATGAACTGAACTCCATTGGCCTCACAGGCTTCGAGAATCTTGTCAAACTCAGCTACATTAAGAGCCACAGGCTTCTCGAGGAGCACGTGCTTCTTCTTCTCGGCAGCGAGAACTGCCCAGCGCAAGTGAAGACTGGTGGGAAGAGGGATATAGACGGCGTCGATTTCAGGATCATCGAGTACAGCTTCGTAAGAACCATAGATTCTGACCTGAGGACTAAACCCATTATCGGACGCAAATTTTGAGGCCTTTTCCAGTGAACGACTGCCGATTGCGGAGAGAGTGGCGTTGGGAGCAAGAGCAATAGCTCGAGAAACTTTCCGAGAAATGTCGGCCGCGCCGATGATCCCGAAATGGACGATTGTGTCGGCCATGTCCAGATCAGCTTTGAACGTTGCTGGAAAGAATGATGGAGATAAAAGGAGCAGGATATCGGATTATGTCTATTTTGAAACTAACTTTATAGGAAAAGGTATAATCTTTTTTGAGAATAGGATAAAAGTAATTTTACCTATCAATCATAATTTTGTCACCTCCAAGTTTGTTTGATTTTATATGATTAAAGTCGGATGTCATCATCTAGATTTTGTATAATTAGGGTGGGATGTCATCGTCGAGTGACAACCTACCCATAGTTCAAATGGATCAGTATTTGTACTACCAAAATCTACTAGATAGAAATCACGATGTAAATTAAGTTTATCTATATTCAATATTGAATATAAAAATAACTTGTATTTGACACTATTTAAATTTCGTGAAAAATACTTATTTTAAAATTAGATTTGTAAAACCAATGGTGTGTTTTCGCTAAAAATATTCTTAAGCGCTAGAAATTTGATTGCACAACACTAATAGTCTAAATTTAAAATTAAATGCAATAATATAACATCAATAACATTATATTGATGACCACAAAATAATAAAAAAGAAGTTTCTCCCTAAAACAATAGAGAAAATTGATAGAGTAATATGAGAGATCTTTCATAACCATATAGATGAAGAATAAATTAATGTGGTAACGGAAGCGGATCGAATTAAAACACTCTGATTCACATGAATTTTAAAATTAAATCAAAGTAAAATTTGGGGGAAAAAATAAAATTTTAAAAACACATATCTTTGTAGCTCAAAAATCTCTCTCTATAGTTGATGAAAATGAATACAATGAAGTTATAGACAACCATAATGAATACGAACATTTTTCGTTGCAGTACGTTGAGTTTCTAAAATATATGATAGTATGGGTTTTGCTCCGTCGAAAATTCGCTTGAACTACAAGTATTATTGTAAGTCAAAATCCTCAATTGAAGAAACGCTTTTGATAACCCAACCCAGCAGTTATAATGGAATATTGGCGGATGATTATAATCTTTGATCCTAAATTTTTAATATTGTTTTTTCACTTATATGGTGGAATTCACAACTTTGTCCAAATTTTAACTCAATTAATAATAATAATAATAATAATAAAATGGTTTAATTATTACAACAATTAATAAATTATAGGGTCAATCCATCAAATTAAGTAACAAACCTGGTCGTTTAGGAGTGATTTGTGCAATTTTCTCTCTTAAAATTATTAGGTACTTTATTTATTATTATTATTTTTATTATAATTCATATACCTTAATTAAAGTGTCTAATTTTATTTATTTATTTGTTGTAGGTAAACCATTATTAAATAGTTAGTAAAAATAGGAGTAAGAGAGTAATAAAGAAGTGAGGAAAGAAAAAGATGAAATTAAGAAGGTAAGATGATATTAACGATTTTCTTTCGTCAGTTTCATGTTACACTATCAATAAGGATTTCTTTTTAAGTTTAAAGATATTTTTTTAACTTTTGAAAGTTTATGCTATTTTGACACAAAACACTAACGATTTCTATTTAAAAATGATAGTAGACATATTTTTTAATTAATCTTAAATATTTAAGGATATTTTATAAATTTTGTTATATTTATAAATATTTTCGATTTTGCTTTGGTTGAGAAAGACCAAAAAGTTTCATGGTTGGAATTGATATTTATGTTAAATTTAACAAAATATGAGCCAGATAATATTTTAAGCTAATGATAGCGTAACACACTCCCAATTTTGGAAACCTATTCGAATGGTGAGGCGGAAAGAGAGGGAGATTCTTGAGATTGGCTGTGGAGTCGCGTTGTGCGCCGTAATTTCACCGGCGTGCGAGTTCGCTAGGGCTATACTCACAAAGTTACGCAGCCGCCGCCGCCCTAACGTTTACATTGGCAGCACTGAGAATTGTGGATCTGAAAAGGAGTGCTCCAGATCAGCGGTGAGCGGGGAAGGAAGAGGAAGAAGTTAGAATACAACGACAACTAGGCGCCGAGTGGAGCGGCGGTGCTTGATGTAAGGTTCGTGCGTCGGTTCAGGTTTCCGGAGAGCGCCGATTAGGATTAGGCGGAGCCCCCCCCCGGAGGGTTGTTAGGGTTCGCGGAGGCGGCTTAAGCTCTGCGCGGGGGGGGGGGGGGGGGGGGGGGGGGATTGGGAGAGAAAAAAGAGAAGAAATTTTCTAGTTTCTTTCTTTCCAA
>JBBPDJ010000023.1:11729871-11793083 GCA_037974625.1 Cucumis cinereus
CCCCCCCCCCCCCCCCCCCCCCCCCCCCCCCCCCCCCCCCCCCCCACCAACAAGAAAAAAAGAGAAGCAATTGTCTGATTTATTTATTTTAAAAGTAGGTAAGTAGTTAGAATGCTATTTTAGTTTCTAAAATTGAGCATTTGTTTAATTTTAGTATGTGTTTTCAGTAAATTTTAAATTCTGTCTCTAAGGTTAGTTTTAATGAAATTGGATAAATAATTAAAATCATGTTCATGCTAGAAAATTCGATATTTAATCATGTTTTGAAAATTTTTAGTGAAAATATTATGAACTAGATCAAAATGTACCATTTTTTAAGTGATTATTTTTAAATATAGTAAAATGAATCTAAATATTTGTAAAATATAGTTATTTGATCTATATATGTTTTGTTATATTTGTAAATATTTTTAAAAGTTTTGTGATTTAATTTTTCAATATTAATTGTGTTACGTTCTCGTTACATGGTAAAAAGAAGGTTTCTTTTTTTCTTTTCAATTTTAAAACGCGAGGGGTAGAAAGTAGAAATGCATGCAACAGAAACTAGAAAAATTAAGGCTCGATTTAATAGTAATTTTAATGATTTTGAGTTAAACTTATAAACATGACTTCTAGAAAAATACAAAATTTTATCAAAAAATAAAGAGAAGAAGAAATAATTTAGCAAGCAAGCATAATTTTATAAATATTTAGGTTTGAAAAACAACGAATTACAACAGTGGTAAAGAAAAAGGTTTGAACCTCTCACCTGAATAAAAAACCATATTAATTATTACCGAACTAAACTTACTTTGACAAATTTATATTTGAACAATTGTATCAATTTAAACTTCCATTTCTTCCATTTTTTACAGGTCAATCGAGACTTCTGCACCCATATTAAAAGGGGTTAAAATAATATTAAAGAAAGTTATTAAAATCAAATGGATACTAGCACTTTCCATTAATATCAATAATTTTACTTTTCATCTTCTTCCATCTCTACATAAGAAAATTATGTGAAAACCTTTTCTTCTTACTCTATAATTTAGGCATTAGAATAAAACCCATTCAGCTGATTTGGAGTTATTTTAAATGACGAAATTAAGTGAAAATAGTTATAAATCATGCTTTTAAAATATATAATAAAATAATAATAATAATAATAACCCTAATATCAAAGCTTCTTAACAGCTAAAGAATCCAAATTATAGCATTTTTTTTTTCTTTTACAAACAAAACCAAAACCCTCAATGAACTGTTACATGCAAGGAATGAACAGCAGAAGCAAAGGAAAGAAGTCCAAAAATGGCAAAAACATAATGGCAAATCTAAAGGCCAAAAAAAGAGACCCTGAAAAAATATCAAAATTCTTCCACCGTTGGATCTTTTCCCCTATCTTGATTTGTTATTATTAAGGAATCACTATAATAATAAACTTGTAAGCCTTACATGAATGTTGTTTATGGAAAAACTCATACCTTGTGGGCAGGACCCGTCGCTTCGGACCCCTTCGACAAGCAATAATTTTACACGTATTTTTTACTGTCACTCGCTGAATCTTTCTGGAGCAAAATATTTTACAATCTACTTAGCTGAATCAGCTACCTGCTACCACTGGTTGCTCAAAGCGGAGCTTCCAAGAGTGTTGGGTTGATCAGGGGTAATTTACTTGCTAGGATGGCCGCATTTGGTCTCTGCGAAGTGCGTTCTGGAGCTCAATAACTTGCAGCCGCTGTTCGAGCGGCAACGAGTTAAGCTGTTCGGGAGTTAGATTCAAAACTTGTTGCAGTAGTACAGATTCAACGTTGTGCGAAAGCTGGAGGAAAAACAGGGAACAGAAGTGGTAGTTTATTTCATGTGATTTAGAAGATATCAATCAACTTCACCAGAATGCGGACATCTTGACATAGTGATGAATGGAACTTACTCCAAGACATAAACATATCCAAGTGAAGTAGAAAACTCATGTCCTATAGGAACAAGAATTTGAATCATGATAATTTGGCAATGAATGCAATTACACAGAAAATGTTGATGTATTGGACTAAAACTAATGGCAAGACAAAATCCTCAAACTAAAACTAATGCAATTCAGATCTATGTTGCTTTGAGCGTTTCGCTGATCTAATGAATGAAAATAGTCACGGTTCATCTCGCTATGATAGTTTACGCTTTCAAGATTAAGCATTGATTATTTTCCTACTGTTCGGTTGTTCTCTGGCTTACCAATTAAATTATTTGGTTGCATTGCGTATGTTCATAATCCCAAACCTACTCGCACTAAACTTGACCATCGAGCTGTTAATGCATTTTCGTAGGCTATGTTTTCCATAAGAAAGCTTACAAATGTTTTGACCCTTCGACCAAAAAGTATTTTGAGAGTATGGATGTCTTTTTTGGAAAATCAACCTTTTTTTAGACAAAATTCTATTCTGGGGGAGCCATCTAACCTTGAAGATAATTTTTGGGACACTTCACCTATCCCAAACATCATTAATTCCAAAATTATGAGTTCTATTTCTTTGATGCCAAGTGTGTAGAGAGGGGAGAAACACTACAGACTGAATTGATAAGTAAAAAACTTGAACTACAGGTTTATACTAGAAGAAACTTGACTTGAAGGAATCGAGAACAAACAGTTGATCTATCATAGAACCAATCTAATACCCTGATAAATGATTCATGTAACATACATTCTCCTTTTACTTCTTCTAATTCTTCCAGTTCTTCTTCTCATAATTTCTTGCTTGATGTCTCTGATCTTGATATTCCAATTGCCCATGGAAAGGTACTCGTAAATGTGTCAAATATCTCACTGAAAACTATCTTTCTTATCATAAATTATTTGATAGTCAAAAAGTCTTCACATCCAAAATAACTAACCTGTTTCTTCTAAGGAATATACAGGAGATCTTGAATGATTTGAATTGGAAATTAGAGTGATGAAAGAGATGAATGCACTCAAACAAAATTGCACATGAGACATAGTCGAACTACCAAGAAAAGAAAACTCTTGGATGCAAGTGGGTGTTCCCGGTAAAATGTGAAGTTGATGGTAGTGTTGAAAGGTACAAGGCCAGATTGGTTGCTAAAGGGTTTGCTTAGACCTATGGAGTTTATTATCAAGAAACATTTGCTCTAGTTGCTAAAATCAATTATATTAAAATTTTGTTGCCTGTTGCAATTAACTTTGATTGGCTTCTTTATCAACTAGATGTTAAGAATGCCTTTTTCAAAGGAGAACTGGAAGAAGAGGTATTTATGGACTTGCCACCTAGTTTTGAGGTAGATCTCGAGATTAACAAAGTGTGCAAGTTAAAGAGATCATTATACAGTCTTAAACAGTCACCTAGAACCTGGTTTGAACACTTCGAAAAAACAATCACAAGCTATGGATGCAGTCGAAGTCAAACCGATCATACGATGTTCTATAAACATACAGGAAATGACAAGGTTGTGGTTTTGATAGTTTATGTTGATGGCAATGATGAGACAGAACTCACTTTCGTGAAGAAAAAGTTAGCAGATAATTTCCAAATCAAAGACCTAGGAACTATAAAGTACATTCTTGTCAACAATCAAGAAAAAGTTAGACTAGGCATGGAGTTTGTCAGGTCCAAAAGTGACATTCTTGTTAACTAAAGGAAGCATATTCTTGATCTGCTAAAAGAGACAAGTTTACTTGGTTGCAAGGTAGCAGAAACTCCCATTGAGTAGAATTTGAAATTGGAAGCTGCAACCAAAAACGAGATAAAGGAGAGAGAAAAGTACCAGAGACTTGTGGGAAGACTCATATATCTTTCTCACACACATCCTAACATCACTTTTGCAGTTAGTATGGTAAGTTAATTCGTGCATGCTTCTGAACCAACTCACTTTGATGCAGTTTATGGAATTCTAAGATATTTGAAAGGTACTCCAGGAAAAGACATATTGTTTCAAAGAGATGACCATCTCAATGTTAAAGTTTACACTGATGCTGATTGGGCAGATAGCAAGATTTATAGAAGATCCACTTCTGGATACTGCTTATTTGTTGGAGGAAATCTTGTTACTTGGCGAAGTAAAAAAAAATAAAGTGTGGTTGCAAGAAGTAGTGCAAAAGCAGAATTTAGAGCTTTAGTCAATGGTATTTGTGAGGGTATATGGATAAGAAGATTGTTGGAAGAATTGAGCTTCACTCAGATAATGTCCAGGAGTATTTACTGTGAAAACAAGGCAGCAATTTTCATTGCCCACAATCTAGGGGCGAGAGGGTTGTTTGTAGACTTAATTTTGAAAACTAAAAACCAAAAATCAAATTGTTACCCAAGGGAGCAGCCTAAATAAGTAGTATGTCATTTAAAAGCACTACATTAAAAAGGCATCTCAAACTCAAGCTCATTCGACATACTTCAAAAAGACACTTGAAAATACTAATCTAATCTTTTATACTTCTTCTTAGTGAGAGTCTAATTTCTCAAAAGATAAGTATACACAACTATTCTACATGACATGAGCACTGAGAACTATAAAAAAATAATTCAGAATCAGACAGAAAACTACAAAGAACAAAATCAGATAGAAAAATGGAAGTTGCAGCTATGGCTATCCTATCAATGCAACCAAATTATCATGAACAAGAAAGTGAGCAAATATTTTCAGATAATAAATCACGTACCAATGAAGTTGGTTTCTCAGAGAGTTGCGTTCCCGCCAGGTTGGGATCTGAGGCAATTCCAAGTTGCCCGGATCCATTGGTACCTATTGATGTACTTAGACCTCCAGCTGAGAAAGGGCTGCCTTTTCCATCCTCTAATTTTATTTGCTTTACTGGGCGATTAGTTGTCCCTGAAAAGCCATGAAGCATATTTCTTTTACCATCAACACCAAGAGGAACTTGAGAAGACTTATCAACATCACTGCCCACTATCTGAGGTGTATCATACGCTGTGGAGGGGCCAGGCTGTTATGAAGAGCAAGTTAGAAACAAGATGACAATACCATAACCCAAAGAGGAGGGGGGACAGAAAATGAAAAGAAAGGGAAAAAAAAAGACTTCCGAACCAAGGGGAGCAAGCTCCACAGACTTTCAAGATATTACTGGATCTTATTAAATTTTTCAAGCTAGTAGTAGGTTCCTTGTATCTTATATCTAACTCCTTTGACCATTAGTCTATCTTATTTTCAATGAAAAGTTACATTTCTTGATATTATTATAAAAAGATGAAACTCTTGATGGCAGTTAGTAGCTTTGAAAAAGTAAGAGAAACTTCTTTATTATCTAGCTGGAGTTGTTTTGGATCTCTTTTCCAGAGTTCTGTCATGGGCAGCTGTACTGGTTTTGCCTTCTGATGGTCAGGTTTTTTATCTTTAGTGGTTCTTTGTGTTTTGACTCTTGTAATTTTTGCGATTTTTACTTCAATCGTTTTGTGGTTTGTCTTTTCGTTTTTTCATACATGAATGAAAATTTTGTTTATTCTCAAAAAGAAAAAAAAAGAAAAAAAAAAAAGAAGAAATGATAAGTAAGCATATAACCATATGATAGAGTACTACAAACATTGTTAAACAACGCCTCGTTTATTGATCATAAAGAGTTCCTCATTAAGCCGACACATACACATGAGAGAAATAAATTAAGAACATTTCTATTTTCACCTATAACAGTCAGCAAAACATTAACATAAAAGTTAGTTGCATTATAGTTTCCCCTTCACATTTGCATTGAATTAAGCTTTAACTTGTCGTTCTATCAAAGGTAAACTTCATGTTTGGGAAGCAACTTTTGCTATACTGGTGTTACCTGCTCTCCAAGTAAAATATAGAGGAGGGGGGAAAACCCTATGAAAATCCTATTAAAAATTTGGGAAAAGAAAAAATAGGATTGACATCTATGTTCTAGTTCAAAGACATTTATATATTAAACTATAAAAAAAATAAAAATAAAATAAAAATAAAAAACTATAAAGTAGAACCTGAAAGTCTGCATCTGATAAGGAAGGGTGAGGCAAAAGAGATGGTTTAGCTTCTGGATTAGCAATATGAGCATTATGGCCAGGAATTAAAGCTCCACCATGCCCCGAATATTGCTGAGGAGGAGGACGCATGTGCTGCTTTAAAGAGGAGGAGATGGGCACCTGAACCTGATGCCTAACAGATATATTTCCCTGCAAACTTATGGAAGGAAGTGACGAGCCTCCAGGTATTCCGGTCAAAGAGCCTTGTAAAGTGTGTGATGGCTGAATTTGAGATTGAAGTGCAGGCCGTTGGGATGCAGAAAACTGATTGGGAGCCAAAGGATTTTGGGGCGTGAGAGACAATTGAGTTTCTTTTTTAGGTACAAAACCAGTTTGCATCCTGTTAGGTGCAAGAGGGGGCAGCCCTGGTTGAATTTGAAGAGATGGTGGCTGACCCTGCTGAATTTCATGCAAAGGAAGCTGAGGATGAGTAGCAGGTTGCTGTAAATTAGGCTTCTGCAACTGCAGCAATCAAAGAAGGAGAATTCGGCATGAGAAAATCCTAACAGCTATAAAACACACACACACACACATAATTATAATAGTAGTAATGATAATAACAATAGTAACAATATAGGCAGTGAAGAGAAATACCACTTGTGGAGTGACCATTCCAAGCATTATCTGTGACTGCCAACAAATTACAGAAAAGAGGGGGGAAAAGGATGTTTAGCTGATATCGCATACAAGAAGAGATATAGTCCATAAAATTGTGAGGAGCAAGAAATTTATCAAAGAAATAACTAATATGGTACAACTAAAAATATAAATATTGCAGGACTCTTTTTTCCCAAATATTTATTTGAAGTCTTCTCTCTCCCTTTCTCCATCTAAACAAAGAACTATTTTGATTCTTACAACATTGGTTTTCAATCAAAATTTAACACAAAAATTGGTTTTGAGATTAGGACCTAAAGATCTTTGAGCCATAAAAGCTAAAAAAACTAACAATCAAACAGTAGCTTTAGCTTAAATCTGATGAGAAGGTTCCAGCTGTGCATTTCGCAAAATGACTGTTCTAGTAGCTTTACATAAGACAAGTTCATCCAATTATGTCTTTGCACAACTTTCTTAATTTAAGCAGAAAGATAGGGTCCTCTAGCTATGAGCCTCTAGTGTGTGATTGAAATGTTCTATAAAGGTGTGTTTCCTGTGCAAATAGATTTTTTATTTTTTTAACATATGAAACATGCTAGCAACGAGGGAAATACATCAACATAATTAAGTGAGCCATTGAAAGATGACTGAAACATCAAAACTGAAGACCACCCTAGCTAATGATAGAGGCAAGAACACTTTCAATTCCCATCAAAGCCTTCTTTTCTTCCTAACTTAACAAGTGCTTTGGTTAGTCTGTTTCTATAAAAAGAATTAAGAGTGACACTTCTAGAAATATCATCTTTGCTCATCGAAAATGCCAAAAGTAAAACAATGTTTCTTATCTCACCGATATAATTTGTGATCTGGGGGATGTCAGTTGTTTTAATTTTTCTTAGTGAAGCTCGGTTTCTTAAAAAGATGCAATTCGCAAAGTGCAATAAACCTATTGAACTTAAATGCGAGCGAAAAAATAGGAGTGAGTACTTTATATATGTGCACATACACATTCTCAACATCATGCATGAGGAATCGAGGATGAATGGCAAGCTAGATGAAACAATAATAAACATGTATAGTAATGATCTACGTTGGTTCCCTTTACACCTACAAAACCAATTGGGTTCAACCAATCTCATATTTTAATCACGTCATGACTTGCTCTAAATACTTCTTGTTTTTCTCCAGTAACTACTAGAGTAGGAACTATGAAGAAATAGATTGTATAAACATGTTTAGAAGGTTGACGCACATAGACAACGGGATCATAAGAGTAACAGAAGGCAGAATTTCATCAATATATCTTCCACGCAGAGATGTTGGGAATTGGACACTGAACTGAGAAAATAACTAGTAGTAATTAGGAAAATAATATTATACAGAAAATGAAAGGAACAAAGAGAACAAGAAGTAAAACACGCTAGATATGGAGGATCTTCTCTATGCTTAAAGGAAGAAAGGTAAGTAGGTACCTGGAAAAGAGCTTTTGATAGTTGTGGTCTTGCCAGCAATAGCTGTCGAGCCAAATCCTTGTTTTGTGTAGCCATTGCCTAAGTCCAAAAATGTACCAATCAACAGGAGCCATTCAGGAAACTAAGGAGAGAGGAGGGAACATGCTCAAAACGTTACCTTTAGCCCTGACATAACTTCAGTAAGCTGACTCCTAGAAAGTTTAGCCAGATGTAAAGTTAACGGATCATTGGGCATTGTTGCACTCTGCAAAGTATTCTGATTAGAAGCCGCTTGTGCACCACCAAGGGCTCCTGCCATGACGGCAGCAGCAGTGATAGCTATATGAAGACCAATTGGTTGATGTTGACTGGATTCCCCATGGGGTGTTGGGCCACCTAATTGTTTATTTAGCATCTTTCATGTTAACACAAAAACCAGAAGGCAAGAAAACATTTAAGATAGAGAAAACTAACCAGCATTTGCAACCAATCCAGGTCCTCCACGACCCTGAAAGAGAGAAGGAAGATTTTTCAAATCAAATCATAATTAACATGCTATATGTAGTCAAGGTGTATCGGTGGAAGAGCACATAAAAGGAAAATTTTTATTTATTTAAATATTCTGATTTCAAACGCATGGTTTCAGCAATTTAACAAGTCATTTGATCGCACATGAGCATAATGATGATTGAAGGAAAAAAAAATGCAGCTGAAGACTGAGTTGAGTATTTTAGTTTTGGAATATTTCCTTTGGAATTATGAATTCTAGATGGCTTTTATAATTTCAGTTTTTAACTCGGAGGTATACTTATCAAAAGAACCTTGCCAATAAAAAAAAATAGTAATAATAAAAGAAAATAGAAATAAGCAATGAAGTCCTGTGTAGAACTTTCAATTTCAGAGAAAAAAATGTTGTCCTTTTCTTCTCAAAGGACATTGCCAACATTTCGAAAAAAATCCTATCGTCAAAAAGTTCACAAGTAACAATATATTTGTAAGAAATCGAACTCTCATCGAGAAAAAAAATGAAAGGAATAGAAGGGCAAAAAAAGGAGGCTAACAAATACAAATAGCAAGAGGGAGCCCAAAAAGTAACTACAAAAAGGGGTTCCAATCTAAAAAAATCAAACCAAGATCATAACTAAAGAAGAGTCTATTAATCCTCTCCGATATTTTTTGTTCTTGTAAATACATATGTCAGTCAGGACAATACCAGTCTTTTATAGACATGTATATTAATAAAATTCAGATCTAATCCAGGCATTAAGAAGGTTACTATAAAGCAATCAAACATATATATTTGAATCCATTTTAAACATGAGAAACAAAAATATCAGAGTAAAGACTACAAAACAACCTCCTGGGAACTTGTTTCTTGAACTACTGGTTGAAAATTACAATAAGCAGAGTAATGAAAGCAGCCTCCAAGGTCTTAAAATTAATCAATTTAATATTTACACTACACACTCTTTGAAAATATTGCCAGCATTGTAATCTAAGTTTTTGTATGATAAAGTCAATAATGTTTAAAAAGTATTTTATTGAAAATGATTCCAAAAACCCAATGTAACTAGCTGGATGGACAAGAATAGTCAATGAGCCAGATTGCAAGAGGTTAAATATTTCACCTGTTCTCTATTTCTGTCTGCACCCTTGTCATTCTCAGCAAAATCAACTCGTAATTGCCGGCCATTAATTTCATAACCTTGAAGATTACGACGAGCACTCAAAGCTGTTTCTTCATCCTTGTACTCACAAAACCCATAGCCTTTAGGTTTTCCAGTTTCTCTGTCAATAACTAATCTAAAAAACGAAGGAACTGTTAATTTTAACTTTAAAATGTGTGGGGAAACAGTAGCTGAAATGATAAATTAATATGATATTCAAATTCCTAAGAGACTCAGATGTTAGGAGAAAAAAAGGGTTCTCATATTGATGACCTGCACTTAGATTGTTTTCTTTTTCCTTCATGCTTTTGGATTGGAAACTCAGAAGATGATGATTTTCAAGAATAGCTTACTGCAGTTATTTAATTTTTATTTTTATTTTTTTGATAAAAGCAACTAACTTCCATTGAGAAAAAATGAGGGCGTACAAATAAACAAGCCCACCAAAACACCCCAACTAAAAGAAGGGGTTCCTATTAAGTAAAACGTTTCCAAGAGAATAGTTACAAAAGAGCTTTGATACCGAAGCCCAAAGGGGTGCATGAAATCTAGCTAAGGACCAAACCTCACAAGGGTCCCTTTCCCTATCTCTAAAAACCCTATCATTGCTCTCCTCCCAAATATCACAAAGCACAGCACACGCCCCAGCTTACTGCAGTTAATTAAAAGTTACAGGTTCCAATACTGTGCTCGAATTACAAAAGTGGTACATCAGTTGTACTTCATCGTTTACAGATTCGATAAAGACCTCTTATCATGCACACTATACCATGACAGAACCAAAAAGTTTGTTAGATTTATTAAAGGGTTTGTACATCTGTAGTGAGATATAACACTAACACTGCACTACAATTTTAATCAAACTATACATTGGCACTCCACTACACCCCCCGACATAGCCAAATTATCAGTCATGAAATAGATTTAACAAGACTATATGCATAACGCTGACCTATAGAAAACAATTGAGAACCGAATGCTCAGCCCTTGGCTACTCTGGCAATGGGTTGGCAGTAGACAAAACCTAGAAAAAAGGAAGGATTCTATTCTAGCATGGCATAGCCACTCCTCTGTCCCAGATAGAGAATGACACAGTAAACCACCAAAGGTCCAAAACAACACACAGAAGGAGGCTAAACATAAGGCAAGGAAACTACAGAAAGTTCAAGGAGCCTTTAAAAAACAATAATTGAGAAAAAGAAATCAACTTTACGGCTTCAAAGCTCTCAATCTCATTGTAGATCGTAAATGTCAATCCAATATCAATTTTAGGGTTCATTTCCCAGGACGAAAAAGAGAGAGAGAGAGCAGAGAACACAGACCTGAACGACACTACGGGCCCAACTTCTTGGCAGATTTCTATAAGCTGCTCTTCAGTAGCATCATAAGGTATATTCCCAACTGAAAGCAAAATTCAACAACACAAACAGGCGCACACACACAAATTCAATCGTGACCCAGATTAATAAAAGCCAAGAGCAATTGAAAGCAAAACAAAGAAAAATAAGAAACGACACTAAAGAATCGACAATACATACAACAAAAATCCACCATTCTTCAACATACACAAACAGTTCCCCATCAAATCAAAACGCAAAATCAGAGAATCAACAGAAGAAGAAATACAGAACATACCGAAAACACAGCGGTGCTGAGAGGAGGCCATTAATCAACAGAAGAAGAAGAAGAAGCTGAAGCAGTGCTTCATCTTCTTCCTCCTCAGCATAGTTATTAAGCTAATCCGGCTACTACTGATGCACCGCAGCTAAAAAACTGCACAGAAGCTCTCCGGAAAAGGAACGCAGATCAATGGAGTTGGTAAGTGAGTAATGGTTCGTATTGAAGAACAAAGATTACGGAAGAAATCGAATGAGGAATTTGAAGATTCCGATGAAACAACGGCGACGGCGAAGAAGAAGAAGGAAGCGTTCGGAGAAGACCCTGTTCCAACCAGATTTCATTTTAGAGGTCGCCCCTCATTCCGCAAGTGTTAATATTGTTTTCGTTCTTTTCTTTTTTTTCTTTTTTTTTTTCTTTTTATTAAAACCATAGTAATAATAATTATAATAATTTTGGGAATTTATATTCTTTCTTTATTAGAGACTAAACGAGTCTACGATTCCCGTACACTAATTAATAATTTAATATATGGGAATTAAAAATATATATTTTTTTTTTAGTACCAAAAAAAATAGCTACTTTCATAAATTTGGTCAAAATAATAAGTTTGACTAGTGCATGGTGAGCAATATTTAGGTATGGATGAATTGCACAAATGACATTTAAGATAAAAATAATAGAATATATAGGATAGGTATAAAATAGTTTTATATATAACACAAAAATTAGTAAACTACTTCAAAACTCACACCTAACACAATAAAAATAATGTAAGGAGTGTGGCTTAAATTTGGGATTAAAGAGGGTTAGATAACAGTTTTACCACCAGCCTACTTGTTGGTATTTGTATTGTTTTAGTTATATATGCATATTATATAAAGAGCATCAAGATAAGAGAGCTCAAGTTTCTAGATTTCAATTTGAGAAATGTGCTATCAATTAGTTATTGTCAATGGTACTATAAGTGATAACTTTTAATTTAAGAAACGTGTTATCAGTTGTTATCATTGATTGCTGCTATTAATGAATATCACTGATAAATGCTATCATCAATAACTTTCAATTTGAGAAATGTGTTATCAGATGCTACCACTGATAGATGTTATTTGTAATTGAGACGTGTGCACTGAAGGGTAAGCTTGAAATTTTAAAAAACATAATCTATAAGTTGACTTTGTTAATATTTGCTATATTTATAAATATTTTATAATCGTGCTATATTTTTAAATTATTTTTCTAATTGTGCTGTAATATAAAAATAGAATAAAAATCTTGGCATCGAAGATATAAGTAAATAAAAAAGTTTAAAATTTTGTTTAAGATATATTTGAACTTTCATACTATGATATAAATCTCAGGTAATAATACATTTTGTGTTTCTAGGTCGGGATATACTTCCTGTTTAGTCTTTCGTTTTTTAAAATGTTACATTTATACTCCTCTAATTTTAAGTTCGGTTTCAATCTAGTTCATAAGTTTCATAAAAAAAATTACAATTTTATCATTGAGATTTGAGTTTTGTTGCAATTTGATCCCTGAGTTCCAAAATTCATACTTTAAGCCTCGAAATTTCACCAAATACTCACTTTTAGCCTTTAGTGCCAATACCAATTAATTCATTTTTAAAAAAAAAATTATGAAAGAAAATTGTAATTTAAATTTTAATAGGGACAAAATAAGTGAAGCGAGAATATTTATAGTTATTTTAAATTAACTAATATACATTACATTATCATTAGAGACAAGTAAAAAAATATTATTTAGTGAGAAATTGATATTAAAAGTACAAATTTTAAAACCAAATGACCAAATTGAAACAAAACCTAAATCTCAAATATGAAATTGAAATATTTTGAAACTTAAATAAATTGAGACCAAACTCAAAATTTTAAAACTAGAAATATAAAACAAAATAGAAGCTCGACCTAAAACTCAGGAACCAAAAAAACATTTTTTCTATATATTATTGTTAGTAATTATATTCACACTCAAATTAATGGACATGTATAATAATAATAATAAAAAAAATCCCAGTTAGCTATGGTCGAGATTAGAGATCTCCAACCCTGTTGCGAGGATGAGGCCACGTGGGATGAAAATTCATCGATTAGGCAAAAATGAAGGAGATAGTGGAAAAAAGTACCCCATGAGCTACATGGGGCAGGGACAGAAAATGCATTCTTCGTCTCCCATCCTGCTTAATCTATATATATTTATTTAGTACAATTATTTAATTTTATTTATTTATTTATTGTAATAATAATAATTATTATTATTATTATTATTATTATATAAATATTACGTTTTTATTTCAAACTTGCTTGTTTATTGGTAGATAATGAATATGTTTAAATTTAATATTTAGACATAGATTCGATATGTGAACAATTTGATTTGGATTTAGTTCTTTCTACTAAAAGAGTTGATTAGCTTTTCTAGACCATAATCCAAGTATTTTATCTTTAAATTCAAATAGTCAGGTAAAACTAACCATAATAAATAAGTTAGTGATATGTTAATTATTTAATTTAAATTTTTGAACCGTAGTGATTTAAATTAGTTTTTTTTTTCTAAATAAAGACTAGTGGAAAAAATTCCCTACATGAAATGGGAAGCGGGGATAGATAGGGACGAAGAAGAGCATCTTCGACATGGTCCCACTCCATGCAATCTCTAGTCAAGATACAAAAAGATATTTTAGTTGAAGATTATTTTAGTTCAATGGACATTACATGGACAGAGAACCAAAAGGTCTCGAGTTCAAATCCTTTACCACATACTCAAAATTAGCAAAGTAAATATGTTTAAGATATTCTTTCTTTAATAAAATAATTACGAAGATAGGTTGACCTAAAATTTTGAAGAAAAAAATACATACTTGTTATTGATTTAACAACATATTCTTTTTAAAGAACTATTGCAACACAAATTTATTTGCAATAAGATTTAACGTATTGAATAATATACACAGTCGAAGTAACCTTAGTTAACGTGACATAACTTTCCTTCATTGAAACGAGAGATTTGATCAAATCTATTTGCCGTACAATTGTTATATTGAATAAATAATAATAATAAACATCAAACACAAATACATACGAATGACATCAATTCTTACGAGCTCGTTTTTCTTTTTTTCTTTTTTCTTTTTAAATATATTTGATTTTTTTTTTTTTTTTGCTAACTCTAGTTTTAATATTGCAAACTTGTTTAATTGCTTACCTCAAGTATTGTAATGAGCTGTCAATTTCCTCTCCCAAATGTTGAAATGATCTCTATAATTCAATTAACATCTTAGATTAAATTAGTAAGAAAATTAAACATTTATTAAGAATTTAACTTATCTGCTGTTTATAAAAAGGTAACCGTGGACGTTTCGATAACGTTCTCACTGACTATTAGTTGATACTAATCAATTTATATCATCTATTATATCAACTTATCAAATGAGTTTTTAAACTTATCATAAATGAATCAAATTAGATTCTCAATAAAAAATTCTTCTTCATGCATCAATTTTAATCGTCCATTAAATTTATTTGACAAAAAGTCTAGATACAGTTAAAAATTGATACATAAACAAAATTCATAATTGATTCACTTGTGTCAATTTAAAAGTTTAATCTAACTAAATTGTAATAAACTAACTAAATTGTAAATCTTACGCAATCTTTTGAAATGGAAAATAAACAAAGGTACAAATTTAAATCGATACAAGTACAATCAACAAAATCTAGAGATATAAATGAATATTTTTCTTAAAAATAATGATAAATAAATAAATAACCAACGACTTGAACATCACATTTGAAGTAAATAAAAAAGTTGATACATCAAGAACTCTATTTAATCAAATTAATACATATTTCATCAATAATTCCAGTATTATAAAATGTTTTAACTCTGACCTACCAAAACCACTTTTAGTACCCATTTTATTTTAGATTTTTGAAAATTAAGTTTATTTCTTATCAATTTCTTACCATAACTTATATATTGCTTGAATAAGAGTTAAATTCTTAACCAACTAAAAAAATATTAAAACAAAAATAAACATTTTTTTTCAAAATTCAGTCTATCTTTTAAAACATTGGTAAAAAGTAGACAACAAAGCAATAAATGTTGTGTTGAGAGGAGTGCTTAATTTTCAAAAATAAAAAACAAAAAATATCAAAACGGTGAAAACAAAATTAAACGAAGGATCAAAATCCCTTCAACGTTAAGAGTTCGTTTGGATCAACATTCTTAGTGTTTATAAACACTTTTTAGCACTCATAAATACTTATTTAAACACTTATAAAGTCAATCAAAACATGCCCTAAACTACCTTTACCAATTCTATTTACTTGCTAAAAAACTACACGTTCTATTCACCAATAAACTTCAAAATAGAGAGAGATGACAAAATCAATGGAGATGGATAGACCTGTGAATCGAAATCAAACTAGATTTTATAGAACTCTCATCTATAATCAGCGATAACTAAGATTGCTTTACATCCAATATTCAGGTTCCACGAAGTAGAATATTGCATGAATATTGGAACTTTAAGACATGCATATAACAAAGGTATAAAAGAAGATGGCACAGCTTTCATGAAATAGTTTCATGAAGCAATGCAATTACCCCATAATCTAACATTTCCTATCAACACCCATAGAATTGCACACAATACTCCAAGAATTGAAAATAAAAAGAATCCTTTATTCATACCCGTTCTCCTCCTTGCACCCATCTCGCGACTACGAACGGCAACATTGGTGTTAAGGGTGTTCAGAGTATTTAGTCTCAATCTGCTAAAGCTAGACATCCGCTCAAAAGCGCGGTTGACGTTCTCTGAAGCTGATGCGGGAGTGGTCGGTATCGACTCAACGAAGGCCCACAAGTTGGAAGAGAACCAACTTGTGGAACCGCCTTCATCATTGGCACTTTGGTTCTCCCTTGTTCCTGCTGCTGTAGAACTTACAGATTCATATCCCACACCTAAACAAGACCAGAAAGTTTCATAATTAGAAACTGCCCTACTGCTTCACATTTGATAAAATGGCACCTGGAATTGGCACCAAAATGGCAGTTTATGATGAGAGTCAACAAATATAATTGGAGAATAGCTCCTCTTGAATCAGAGAATTAGATAATACACGAGAAGTACTCGTTCTAGGTAGCTTGTTGAAGCTGGCTCAATATTTCACAGAGCGGTTCTTGCCATATGGAGTATAGTATGGCTTATCAAACAAACCCCATTCGTCTAAACAAGAGCTCTGTGTAGATGAGCTAATCGAGCCAGCAACTTTGTGAAGTTCAAACAGAAAGAAAAACCTCAGTAAAGATAGACTGGTGAATGTCTGATAAAAGACGACAGAGATATTAAGTTTCAACTGAATTATATACCTAAAGTTGATTGAGTAACAAACTGTCCATGTGATTCGGGGAAGCTAACGCCATTTTCTGTCTCGTTGTTCTTCCAGAATCCATTGTCAGTCTGATTTTGTTGATAGGGATCATATTGCAAATTACCATTCAAATTGTTTGCAACATCAACATCAAGAGCATTCAAATATGGATCTAAAACTGTTTCAGGGACAATGGGTCCCAAGTCACGTAGAAACATATTTGCATCATGGAACAGGTCTAACTCGCTCAATCCATCCAACTCTGAAGGTGGTATATTTCCCAAAGGGTTGACATTTCCCACAGGAGTTGGTTCAGGACCGATGAGATCATTGATCTCCAAGAAATCTCCTTCTTCCTCGCAATCTTTTGGAGCTGATGATACTTCGCCTTCAAATGATTGCAACTGAGAAATACCGGACTGGGTAAAGTCAAAGCTTGCATGCAAACCACTGGGTTGACCACTAAAGTGATATAGTTTATCCGCTTGAGGAAGTACGTGCTCCTGAGAGTAAGCATCCATCATAGTACTTGCAGTTTCTTCTTTATCATCAACCTATATAGAGAATGGAGATAAATCATAAGGTAACCGATTAAAAAGAGCAAATAAAGCACATAAGAAAGGAATGATAGACCAAATAACCAATGAAGTACAGCATGTACATCAGCTTAAAGTAGATGTTCCTTCCTGAACCAACAACAGGAATAATACTTTTAAGAGTTCTAAACGTTATTGACAATGAAAATTATCATTACAATTTAGAAGTTTAGAAATGCATTCATTTGTACCAACGTTCCAAGTTCCTACTGCTATATTGTCAATTTAATAAGAAACGACATCTCAAAGTGATGACCAGTCAATTCACCAAGGGAAATTAACATGAGAATGGGAACAGAATATTCGAATGCAACATTCAGGGCAGCAAACCTGCAAAGCAGAGCCAAGTTGATGATAACCACTGACTGATGGCCACTCTAGTACAGGATCATTTACAATTTGTTTCATAAGCTCCTCGATATCATCTGATGAAAGCTGAATTTGACCATTCCCGCTTTCACAAACTACAGAATCAACCTCATCAACTATTTTCACTTGTGGCTCCTGACAATCAGCATCATCAACCCAATCTTCTTCTCTAAATGGTGCTCCATATTGCTCACCATTTTTCGGCCCAGGTCCACTTTTCTTATAAAGTTTGTAGAGCGCATAGTAATCCTGAAATGGAAAGACTCACATCTTAATCAAACAAGATCATACAAGAACTATTAAGTAAAAGAAGAGCTTAAACACGCAATTACCTTTACATTCTTACACCTCTTAAGCTCATCTTCATCCAAGGTATACTCGTGCATAACCCAGTCAGTACGCTCACCATTAGGAGCACGACCTAGATAGAACACCAGGGTCTTCTTCACTCCAACATTACGTGAATTGCACTGTATTATTCGATCCTTTCCCGTGGCCTTCCAGTAGCCAGATCTTGTAGCTCTACTCAATCTTGACGCATTCGGGTACCTACGTTCCCTAGGACTGAAAAAGAACCATTGTCTATCACCAGTTTTTAATTTAGATTGACCTGCATTTATTTTTTCATGATTAGAAACACCATCAATACTCATTGATATCCAAAGAATAAGAGGATCAAAGAGCAACTAACATTCACAGAAAGAGGGAAAGGGAAGACCAACTCTTTAACATTCGGGAGAAATATACTATCAATATCAATTATGCCTTCGCCTAGTACATGATTTCCTTTCGGTAATATAGGAATTGAGTGGATAAAAACGACTCACAAAGAAAATGAAGTCGAAAATGATAACAAGGAATAGCTTCAGTTCAACTACGAATTCAAGAAGTTAAATGATAATATCGAACTGTATGATACGATTAAAATTTGACGATCAGCTTGAGAAAACGCAAATCACACAGATAGATTCAGAAAGATCCCCAAATCCATCATAAACAATCAAATAAGATCAATCAACGACAAACTCAATCAAAATCAGACTAGGTCAAGGAAAAACCGAAAGAATATCAATCAATCAGACCAATCATAGGAAAGATAATATACTTACCAGGCAAGTCCTCGGGTTCCCACTTATAAACATCGGTCTCACGGATAATATCAAGCTTCAATTTGCGTCTACAGATCTTGAACTTCAAGTAATACAGAATCAACTCCTCATCCGTCGGGTGAAACCGAAACCCTGGTGGCCAATCCCCCTCGTCACACAAACCCCTCGAAGACGACAACGTTGACATCAAAGAACACCACAAATCACAGAATGAAGAAACCAAAACTCGGAATCCTCGGACAAAATTGACAGCGGCGGTGAAGAAATTCGTTCCGAAATTCGATGAATCTACAAAACCCCAGTTAAAATTGCGACGGAGCTGAGATTTCCGATCAGCGGAGACGGTCGAAAGACCGCCCTAGAGAGAGAGAGAGAAGGAGAGAGATGGCGGAGTGAAGGTTGCTTGGTCAAAACATGTAATGAGGATGAAGGAGCGAGGGATAGTGGTGGCGGGCTTCTTATTATTACAGTAAAACGCCGAAATTTCCTGGAACCAGATATTTAGGGATTAATGATAATTTATTTTAATTAGGTTTAAATCTTTTTTGGCATATGTGGTTGTATTCCAATTTTGCTTATTATTTATATTTATTATGAAGTATGATTAACCATCAATGGATTGACCTAGAAGTAAAAAGGTCAATAACTAAGAAGTCATAGGTTAGGTAATTTTCTTGACACCCAAATGTTGTAGTGAGATTAGTCTAGGTGCACGTAAGCTAAATCACGAATATAAAAAAATCAAATGATATTGATTTTTGTCTTTTAGTAATTTCTTTGTATGAAGTATAAATAGTTTGTTTTTTTTATATTTGAAAAAATCCAAATTTAAATGGTACAAACAACAAAAATGAGACTTAAATTTTTAACTAAAAAAATATTGATTTTTTTTATAGCACATCATAGGTAAATTAAGAAGATTTAAACCTAAATTTTAAGAAATAATTTCTTAGTAATTCTGTAATAATACGAAGAAGCGAGTAGCATTAATTGGCATGTAGTATTTATTGAGGTTAAATCTTCAAGTATTTTATTAGTAACAATTTTTTTTAAAAAAAAATGCAAGTTCACTTATTATTTTAAATATAAAATAATTATAGAAAATTACTTATAAACCCCCTAAAGTTCCAATAACTACAGCACTAAAAATGTAATTTCCTAAAAAAGAATGAGATGGACCACAGAAGAATTTTCGTATTATTCGTATATAGAAAAAATGAATTTAAATATTTAAAATATTTTATTATTATCATTATTTTTCTGGAGCGGCCAAGACCGGTATGCCTGAGTCAACTGCCTACCTTGGGCTTATTTGGCACGGATCGGTCAGTTGTGACGTGGCAGAATATTATTGGCTTGATTTGTTAAATTGATTGGGTTTCATGTGTTACGGGATTATTTAGGTTCACTGTTCAACTTAAGAACTTTCAACGGCAGTATCAACAACCACCAGCTTAACAAATCCCGTTTTCAATTTAATAATATTACAAAATAAATAAATATATAAGTAAAATATCATTTTTGTTTTTGTACTTTGAGTATTGTTCACTTTTACACATTCAATAAATTTAATTAATTTTTTTAATCAAAATTAGTTAGAAAATAATAATAATTTTAATACAAGAAATTAATGTTTCAGAAATTAATAGTGGAAATAATTAAAGTAGGTCTCTATTGCTAGTTTATCATTGACAATAGAGATTAAATTTGAGATTTATTAAAAATATAAAAATTATAAATAGAAATTTAAAAATATGAAGACTAAAATTGAATTTATATATATATATATATATATATATATATATATATATATAACATTTAATTCTTTCTTCGTTTAGTTTAGTCACCCTATACTTAATGAAAAAGCAATATGGAAAAAAAGTGAAGCCTTTGACTTTCATGTTTATGTGTTTAGTGTTCTAATATTTTTTAAATTTTCTGTTTCAATACTTTAATCTATTTTAATTATTGTTATCAAATTTTAGTATTGTATATTTATTTATTTATTACGAGAGAAGAATAATACTTACTATGTATGCCACATGGGCAAAAACAAAATATATAATATAACGAGGGGTTCAAAATTAATAAACAAATAAATAAATATTTAAAGCTTCAATTGATTGACCTACAATAATTGAGTGTCAATGAAACTCGTAGGAAATTAATTCTTAAATATGTGACTAAAATAACAGAAATTTTATTGTTTAATCTTAAACTTTTTTAAAAAAAAAAATCTTTTAATTAATTTTTTTTTCTCTAGAAAAGGAAAAAAATTACATTTTCAGAGAAATTTATTTTTAAAAATGTAATGAATTCCTTTAAATAAAAGAAACAAAGAAACTATATATATATAAATAATAATAATAATAATGTTATAAGGTATTGATAATGTTTGGAGCCTGGGGGTATCTTTCACTAGTCCATTTCCAAACAAAGCGCGTTAATTTGCCCAAAAAATCAATATCAACCCGTTGACAAAAATGTTCCTCCATTTCAAGCATGTCTAAAACACCCAATGAAATTTGTATTTTAAAAAGTTGGAGAGAAATCTAGAAGTCGAGGGATTAGGGGAGCACCCAGAATGATTGAAGAAAATTAGCAATCCACTTTGTTACAAAAAATGACCATATCTCAACTCACATAAGATTTATATTATTTACTTCAAAGTTAGAAGTTTAATATCCTAACGCCACACCAAATAATAATAATAACACATTTCCAAACAACATACATGTGATTAAGATATATCTATTCATTTTCGAGGGATTAAAATTTTAAACCTTAATTCCCTACCTAATTATGTGTAAAAGAATTTCTTATTTTCCCTTAAATTAGCCATAGATTTCCTTCACTATTTTACAAAAACAAATGATAATTTACATTGTACAAACGATAACTAAAACTCAAGGTTTGTAAAAAAAATAAAAAAAATAAAAAACCTAGTTTTTGTTGCTGTTAGCGATATTAAAAAATAAATCAGATGTGAAAAGCTAATTATGCTAAAGCTAAGCAATGAATAAGGACTTACCAGATTCACTACACACTGTAGTTGTCCATTCCCCCTTTTCTGATATAAGCTCCCGCGAATGACTTGGCAACCATCCAATCCAATCCAATCCAATCTAGAAATTAAACAGAAAATGCAACAAAAATATAGATTTTTGTTCTTTTCATTAAGGAAGGATTAATGAACCTTAAGTAATGTTACCATGATTACCTTTGGCATTGGTTAGATTTCTGGAAATGCTACCCACCTCTTCAATTTCTTCACTTTGGCTATCATCATCAAAGTGGTAAAGCAACAACAATAACAGTCCTGCAAGTGCAAGGTTAACATATATACTTTTCGAACTCGATTTTGGAGCTTCGGAAGCATTAAAGATAGACTAAGACGTGCTTGATACCCTTTTGAAGTGCATTCACTTCATGCCTAAAGAGGTTGCAGCCAGGAATGGTCATATTACATAAAGCTAGTCAAGGCATTCGAGTAAAGATCTCACTCCCTACTCCCAAAAATGGTATTTCATTTTTTTTTCAAAAAAGATAGCCGTTGTTCTTCTCTCAAAGAGAATCTAGGTGTAAGAGTTTGGGAGATTTGGAGACGCATCCAAGGTTTTGAGTGCAAACCTCTAAGTTCAAACTTTTGCTGCCCCTTAGACTTTGACTCGATGAATGAATACGTACCTACAGCGGATACATGGGACATTTTTCGAGAGAGCCTCATCTCGATTTTAGAATTATTTAGTGAATGCATATCACCAATAATCTTTGCAAGAACACAAACCTTCTTTAAATCGATGAAATCGAGTTCTGTCTCTTACAATGATTTCTCGATTATAAATCTTGGATATTAGTTTAATAACAACATGACAATCCCCACAAATTCTTAAATTCTTAATCACTTGAATTGGGGTCCCTTCTTCAGTACAAGTCAGTCCAAAAGCCACGGCGAGCTTCTCACTGTGATAACACAGTGCATTCTCCTTGTCCTCATCGCCAATATCATGCAATACATTGCCCGTTTCAGCTGAATATCCATAGGCTTTGATCCTCAACTTGATCTCATCAAGCTTAGCATAAATCTCACGGCAACTCGAGTGGCTTTGATCACCATATACAAATTTGTACATCTTACCTTTTATTTCTATGTAACTAAATCCAGGTGTCTTCTTCACATCCCTTCTTCTCATGGCGTCTCTAACTCTCCCAACATCATCCCATCTCTGACGAGCGGCATATACATTAGATAATAAAACAAAATCCCCACAGCTAATAAATCCCATCTCAACTAGCTTCCTTGATGCCAGTTCTGCCATTTCTACATTCCCATATGTCCTGCAAGCACCAAGCAACGTTTGCCAGAGTACCATATTAGGGAAAGGCAATGAATTTACAATGTCATAAGCTTCTTTGAGACGCCCAGCTCGACCTAATAAATCAACCATGGATCCGTAATGCTTTATATTTGGCTCCATTCCCCTTTGTGCCATTAAATTGAACAGCTTAAGTCCATCCTCTACAAGCCCTGCATGGTTGCAGGCGCATAGCACGGCTAGATATGATACGGCATCGGGGGAAATTCCAGATCGACCCAACTTTTCAAAAAGATCCAATGCTTTGTACCCATCGCCATGCATTGCAAAGGCCATTATCATTGTATTCCATGTGATCAAACTTTTGTCACACATGTTCTCAAACACCCAATAAGCTTTATCCACAGATCCACATTTAGCATACATATCAATAACGACATTACAAACCTGCACACTCATATCTAACTTCTCCTCTACAATATATTTATGAACATTTTCCCCTTCTTTCAAAGCACCCAATTGTGAACACGCCGACAGAGCACCTTGAACAGTCACTTCATTGGGTCTCAAATTTCCATTCTCCTTCATCCTCTTAAACATCATTATAGCATCACCTGGTCGACTCCCCTGAGCAAACCCAGCAATCAACGCGTTCCACGAAGCAATATCTGGTTGCGGCATTTCGTCGAACAGTTTCTGGGCAAGATCGAGATCCCCAACTTTCGCATACACATCAAGCAATGTAGTCTGCAGGAGAACATCAGCACTGAACCCAAATCGTAAAAGCTGCGAATGTAATTGGATCGCTTCAGAACGAGCCAAAGCGCGGGCACAGGCTTTGAGGGCAAAAGAGCATGTGAGAGCATCAATTCTGTGAGGCCCATTTGACGCAGCCATTGCCCTGTACCAGAAAACGGCATTTGCGGGATCGGAGCTCATGGCAGTGCCGCGAATGACGGCGTTCCAATCGTTGGTCGAAGGGTAAAGAATGTAGCGGAAAATATGGATGGCATAAGAAAGGTCGCCGAAGGGAGAAATGGCGCAGAGCTGGAGAAGCTTAGTGCGAGAGGAAGAGAACTGAAAATCGCCATTGATGATAAGGTTCGCTTGGAGTTGCTTGATTTGCGAGAAGGAAGAACATTTCTGCAACAGAAGGTTGAAGTAGGCCATTGCCATTCCATGGAGACTCCCTCGCCTTCATCGAGTTTTCCCTCTAAATTTAAATTTTGTTGAAATATCTAATACTATTTGGTCTAATAGTGATTAAGACAGTGATTAGGTGCAATTGACCTTAATACTCCATTTGTGTGACACATCTAGCCAAAAAAACCATCTTTTTAAATCAAAATTTGTCATGTGATCATTATAACACGATACAATTTTGAGAGTATTGAAGTATTTTTCAATTTTTTTAGGGTTTCTTCAAATTCTTAAGATTTCAATAAACAGATAAAAGATTGGAACTAAAATCATTATAGGGTTCTTTATATTATCAATATTTTAAAAGATTTCAAATAAAAAAAATAAAAGATCGAAACTAAAATCATTTAGAGTGACTGATTCGTTTATGCATCTTTTTAAAATATAGAGCTCAAATTGAACCCTTTTAATGACATGAACTGAGGTTTGCAATCATAGATTTTATTTATTTATTTATTTTGTAAAATCTTAACCTCTTTTAAGGTTTGGTTAATCGAGTTATTAATTAATCAAGCAAAATCACTTTTTTAAATTCTAACTAACATAGCTTAGCTTTTAGATTGAACTATTCTAAAAATGTGTACATTTCTTAACCATCTAAATAAATACATTATAATAAGATTCAATATATTTTCAAATTTGTTGCGATTTATTATTATTATTATTATTTTTTTACAACAATTAGTTTACTAAAGCAAAATGCACTTTTGGTCTGAAGTTTTGAGTTAGTGTTTATTTGGTTTATGGAGTTCGAAAATGCTCGGGTTTGGAAAATGGTTCTAAATGGTTCCTTCATCCATTTTACCGCTAGTTAACTAACAAAAAAACTGACATGACAGATTGAGTTGATAAATTTTAATTGAGGTAACGATTGTTATTAATTTTATATAGTTTTTACTTGATTTGGTGAAGTTTTATATCTATATTTAGATTTGAATTTCTTCGTTTTTAAAGTGATATTTAGTGTCGATTTCTGTAGGATGTTTTCTTCATTTCATTATATTCTTTAAGGCTTTACTTATTCATTTATGTAATTTCTTCATTTTATCTGTTTGTTCCTGTAATTTGGTTTCTTAAATGTATTTTTCTAAATATTTTAATTTTGAAGGAAGGAGAATGGATGGAAAGGGTATATCACGATATAAATAATATAAAATTAATATTGCACTAAAATAGACGAAGGGACCATTTAAAAGTATTTTTCAAACTCGAACGATTAAATTGTTCATTTTCAAACATCAGGAACCGAACTCAAACTTCATGGACCATAAGTACATTTTGTCATTTTTCTTTTTATCAAATAATGTAGATTAAACAAAATGTTATAACAATATCAACTTATTATTTTTATTTTTATCAAACAATTTATACAAAAACTAAACATTATAACAAATTACAAATTACTTATCAATGGGTGTTCTTTTTTTAATAATTAAAACAATAAGCCTACTTTAGTCCCTGTAATTAAATTACACCAAATTAACATTACTTTTATCCATTTTTTATTTTTCTAATTTAAAATTAAATTTTACCAAACACCGTTTTACTTCTTTCTGTTGTCAAAAGGAAAGCTAATAACAATTATTTTAAAAGTTTACACGAGTTCCAAAAGAAACATAGAATTCAACGAGTCTAGAAATATAGAGCCAAATGATATTATTGTAACATAATTTTAAATCATTTATATCTACGAGATTCTAGTGAGTTATCTAAACAAATAAAACACACTAAATTTTAGAGCAAAAAAAAAAACGCATTTAAAATTATTTGACAAGTGTTTGAATGTTCAATCAAGGGTGTGCTTAGTATGGCGTTCACATTTTTCTTTTATGTTTTTAGATTTGAAACACTTGACAACCGTTGTAAATTTATAATTTGAGAAGAGATAACTTGCAAAATAAAAAAATAGCTTCGATGTCAAAGTCAAAGGTCATAACCATAGATAATAAGCGTATTTGGGTTAATTTTTTAAAATATTAATATACATTACATAATAAAGAAAACATTCAAAGGTGATAATAATGTTTATATGCTTTATTTTAGAAGGGGAAAAAGGAATTGAAAAGCAAATGGCCAAGGATTTGCATAAACAGTTATAAAATGAAAGCCACGTTTATCTAAGTGAAAAGGAAATAGATGTTCGGTGTTGTTTGTTTGTGTCATTTGGAGTCCACTTCCAAATTTGTAACTAACAAATGCATATTGATTGATGAATTAAATGTGTTCATTCTGATTGCGTCGAAAAATTATGTTGGGTCTTCACTATTATCGTTACATTAAAAAATTATCATTTTGACAATTTACTGCGATACCATTTGATCTTTAGAAGTAGATGTACAAGTAACAACAACAATAAATTTCCATCATTTTAAGTAAAAACAGTAATAATAAAAAAACCAATGCATTTACATTTATGATTCACGTTAATCACAATTCATTCATTAATAAAATTTCACTATGTTTACTAACGGTGTTCAAAAAATCTGGTAACCCGACCAACCCGGATTACCCAACCTAAAGTTTGTTTGCAAAATTTCAAAATATATATTTCGGGTTGGGTTGAGTTATGAGATTTAGTAACCCGGTCAACCCGACCAACCAATCTTATTATCATTATAATTTTATATATTGAATTTAAATGTAGACTTAATCTTTGCATCAAATGTTTTTTAATGACATTGATTCTTATTTTGAACGTAGACTTGATTTTACATAATTTTTCATGTATTTTAAGGTAAATACTTGAACTTTATATAAAATGTTTTGATTATAAATTTTTTAAAGATTGATGTACATAAGTCATTTACATAAATATAACATTTTGCTAATACAAAAATCCAACTTTTAGTGAACAATAAAAGATTAAAAAAATATTATAAATTATGAACCCACAAATTATGGAGTGTATTGAATTGTAACTTTCAACTCGAAAATTATGGGTTGGATTGATTGTAACTTTCACATTTAATCGGTAAGATTCAATTTTTGCATTATCCATTCATAATTTCCCGTAAGGGTGTGCAAAAACCGACGAACCGAACCGAACCAAATCAATTGGTTCTGTTCGGTTTTATTAAAAAATATGGAACCACCGGTTCTCTAAGGAATAGAACCAAGAGGTTTGATTTGGTTTTCGGTTCACCACCTTAAAAACCGTGAAAAACCGAACCGAACCGTAACCTATTATATTAATTATGTCATTATTTATATTAATAAAATATATATACTAATTCACAAAAAGCTCCGCACAAAACTTTTGTTATTAATTTTTTCTTCAGGCTCAACCCCAACTTAAGAATGATTTGATGTTTTATTTTTTTTTCTGAACCGAACCGAACTAATCTAAACCGAGAAAAATTGGTTCGGTCAATAACCAAAATCGATGAAACTCGGTTTTCAATAGTTCAATGTGTAGGAAAATCGAGAGGTTCGATTTGGTCCTTAGTTCGGCCCAAAACCGGACCATGCACACCCCTAATTTCATGTAACTTGGGCCAATCCGGGTCATGCACCTCTTTACACCCGTTTTCATTTATATGTGACAATTTGGTTAGAAACTTTATAAAAAAAACTATATTCGTCTAATTTATCTACGCGCGCAGGAAGCCCTATCGCGTCGAATCCGCTCCAAAAATCCGTAAGGTTTTTCTCTGCCTGTGTTTGATTTGAATGTTATGGAAATCTCAGTTGTTTCCGTTCGTATAATCAGCAATTTAGGGATTTTGTGTTGCCTGTAATGATCGAATCTCAGTTACAACTTGATCGTTCATCTGTTCGAGATTCGATTCCCCATGTCTTTCTTCAGCATTCTTCTATATTATCGTTGCGTTCTCTGCACTCCAATGCACTTCACATCGACTGCTTATAGACTATTTAATCAGCGATAAATTCCTTCAACATGTTTTTGTTATTTCCCCCTCATTTCACCATGATTCTGAAACTTCAGTCTGCTGCATCAGAAACATGCAAGTTTAAGTTTTTTTACTTGTTATTTCCCCCTCATTTGACAGTTTTTGCTTTTGTTCCCTACATTAAGCTTAGAGTTTATCAATATGGATAGGTTTTGGATCTTTCTGATGTGTTGTAGAATTTCGTATTTGTCAGGAATCAAGAAAATGTGAAATCTGCCTGCGTATGGATAAGGAAGGATTACTTAGTTGAAAACTCACGGAATCTGGAATTGTAACTACATTAACTTTTATCGTATTTTTTTTTCCAAAGCTAAAACTTGAGTTTAATATGTTGAAAGGGAATGCGTCTCCAGTCAACATATCGTTCTGTTTTTTTTATTTAGATTGCGGTAAATTGTTAACTCAATGCCTTATGCATGTATTCAAGTGGCAGATGAATAACGTGGTCTTGGCAGAACCTAGATGACTCCAGATTTAAAGTACCTCCATGGTTAGTTTGACTCCTGTTTCTGAATAGACATTTTCTAATTCTTTAAGACTTTCTATTTATCTCTCGTGTTGTATCATGGACCATTGGCCATAAATTTTGTCTACAATCTACTCATGATACATTCCTTTTATGTGAAAGCGGGCTAAATTTAGGCAAAATGTCGGTGAAATGGTAAATTATATGGCAATTTTGGTAGGTTGCATGGGTAGTGAGTAGCCTATGACGTAGTTTTGAAATGCGTTTTTGGCAACAATCCTTTGAGGGAGGAATTGCTGAAACCAGTTTAAGAGATGGTTTTTTGCCTTTGGGGATGTTGGCATGATGTAAGAACTCATTGAATTCCAAAATGTTCATGCTAGTCCCGATTCAATTTGTTAGGCCTTTTCAACATACATCTTATATGTTTTCCTGTAATTCTAGTGCATGGCTTTGAAAATAAATTAGTAGTGTCATCAACAGTCTGTACTGTAGTTTATATCTTTTCTTGTTTATAAAGGTGTAAACTACTGGAAGATGGATTGCTGTTAGACACTCTGGAATGTATATATATACCATACTGTCCTTGTCTCAGTAAAACTTGCCTTCAAGATGAACTTTTCATTGATATTTCTTTGTTATGTTTTCCTGTCAATATTTCATGGAAATGAGGCATTCATTTATATATGTATTTATCTTTCTTCATGGCGTGGATCTTTCTTTACAAGAAAGTTAATAAAAGCTTTATCGTGTTTGAAGGATCAAAATATTGAAGGACTGCCAGATTACAAAGATATCAAACAAAATGAATTTTGTTATCGGAAGTAAGATATTTTAACCATTTTCACCACTCCCTCTTTTCAATATTTTGTATATTTCAATGAATTTTTTCATGAGTTTTATTGTACTTAATAAACATGGTTTTTCTTAAGTGGGACAAAACAGTTATAACCGTCAACCATATCTAATTTGACAATGAGACAACTCTTTTCTCACTCACCTCAAACGACGAATTTATTTAGTTTTCAACAACTTTCTTTCAGTTATTCTTGTTTGTTGCTGAATGTCAACTGGCATAAAACAAAGATTAAGGATCTCCTCCAAATGTTAATGCAAAGAGCGTTTCTGAACTCTTGTTGTAACTAAAGAAAAAGAGAAGAAAAGAAAAACCTAGTAGCTATCCACCGCCTAATTGGTATAATGCTTGTTCCAGGCTAGTTGATTGCCTCACCTTGCAACATCAAAAGCCTTGTCATCTTATAACTTCGAAGCATGAAGCTTGTGGCTGAATATTATGAGCATTTTTGTGATGGTAACCAAGGCCTTTTATGCGCATCTCATCTAATTTCCAGAAAACTTGTTTGACCATATAAACATTTAGTTAAGAAATTCAAGGTTTAAATATAAGGCACCAAGTGTCAAAAAAAAAAAAAAATGCCAGGCATGATGCTGCATGTGTACGTATTTTAGAATCACATAACTTTTTTAGCTTGCTATATTGAGTATCAGGTCAACCAATGGTAGTATAGTTATCCCAAATCTTTTAATGTTTGTAGTTTAGCCTTTTCTTTTTGCTAATTGGAAATCTTGAAAAAACTTGTACTCCCTTGCCTTGGTTTGAGGTTTGCCTCACTCCTTTTTGGATACTTTGCCATTTTAATGGAAATGTTTTTGTATTAAAAGAAAGGTTCGATTTAAAAGTATATGAATTTTGATTTTTTTCTTCTCCACAGACACAAGAAGCAGAAGGAGGAGGATATTGCAGTCTGCGAATGCAAGTTTGATGCTAACGATAACGATAGTGCTTGTGGGGAGGGATGCTTGAATGTATTAACCAGTACTGAGTGTACTCCTGGACATTGTCCCTCTGGTGTTCATTGCAGGAATCAGGTAATCATGAAGCTATCTGGTTATTTGTGTATATATATTTCTTATACAATCTTTCTATTTTTCTTTCTTCCTTTTCTCTCTATATTAAGTATAATAGAAATACTGTAGATTATACGATATTGTGAAATATTTATTATACAAAATGTTAAATATATAACATAAAGCATGTCTATAAATTAACTGATATTGGTTGAGATTCAACCTAATATTTAGTTGTAAACTAGAACTATTTTTACCGTCTATAAATATATTATTTGATACATTGGACAATTATTTAAATTAGGATCTAGTTTTTAAATATGCTACCAAACACATATTCAGAAACATGGAAAATAGGAAATGCAACTCTATTTTTCATCGAATTCTTTGTTTCCAATTTCAATTTTCAGTTCAATAACCAAGCGTGCTGTTATATAATCTAATTTTAAAATTGGTCGTTATTGGAAACATCTGTTATTATGAGCTTGGATTGAGGATTAGAACGTTGACTTGCATCCCTGACTTCTTGAGCTGAACTAAATTACATTACCAATATGTAACAGAGATTTCAGAAATGTGAGTATGCAAAAACAAAGTTGTTCAAAACAGAAGGCCGTGGGTGGGGCCTTTTAGCTGATGAGAACATCAAGGTATTTAATTATACTTGACAAGGTAGAGAGATGTATATTTTAAGTATCTCATTTAGATTGTTGTATTCTTCTATGTCATTGGACCATTACTGTTCTTCAATATGGAATCAGATCTCTTTTACGTGGCCTTTTTCTCTGTATTATGTTGTTAATTTTTGCTGCCACCTAGACCAGATAATGTGACCGGACTGCTGATTTCATCCATGTTCTAAGGGGCCTAAGAAGACAGCCCACCGCCGGGGGGGGGGGGGGGTGGAAGCAATGGCAATTAACTATACAAAAGGCTCCCAATCTAAAACAAATCATGGCAAGATCATAATTACAAAAGAGCACTTAAGGATGCCCGCAAAGAGGCATAAAACCCAACTCCTTGCCTATTCTGATTAGATCTTTCAACTTTTCTAGAAATTATATCATTTCTCTCAAACAAAATACCCCAAAAAGTAGCAAGATACTCACTTGCCACCACACAGGTCCTTGAATACGAAAGGGGACAAACACGAGAGAACTTTCTCATCCTCATAGAGAAGCAAAGGCAGCTGCACATCAAAAGTCCTCGACCATCCAAACTATTTAAGATGATGTTGTTGCTTTATTGGTTTTTGGGTATCCAACTCACTTTTTCTTCTACCTTTCTTATATTAGTGAAAAATTAATTTGGTTCTGAAACAGGATGCAGTTGATGATTTAAATTTTTTAAATAGTAACCAACTCACTTTGAGCAGTATCCTCTTTTCATTAGTTTCGTTTCTTGTTAAAAATAACAAAAGTAACCAACTTTAAATTCGGCTTTCGCACCAACTAGATTTTAGTATCAATATTATGGCATCTTTAAGTCTTATTATTTATGTTAGCTTACCTAACTCTCATGTAGAATTGTAACAAACATCGTATTTATTAAGATTGCTTCTGCATAGGTATTCTTGTGCCAGCAACAAGAGTCTTAAATGAGGAGCCTTCAATTGTAAATTTATCTTTACTCGACTAACTAAATTGAACCACCTTCTCTAAAGATTGTTTTCCATTTCTTTTTGTTTCTTGGGGACAACGTAGAATGGACAATTTATTATTGAATACTGTGGGGAAGTTATTTCTTGGAAGGAAGCAAAACGGAGATCCCACACTTATGAAAATCAGGGTAACATATCAATTTTATCAAAGTTACATCGGTAACGCATTATATATAATATTAATAAATTTAGATCGTCATTTTCTATACCTTTATGGTAGGGCTCAAAGATGCTTACATCATCTCGCTCAATGCCTCTGAGTCAATCGATGCCACTAGAAAAGGAAGTCTTGCTAGATTTATAAATCATTCATGGTGAGTTGTTTATGCTGAATATTGACATATATTTATGTGGTATGTATACCCGGAAGGGAAAGAAAGTATGCCATTACCTACCTTTTATTAGTTCGTTGTTTTCGTCACTTATTTTTTTGTAAGCTTGCAGCTTCCCAAACTGTGAGACAAGGAAGTGGAATGTGTTGGGTGAAATAAGGGTTGGAATATTTGCAAAGCAAGACATTTCCATTGGGACTGAATTGGCATATGATTATAATTTCGAATGGTATGGAGGTGCCAAGGTTCGCTGCCTCTGTGGTGCGAGCAGCTGTTCAGGATTCCTCGGAGCCAAGTCTCGTGGCTTCCTGGTAATTTTTTATTTATGAAGTAGTTTTACTTTTAAAATAAGGAACACAAGTTGATATATGACCAGGGTTCCCGAGGGGGTAAATTCATCACAAATTGGAAACTGCAAGTTGTTGTTATTATTATTATTATTTTTTGTTTTGTATTTGCTGAAAGTACATCAATCTGTTTTCCTTGTCAGGAGGATACCTATTTGTGGGAAGATGACGATGATAGGTAAAACCTTTTTCTGTGCCTCTGGCCTTCAGCATATCTACCCGCTACCATTTTTTAAAGCTTGCTTTTTCCTAAGTGGTCAATGTTATAGAATAGGTTTGGGTACTGACGGACTGTGGGCCAAGTGAGAAAACTTCACATTCTAAAGCCAGATTGCAGTTAGGTTATGTACAAAGGAAAACAATAAGAAAGGGATCCCAATTATATCCATTGATTAATTGTGTGGATGGTCAAATGCTAAGAAGCATAGATACTTTAGTTTGGCTAGTGTGTCCGTTGTAGACACACGTCGTTCACTTGGGCTCTCCGACGCTTGGACATGTATTGAACACTTGTTAGAGCAATAGACGTGTTAGACATTAGCTTTACAAAGTCGAAATAGGACCAACTTTTGTTAGACATGCATCAAACATTTGTTACATATACTAAAATAGGCACATATAAGACAAAATAATAAAAACGAGCAAAATACATCAAACTAATTTTGTAAACATATAAATATATAAACTCATTGACTTTGAATTTTCTTCTTGATTGGATTTGATAGATATTTTAAGAAATGTATGTTTTATTGAACGTGTCCTCGTCGTTTCCTCCATGTCCTAGATTTCAATGAAATAGCGTGTCATCGTGTCTGAGTCATGCCATATTTATGTATCGTATCCGTATTCGTGCTTCTTATGAAGGTGTCTGGGAATGCGATTTTGATTTTTGAGACAACACCTCAAAATTCTCTGGTCTTTATGTATACATAGAATTGAAATTTGAATGTTAACCTGATTATATTACTAAGAATCGGGAAACCTGAAATGCTTAATAGCTCGTGTAGGTGGGTTATGACTGAAATGATCTTGAACTCCTGACCAGATTACAGATCAGAAGCATTTTATTACTATGCCAACCTATGTAAATTGTTTAGTTCCAAAATACTATTTCAGATATCTATATGGATTCATTTCTTTATTTTAGTTGTTACATGCTTCTCTTGCTTCTGTTCTCATGAAACAATCGTTAACCGTCCTGCTCGGTTTTAGGTATTCTGTTGAGAAAATTCCACTTTACGATTCTGCAGAGGATGAGCCTTTCGTTAAGCTCCACACAGCATTGAATAACACATATTCTGAGTTTGAAGGTTACCTGAAAAATGAGGACCCAATGATCATGGACGATGATTTGGGAGCTGAACAGCAGCTGGGATCCTCTGCATTTATTGATACCTCAAAGGATACAGTTCAATTGCAAAATATAGTTGTAGGAGAAATTAAAAATGAAGCAAAAGAGGAGCCAGAAGATAATCCACAAAATACGCAGCAGAACTTTTCTCATCAAAATGCAATGATATCTCGTATCCGAAGTAATACTGCTTGCCGCAACTATCACATTGGACCTAGACCTGTGGCCAAGAAACGATCAAGAAACCTATCTAATGGAAGGACAAAATTTTTTTCTCTGAAGCAAGTAGATGCAAAATACGTTGCTCGACTGTTAGAGATGAAAGAAGCACAGGACGAAGTCTTACAGTATGAGGTAATCAATGCGTTTCATCAGTCTTTGTTGGCATAATCCTTTCTTTTGACATCTTAGGACTAAGACATGTTTAAGAGTGGTTTTGAAATGTTAAAATCTCATTTGTCGTGTCTAAATTTACTTTGAAACAAATATTTAATTACTCAAAATCAATTCGATGTTTAATTGTACAATTTTAAATGTTTTTCATATTATTAAAATTGATTTTGAATGATTAAGTACATGTTTGGGAATGATATTGATACCACTAAAGTCCTTTTTTCATATTCAAAATTACCACGAAACATGTATTTAATCATTCAAAATTATTTTAATTCTTAATTTACATTTATGCAATTTTCATATCATCTAAATTGGTTTTGAATAATTGAAAGCATGTTTCATAGCAATTTTAAAAATGAAAAATGTGCTTTTAACTATTTTAGAATTGTTCTCAAACATGTCCTAAAAGTATGTTACGAATGATTTTGACAATGAAAAAAAAGAAGTGATTTTAATCATTTTAGAATTAACTCCCGCACTAAGAAAAAGAAAACAATTTGCTAAGCTTCAAAACCATTGCTCTGCCGATACATCGAAGTTTTGTCGTGCAGGAAACAAAGAATAAAGTGACTGCCGAACTTGATTCATTGTACAATGAAATACGACCCGCCATTGAAGAATATGAAAGAGATAGCCAAGACAATGTAGCTACAAGTGTGGCGGAAAAGTGGATAGAAGCAAGCTGTTTGAAACTGAAGGCAGAATTTGATCTTTATTCTTCTATAGTAAGAAATGTTGCTTGCACTCCTCTAAGGTCAGGTGTCTCTACTGAACCTCAACCTCTCGAAGCAGACGGTGACAACGACCTGAAATTGTTAACTAATTAGACCGCTTATCTCTGATAATATGAAACTGAATTAGTTACTTTGGTAAAACCATTTTCTGTCATATATTAGCTGATGGTTGAGGCACACGAGTTCTTGTCGGAGCCAGCCTACGAGGTATGCGGAGCAATTCTTATTGAAGCGTTTTCAGGTTAGAGATAATCAAAGCCTTCAACTATGAGCTTATTTTTCATTCTATTCTTTAAGGATTTTTGTTTGCTGCTTGCTACCTAGTGCTGCACTCGTTTGAAATGACCATTTGGTCTGATCTATTTTATGGTCAAAATACCATTTTAGCCCATTTACTTTGGTTTCGCATGTCCAATTTTTGCCATTTTGATCCAATTCTTGCCATAAAATTTCACGTCCAATTGGATAATTGAAATTATATAGGTTAAAATATATTGGAGCCCAAAATTACGGGAACAAAATGGTATTTTAATCTAATTTTGAAAAGTTATTAGGAAAAGGAAAATGAGTTTTATGGAAATGATTGTGGGTAACGTTTGATAGACTTAAAAGGCATATGTCTTGGCTAATTTAGGGTTAGGAATTATCAACACTGTTGGTTAATCGGAATTTTCTGCCGTGTTTCATGTAAATTTGAGTTACCTATGATCCTTTTAATTTTAAATTTAAGGCTAAATGTATTTGCTAATTCTTTATGGTTCATTTTTTCCCCACTTCAGCTATTATTGTTTAGTAGTTTCAAATTACCTCCTTATATGTTTACCGTTTTGAGTTTAGTCCCTTACTTTTGAAGGACGTTAGAACTAGCTGAGATAACCATACAACCCATTGTTTTTAGTACTAAATGGGCAAAAATTTAGAGGAGGAATTAGGACTAAGGTGATCTAATTAAGGAATTTCCCCCCTCCAAATTTATAAGAAATTGGTCTAAACTTTCGAGTTTTCTCTCTTAGATGACCTTTAAATTTTATCAAATTTAATGATGGTTAAAGAAAATCATACCATCGATCAACCAAAAAGGTTAGAGTCATGGATGCTTACTCTCATACATGTTGGACTAAATATCAATTAATTTTAGCATTGACTAACGTGAGAGAAACTTTTAAAACATAAAGTAGTAAATCAAAAAGTATTCCAAAGGCAAACATTTAAAACGTGAACACTATTCTGCTAAAATTTGGGAAATCCAATTTGGGTCTTCGTGTGGCAAAACTCTCCAGTGGAGTGGGACTTGTTTTGACTGATTCTGTTGTGTGTAATTATTTAATTAATTAAATTTGGAACGTTGTTGTAATATCTGACTTACTCTATAATCTTCCTTAATAGATTGTTGTACATAGCCCATCATTTATTTATTAGTTTCAGGGTAATTGTAACCTAATTAAAAAATTACAAATATAGTAAAGTCTATTATTAGTGATAGACCACCAACAATATAGTTTATCATGCTATATATATATATATTATAAAAAATGTTGTTATTTTAAATTTGGTTCCTTAATTTTAGAATGATATTGTGACCTATATTAGAATGAAATAATGTAATTATGATGTGATTTTTGAAATGTGAAATAATAGAAAAATGAAAAGGACGAAAAAAGCATTTGGGTATGGAAAAAGTGAAGAAGTTGTTGCTGTTTCTACACGGTAAGAATGGAAGTATGTGGAATTTGGTTGACCCAAATTTACCGAAGACTCTTTTTTGTTTCGTTTCTCTCTCTGTCTTCATTCACGGATTTGATTTTGGCTTCGAAAGTGAAATGCCGTGTGGGTCCCCTTCCTTTCATTTTTCTTTTTCTCTCTTTTTTAAACCAAATATCCTTAATGCTTTAAACTAACCTTTTCCATGGATATTCTCCACTTTTTATTTATTTACTTGTTATTTATTTATTTACTGATTTACTTGTTATTTCTTTATTTCGCAATTGACATGCAAAAAAAAAAAAAAAAGGATATAAATGGAACAATCTAAAACTAACCATAAACTCTTTTTATAGTGTTTGAAGTTTATGACTGTATTTTTAATATTTTTATTAAAACTCAAAAGAACTCTTGAACCAATCTACATGACAGATACTGCTAAACTACAAACAATGTTTCTAAATATTCATATCCAAAAAATAAAATGTGTGATTTCATTGGTGAACTATGTAATGGTTGACATTTGACCATTTTGAATGAAGAAGAGCATAATTTAGAATATTCATAGCATCCCTTTGCTAATCTTCTTGTTTTTTTTTATTATTAATACTATTAGTCAATTGCCATTTATATTTCTTATCAATAACTTCTATGAAAATCACATTAATCATTATTCTTTTTACGTAATATTTGATTTCATTCTATTTTCTCAAGAAATGAATTGCTTACTTTATTATACAAATACTATTTCTTCTTTCTTCTAAGTTCATCTAAGGTTTGATTTTCAATTAATTTGGTATTAAGAAATATAATTTTGATTACATTTTATTTCACCACGAACGTATACGTCACACTTGAATATTTGTGATCTTTGTTGAACATTTCGAACTCGTATTTTTTATTCATTAAATGCCTTAGTCAAGTGACTTTTTTCTCATACCAAGTTTAGTTTAAATTAATATTTTTTAAAAAATGCTTGAGTTAATTGAAAGCATTTTTTTTTGTATTATAATAATTTAATATAGATCTCATTGTATGCTAAAATGGATTAAAAAAATTATAGGATTGCGTTGTCAAACAAACTACTCCAGTCGATGGTTGTTAGTGTCAACTTATGAAATTATTGATTATTAATAGTTGCATTTGTGTGTATTTATTTATAATTATAACCACTTCTATTTAGGCCAATGTACCAGACAATTACTAACTCAACCATAGTTTTATAATATAAAACTTTGATTACATAAGTTTTCATAAACTTCAAAATATGTCGTTAACAAATAAAATAATGGTTAAAAGTGAGCTTAGCTCGAAGATAATTGATTTGATCTTATATCCTTGAGAGGGGAGGTTTAATCCACCATCGTCATACTTGTCGTACTAAAAAAAGAGGGAAAAGAAAAACAAATAACATAAAGCGTAGTAGCAAACATGTTCAAAATATTAGTAAATATAGCAAAATACAAATGAACTTACAAATATATATATACATAAAAAAATAGAACTGTCTATTAGTGATAAATTATCGTCAATTTGAGTCTATAATTGATAGATTTTGTTATATTTAAAATTATTTTAAAAAGTTGTTATATATTTAATTATTAGTTTTAAAAGTATTATTCATCGTTAAAATTAAAATTAAAAATATCTTTTTAGTTCTAAAATTGATTTCTTAGATGAGCAATATATATATATACACACATATTTTAAGGATGGTGCCAGCCTAGCATTATGAATACGCTACTAAATTTCGAATTGGCTAACTTATTAGATTCCAAATAGATAATCTATTTTTTATAATTAAAATAAATATTAAAAAGATGATTAAATTACTATTTTGGTGTTCATATTTTTTTAAACTCGTTCAATTTTAGTTATTATATTTTCAATATACCTTTTAATGCTTATTACTAATTCATTGTTGACATGATAAAAAAAAAACATCAATTAGCAATTTTGCTTTAAATTTTAGAAGTACGTTAACAAGACAATTAAGAGTTTCTAATATCCTTGTTTGGTAGAAGGTTTTGTTGGATATGGAAATCAGGAACTTCCCAGCATCCTCTTTTCTCGTGGATAAGAGGTATTTTATGCCCTTATAAAAGAACGACTTTTCTATCTTCTCCCTCGTTTGTTTATTTATTTATTTTCAATACGTAATTGATATTAATTTACCTAAATAAATTCAATTAATTATTTATTTAGTTTTCTTAGTACAAATTGAGGTGGAGGATTTGAAGGTAAAACATCTTAATTTTCAGTACAATTCATCTGACATCCATGTATAACTAAAGACGAAGAGGTATCCGGACATCTAGTTAAAAGAAAACTTTGCAAAGAAGAAAAGAAGAATATGGGACCTACCACAATGAAATGTCCGGTGAGTTGGTAAATGTATTAGATCAACACATGGGGCAGTGACTTAATGCAACAATTTTGACTTGGCCAAACCTAATGATTCAATAATACCAATATATACCATTTATTTAAATGCTATAAAACAAAGACCAAGAATGCAAAATAAATTATTTTATTATTATTATTTTATAAAACTATAAAGTCAGATAATTAGAGACATGCTATTAGATTTTACCCTCACGTGTGTTACATTTCAAGCTATATTTTTACGTATTTATTACTTTAACAATCGATATAAGAGATGAATCAATACTTTTATATCATATAAAAAAAAATTTAGACTTTTATCAATATACATAAGTCTATTAGTGTCTACAATTGGAACCTCATAGTCTATCTCACATTTTAAATCTTGTTAAGAATAGGCTGGTCTGAGGAGTTCACATAGTCTATAAGTTTGACCAAATAGCTCAATTTAATAAATTAAGAAATTAATTTTTTTATGAAATTTGTTGTCCGCAACTTATATGTATCAAATTCATAACTTATTAATTTAGATCATGGCTAAAGACAACTTTTATTTGCTTAAAAAAACACACATCTCTACATGTTTGAAAGTAATTTTGAAACGGTCAAAACCACCTCTATCGTACCCAAAATTACTAAAAGAAAAGCTAGTTAACTTTTATATAATCAAAATAGATTTTAAACCAGATTTAGTAATTAGTAATAGATCAATTACAATAGACTACAATCTTAAAAATAATTAGATTACGTCATGTGTTCTGTTTACTTAAAATTATGAATTTATCGGTACTCTGTTTGGGGTTTAGTAAAGGTGGGGGGTTAAATGATTAAAAAGCATATAAAGAATCCGAATTGGGTGAGTCTCAAAACCCCCGTTTTGGAAGTTTGACTATTTGAAACACATAATGAAATTATTTGTTTATTTGAGAGTACCAAATTACACATTCCTCGAAACCTCCCATTCCTAATCTTCCTTTTCTTCTTCCCTAATCTCTCTCTCTCTTTCATTCCGCCATTCAAATTTCTTCAATCTTCAATCTCTCTCAGATCAGAATCAGAATCAGAATCAGAATCAAAATCAAAATCAAAATCAAAATCAGAATCAGATCAGGCCATGCAACCTTCCTCACTCCTAATTCTCGCATCCGTCGCTAGTTTCTCCGTCGCAATCCTTTTCCTCTTTTGCATCTTCTTCATCTGCAAACACTTCAAATCCCATCATCCAACCACCCGTCAACGCCAAGTCCGCCACCGCAATATAGATCTCTCCTCCGTCACCCTCGATGAGAGCGCCTCCTTCGACCCTTCCCTCCGAATCTCCATGGCTGAACTCCGTATCGCTACCAAGAATTTCAGCAACGATTTAGTCGTCGGCGATGGATCCTTCGGCCTCGTTTACAAAGCTCGTCTCTCCTCCGGCGCTACAGTCGCCATCAAGAAACTCAATCCTGACGCCTTCCAAGGATTCAGAGAATTCCGAGCCGAGATGGAAACTCTAGGTAAACTCCGCCATCCGAATATTGTTAAAATCTTGGGATACTGTGTTTCCGGCTCCGATAGGCTCTTGATCTACGAATTCATCGAGAGAGGAAGTCTCGATAATTGCTTGTACGAAACCTCCTCCGCCGATCAGGATTCCGATGGCTATTTGCCCTCACGGCACCCATTGCCATGGGATACCAGATTGAAGATCATGAGAGGGGTTGCTAATGGGCTTTCGTATTTACATGGCCTTCCTCAGCCCATTATTCATAGAGATATCAAGGCCGGTAATGTCTTATTGGACTCTGAATTCGAGGCCCATATTGCTGATTTTGGGTTGGCCCGTATGATTGAAACTTCTAATTCCCACGTTTCCACTCAATTCGCCGGAACCATGGGGTATATGCCGCCGGAGTATAGGGCTGGAGTGACGGTGGCGACGGTGAAGGCTGACGTGTACAGTTTTGGTATTTTGATGTTTGAAGTTGCTATGGGCCAAAGGCCCAATTTGCCTATGTTGTTGGACGGAAGGGAAGTGGGTTTAATAGAATGGGCTAGGATTTTAGTGGCCCAAAATAGGCATATGGAAATGGTTGATGCTAGTATTTCGAAGGAGGAATTAGTAGAGGCTAATGTGAAGGAGTATTTTAGGATTGCTTGTTTGTGCACGAGTGAGAAGTCTAGAGAAAGGCCTCCTATGTCTAATGTGGTCGAGTTATTGAATCGGATTTGCGACGTGAAGTTGCGCCACAATGACGAGTATCAAGATAAGCTCGATGAGTAGTTTTGGCAACAACTGCGATATCGGCATCGACATTTGGTGGGGGATGAGATGCACCCACAACCTTTCAATTGTAAGGAATGTAAATAGTGTGTTGAGCCAATGATTCAAATAGGTCCAAATGTAGAGTAATGTTATTGAGTTTTTATTTCTTTTCTTTTCTTTTTATAAATATTGGTGAAATAGAGAAATTTGAATTTTTCAATCATGATCTTAATCTAACTCAAACTTGTTGATGATGAGTTTTACTAGTCCTTTATATTTGACGTTGTATAATTTACCATTACTTACTAGTTTCAAATTTTTGGTCAATTAGTGATTTAATAATTCTTGTCATAAACTTGCAAAGTTTTCGAGTTTTTGAAAATTTTCTTGCATGCAAGTGCATCAATATTCACCATAGGTTTGAAACCTTTTGAATCATCGTCAACATATTAGTTAGAGTAGTAATGTTAAGTTGGTTGTGCCTATTCTTAACATCAAATGGAAAATGGGAAGTTAAATTAGGTATAATTGTTAAATTGTTAATATGAGCATAGTTTAGTTGTTTGTGACATTAAACTCCTACTATCCAATAAAAAGTTTGAAATTTTTATGGTCAGAACTTGAGAAAAAAATGAAGAAAAATAAAAAAACAATTGTTATAGATGGTACAACAAATGATGGTTGGAAGCTCCCAACAAGAAAGAGTAGTGGATGATCGACAACTCCGTTAACGAACAGGGAGAGAATGAAACAAGGGATATCGATCGAGATCGAGAGACCACAAAAGACAACTGTGAAGGGCAACAACAACCAAAAGATACAAAGGAAAACTAGAGAAGCGAGAACGAACCTAACGATGAAGGAGAAACAAATAATGAAATTAATTTTTGGTTTTGTTTGGATTGAACCAAATTGTGAACTGAACCAATCAACTAAACCAGTCGGTTTTTTGAAAAATTCAACTCTATCCAAACTCTCATGATTCACACTCCTAGGGTAACGATTTCTTCCTGTTTTTGAGAGAGCAAACAACCTACTGCACCCATTTAGGTCTGCTCATCCAAGTTTCAGACTAGGCAACTAGACATACAACAAATAATGAATTGAGAGGGAAAAACAGTAAGCCAAAGGCTAAATACAAAAGGAAACTACGACAATAAAGTAATGCCGGTCGATATAAATTACTGATGGAAACCAAACAACGGTCGGAGGCAGGTCTAATCTCTAGTTCATAAATGATGCAGCAAAAGCAAAGTTAGTAATAAAAGTACGAAGAAATGAATCATAGTTTCAAGGTTTTTATTATGTAAATGGAACCTCCAATGAATGAAGGTACAGAATTTTAGCGAGGTGTAAATAGGTAATATGCTCCCAGTGAATTAGAATTACAAAGACTCATAAAAAAAAGGGGAAGATTTTTATATATAACAGAAAAACAGTAAGTATTGCAAGGAGCACACACACTTCAATGACAATTAAGTGTAACAGACAACAAAACTTTCATGAAGACTATAGGATGAATTACATGATGTAGATACATAAATTACAGAAAAGGGAAAAATATAGCAACATCGACCTCATATGTCATGTCATTCGAGATCTACTATCCCAAAATTTGAGAGAAGGATCTTTACTTGATCAACAAAGTCTGAACCAGTTGCATACTCGGTCAGTAATCCAACAGCAAAACCAAACATAGCCCACCTGTATAGTGAAAAACAACCAAGTAAGAGTAGTGAGGTATCACCCATTAACAGTAAACGGAACAACTGATATCTACTAGTATAGCAACTAAGGGTATTCAAATGACTTGACAACCCGAACAACCCAGCCAAAACTATATGTGTTGGGTTGTGTTACTTTTGTCCTGTGTTACTTTTGTTCTAGGGTATGGTTGGTTAAATATTTTCTATTTTGTTGGATTAGGTTGGGTTACTTTTGTTCTGGAGTTGGGTTGGGTTAAATTTTTCTGTTTTCATCCGTTTGGGTTCGATCTTGGTTGATTTGTTTTTTATTTATTTTTTTGTGTTGACCCAACCCAACCCAACCCAATCACACATACACATTGCATTTGTTTAATGTTTGACTGACTATGGATAGATGAATCTGTGAATTTTCAATGTTTTTCTTTTAGAATTTTTACGATGTTTGTCTTTGTTCAAAATTTGTCATAGATATCATGGATATTTGGTATTTAATATTTAAGTTTTATAAGATTTTAGTTATTATTCATGTGTGGCAAATAAATTCAAGTATTTCAAATTAATAAGAAAAAATAATAAGAATTCGACAAACTAACCTAACCCAACCCAACCGAAATTTTAAGAGTCGGGTTGGAAACCTTGAAAAGGCACCCCATCCCATGTACACCCCTACTAATAACTTTAACACCAAGTAAATTATGGAAGGAAACGAAGGTACACAAAGGGACTATTTTAACTCAGATGCAAACTATGATTACTCAAACAGAGAAAGTGTTGCAAACGACTCTATTTGACATGAATTGATCATCCATACAGATAAAGAAAGAAATGGAGTTTTGGCACTTGAACACAATCAAAACTCGCAACTACAAGCAAAATTAAGTGGGGACTAGTCCAATAAGTTTTTGAAGGCTTTTGGAAGTTGACACCACAGTGTAGCTTACTTCTACAAATCAAGAAAAGCCTTTGTCCTGATGGTTAGTTTAAACAAGCAGCATGAAAAACATATACAATTTAATAACCATTTCATTTTTAGTATTCTCTTTTTTAAATTTATGCCTTTTTTTTCCAATTCTTTTTCCTTTTTCTAGCTCAAAAAATGCGAAGTAGGGATTGAACCTCCAAACACTAGAGACGGAGGTCATGTCAACACGACCCAAACTTACTGTGGCCACTTTGGCTTCCTTACTACGATGTAGCAATCTTAGAAAAAGGTTTGAATTCTTGGCAATTATCTTGCTTCAGAAATCAATCGAGAAGCCATTCTCTTTATGGGTGAAAACAATCAATACAATAACCCATATAATATTAAATTTAAAGAAAAAGTCCCAATCCAAATCCAAATACAACAAGAGAATTAGTCCAATGGCAGTGAATTGGAAGCAAGGCCTATATTATTAATTTAGTTGCTTCAGAAATATCATAACAGCCAGCAAGAACAAACAAAAATAAATCACCTTCAAATTTTAGCAACAACAACAGAATCAAAGTAAAAAAGGGGGAGGGGGTGGAAATGAAATCGACCTTCCATTAGAAATTTCATTCTTCCCGATGAAGCCAAAGAACGGTCCCTGATCAGCTTCATCAAGCTTCTTCTGCTTAAAATACTCCTGAAGCTCCTTAGCCTTCAGCCTCTGAAACTCCAATGTGATCACATTATCCTGTTTCACAACAGGTGACGGAGGCGATTGCGACGGAGGAGTAGGCTTAAGAGGAGATGGAGACGGCGGCGAGGGCTCTCTGAGAGAAGGAGCCGCGGGTCTCCGAAGAGGGCCTTCGGTCTGAGAGCTTCGAATGGTGAAGAGGAAAGGCTTGGAGGACGAGAATCGGAGGGAAGAGTGAAGGGAGGAAGAAGAAGAAGAAGAGGAGGAGGCGGAGGCGGAGGCGGAGGGAGAAGCGGAAGCGGTGGCGGCCGGTGAGGAGGAAGTGGAGGGGATTTTGATATTGGCGAAGGGGATTGAACAAGCCCCCGACATTTCAGAAAAATTGTGAGTGGAAGTGAAATGGAAGAACTGAAGGAACAGAGAATTGAAGTCAAAAAGAAAAAAAAATATATGAAAAATGGATTTTGGTTGAGAGAAATGGATTGGGATTTTAGGGGATATGTTTGGTGTGGATATGATGACGCCAAGTTTCACAAAAATACAACCCATTGATCAATTTTGAGAATGAACCAAGAAAAATTGTGGCCTTTCAAACTACTCTTTATAAGTCTTTTATTTATTTATAAAATATCATTTTGGTAATTTTATAATTTCTGAGAAAATATATTTGCATGTTAAAATTATAAAAAATTAGATAAAAATAATGTTTTTATATTTGAGTCGTTGGACCAAAAATGGTTCCATGGTCTAGTGGTGAGGACATTGGACTCTGAATCCAGTAACCCGAGTTCAAACCTCGGTGGAACCTTAGTTATATTTTGGTATCTAATATTTTTCATTTTTCTATTTTCTAGTTTCCATTATTGTATTTTCCAAATCATTGAGTATATTGTTCTAATGTTTTAAATTTGGCACTATTTTCTGGTTTCCATTATTGTATTTGGAATTTGAATTGTAGTCTTATTTGCTAGCATTTTTCTATAATCGAAAATTTGAGGTTACTGTTTTTGTTATTTTCAAATCATACCAATGAGTACCATAAATGAGTATTTTATTATACTGTTTAGTTCAACACTGTTCTAAACGAATAAGATTCGTTTTAGTTCTTTGATCAAAATTGTTATGTTTTAACTAATTGAATCATGTTTAGATTTACCATATTGACGTATTTATTAGAAGATCGGTGGCCTTTGTTCACTTGGACGTAGTAAAAATCAATCTAAATTTTCAATAACTCAGAGCCACCAGCTTCACTCTCTTCATTTTAATAGAAATTAGCAAAAGTTTTGTGGCAATTTCAAAAGTTTATAATTTAAACTTCTAAAGTTTAAAAACAGAATTGAAGTTTACCAACTCTGTCCTTGTGCATTTTACCCATCACTAATATCACTTTTTTTTTATTCATTTTAAATCAAAGGTTAAACAGCTAAAAATGAAGAATTTGAAGTGATGGTTCAATGACATTTTATATAATTTAACCATTTTACATCTCAAATTGGAAAAGATAGGGCTCCCACTAGCCAACTCTTATTATGGCTCGATGTGCATCGGAGATTCGATTATTAAAAACTTCTATACAAGCATATTTGCCCAATTTGAGCATAGGCAGATCAGATTCTAATTACCATCTCAAAAGTCTAGGTTTGAAACTCAATCCCAAAATTATTAGAGCTCAAAAAAAAAAAAAAAAAAAAAAATCTATCTTGTTAGAGACAACACACCTATAAACATCTCAACAATGATACCATATCAACCACTTTGAACATAAACCCTGACTTTACTTTTGGTTTCATTCATATAATTGAAGATAATTGTTCTCACACATGATCATCCCCTTATTTAACTAATATGAAACTTTGATCAAATTACCAAAAAATTCGACGAAGAAATGGAAAGGCCTTCGAATTGAAGACAAACTAGAGTTTCGTTGCTGCCTCTCAATGAGAGCATTAAATAAAAAACAGAGCTCTTAATCGAAATCAACCAACAAAAGCCCCTAATCAAAAGCTTCCTTCTAAATACTCAACAATAATGAAATATACCAAAAAAATTGTTCATATAGAGAGAAAAAGCCACGAAAGGAACAGAGTAAAATAGTAACCAAAAAAAAAAAAAAACTAAGTGACGATACACAGTAAAAAAACAAGAAAAATGCTAAAAATTGAGGCTCATCCATGTGAATAGAAAATTACAAAAATAGAAAAAGAAAAGAAAAACTTACTGAAAAAATCAGCACTACCACCACGAACGAATAAATGGATCACCATCAAGAACATGGGAACCAACAAACTTCCTCGGATGGTTCCTCCATGCCTAAATCTCTGACACAGTTTCCCTCTGTCATGAAAAATTCTCGAGCCAACAAGTTTGATTTGATTCAAGTCAGCAGATCTTTGAGGATCTTGAGCAAACGTCACCAATTGTAAAAATGGGTTTTGAATGAATTACATGATACTGCATAAACACCTTCGTTTCCCCATATCATTTTCATCATCAGATGCATTTATTTCACTGCATTTAGGGATTAAGACACAAACTTAAGATAGCATATATTGACAATTATGATCAGCAATATCTAAGCAATGGAGTTGGATTTTGATTTTTGAGTAACCCAAGTGCTTCATTAATTCTTCTTAGACTTCATTATAACAGGGCTTAATATCAGACACCGGGAGCATAAGGATAGTAACAATCAGATCTCCATGTTTTGAAAATAGGTTAAAAAACACATCTATCATTTGCAGAATCTTACAAAACGTGCTGAATGTAACTTTCTGTTAACTTTAACAGAATTAGTCTATACAATGTATTCGATATTTGATACAAGTACGAATATGATCTAAAGTCGAGATGCAAAACAGTACGGTTTGTAAATTTTCAAACTATTCCTGCAATAGGGAACTGCAATCTCCGTTCGAAGTAGACTTTAAAGTGGGTAAGGTTGCAAAGCAGTTAGAAGTTAGAAGTGACCATTATAATTAACATACATTTATGTCATTGTTCAAAAGGAATGATGTGATGAAGATTGAAGCTATATGGGTCATTGGCTATAATAAAGAATACATGGAACATGGAACTATATGCAAGCTTCTTTTATAAATTGGGTTTTAAAATTATGAAGTTTTCATACCTTGGTTCAAATTCTTTGACTTCAGCAAGCTGGCTTCCACAAGTATCTGTCCACTGTACTTTCCTTCTTTCTACATGACTAGAATCACAACTACCCTTTCCTCCCGTTGCTTCATTTCCATCAGCATTACGAACAGAATCTGTAGTAGCATCTGATGCCTTTTTCAAGCTACTTTTAAGCACCATTTTTCTTGCAAGATTATCCTCATCTGGACTAGGAACATGATTCTTCCCATTATCAGAAATAGGAGATGTTCTTAAACTGTCTTGGCGCTGTGTAGTGGCCGGTTTCTTCAAAGGAGACGGAGTTGTTGGCCCTGCAGGATTATGACGGAAGCAGCGACGAAAGGAGGGGGAGGCGCACCTCCAGGAAATCCACGTCTTTGTCGAAGCCAGCTGAATGTTAACGTCAGGGTCTCGGTCCACCAACAATGGCAACACTCTCATGGATTTATCTTCGCTCTTCTGACCCAAAAGAAGAAGAGACAAGCTACTGCTATAACCAGAAGCTGAAGAAGAAAAGAACCCTCCCCCTTCTAATGCCAATAACATCAGTTGTACTCGTCTGGGAACCTCAAAAGAATTTCAACAAAAATCCCTACTCAATATTATGAGAATCAGACACCGTTTCATTAATCCATCTATAATTCATAAACAGAATGGTCATCATACCTATCACCACTGAAAATTTCCCCTGATCATAAGATTTTAATCTCTGGATGATAAAATTTCTTTCTACCGATCTGTGCAGATTGGCTGTTTGTTTAGAACAAAGTTAGAATGGTTGTAGTTTCCCAAAGCATTTAAATACATAAACAAACCATAAAGCCGGTGATCACGGGTCAACACAAACAACATAGTCCTACAAAATCACCATACTTATGCCCTCATCAGTCACAAATTACTCTACAAAGTTCTCCACATTTATGGCGTAATAATGTGCCAACAAGAATTAAGAGAAAAATCCAGGATGTGCATAAAGTAGTATATTCATTGCACAGAATTTTTATGTCAGGATCGAAGTATGAAGACAGCAACCAATAAAAACATATGAAGATATGATTTGAAATTCATAACTCAGCTACAGCCGGACATTTCAACATTCTCTACTATTGAAATCTAACCATTACTAGCTCTGCTAAGCTTTTGGATCCAGCGGCGATTTCATACGGTGAAGAGAATTTTCAAATTATCAATTATTGAAACAAAAATCGAAACATATTCATTGCAGCTACGAGGTATAAGCAAAGAACAGACGAATTAATAAATAATTGACCTAGATAAAATCAATTGGTAGAAGAGAAAAATAAAATAAAAATAAAAATAAAGAGCTACTACTACGCCGTTATTCTAATTTTCATGAAACTCGATAAAATATATATAACTTTCTGCTTTTCTTCTGAAGAACTCTCAAACGCATCCAAAAACTCCGATAACAAATTGAAATCTACAATCTCCTGAGCAAAAATCGGAAACAGCTTCAAATAAAAATCACTCCTCAACACGGACATCTCACTGGCCATAACCATTCAGTTCACGAACTCCAAATTACAGCCATTTCAGAAAGAAAAAAAAATGCAAATATCTTCCACTTGAGAAGACCACTATCAATTACAACGATCAATTATCAAAAAAAATTTAAGCAAAATGAGGATTCACTTTCTTCGAAACAAACACAAACTCGAAGAAGGATCCATTTGATTCGATTTCTCGGGTACTAAAAAGGGAGATCGAACAAAGAGGAAGAAAATTGTGGTTGTACCTGACTGCAGATTCGAACCAAGTGAGAGTAAGGCGAGTTAATCGGCAGCGTTTCGGAAGTGAAATCGGCCGCTCTGACGATTTTGCTCCTGAAAATGGCAGTAGAGATAAAAATCGGCGAGGAATTGGGAGAGAGAAGAGAATATTTTAAAGAATAGAAGAAAAGGAAGAAAAAAAAAGAGTCAGAGCCGTCTCTGGCTTACATTATTTTAGGGAAGACAAAGATGGTGACTCTCAGGCGCATGATAGTGATGGGCCCCATCTATTATTTTCTTTTTTATTTAATTATTAACTTTTGCAATAAAAAATAATTTTACTTTTTTTTTTCGAATACAATTAATGATATGGATATACGAACCATTAATTTTAATCTTAAATTTATCAAATATGAATTTGGAACACGAAATTTTTTATTTCATCCATTTTAATTTTAAACTTAAACAAGTATTAAAATTTTGATCTAGAAATTTAAGAAGAATGCAAAATTTAATAAACAAATAACTTATCGTTCATGTTATGAGCGAATTTTAGCTACTCAAGAGAATCCCATGAGATAACTTATGACAGTTTTAGAGAGCTCAGTGGGGCAAATGATATAAGCTTATGAGAGCTTCAAAAATCTCAAAAAAAAAACTCAGCAGAACGTATAAGAGAGGTCATCAAAACCTAAGAGAGAGCTCAAAATGAGCTTAGCATAATCTAGGAGAGAGCTCATTGAAGTCTAGGAAAGAGTTTAAAAGGAGCTCATGGAAGCCTAAGAAAGGGCTTAAGAGCACTCATAGGGGAGAGCTTAGACACATTAGTGTGACCCATGAGGTAGGCTCAAAAGAAGTTGAGAAAAACCTAGGAGAGAGCTCAAAGAGAAGCACCAAGTGGGGAGAGCTTAGAGAGCTCAGTGGAACCCATGAGAGCTTAAACACATTAGGGGACCCATGAGGTAGGCTCAAAAAAAGCTGCAAAAAACCTAGGAGAGAGCTCAAATAGAAGCACTAGGTGGGGAGAGCTTAGAGAGCTCAGTGGAACCCATGAGGTAGGCTCAAGATGAGCTAAAAGAAGCCTAGGAGAGAGCTCAAGAAAAACACCCATGGGGAGAGCTTAAAGAGCTCAATGGGACCCATGAGACAAGTTCAAGATGAGTAAGCTCAGAGGTACCTAGGAGCAAGCTTAAGAGGACCCATGAGAGAGAGCTTAGAGTTCTTAGTGGGACCCACGAGGCAAACTCAAGATGAGTAAACTTAGAGGAATCTAGAAGAAAGCTTAAGAGCACACATGGGACAGAGCTTAAAGTGCTCAGTGAGCGAAGTAGGCTCAAGAGGAGCTCAAAGGAGCCTATGAGAGAGCTAAAGAGGAACACCCAAGTATTAGAGCTTAAAGAACTCAATGGGACCCATAAGGCAAGCTCAAGTGGAGTAAGCTCAAATGAGCCTAAGAGAGAGCGAAAGAGAACCCATGTGAAAAAGCTTATACAACTCAATGGGACCCATGAGGGTAGACTCAAGATAAGCACCCATGGAAGAGGGCTTAAAGAGCTAAGTGGGACCCATGAAATAAGCTAAAGAGAAGTAAACTCATAAGACCCTATAAGAAAAGATGAGCTTAGAGGACCCTAGAAGAGAATCTCTTAAGAAAAGCGATAGGAGGAGAATCTACAAGGGAGAGCCTAGCCTTTTAAGAGAAGCTTGCAAAAGGAAGAGAACACACAAGGGCGAATACCCTCAGTGCAGTGCCAAGGAGAGCATAGAGGATCAATAGATGAAAACCTCTAAGCGATTGAATGTAAGGATGTTCAGATTCTGAACGAACGAGTGTCAATAATCATTGAACAAAAAGAAAATAGTCATGGTAAAAAAAACAAAATCCAACGTTGATAAAAATCATGGTAAAAGAACAAACAAGAAAATAGTCTTAATTTTTAAATATAAAAAATAAATGTATTATCAAACGAGACCTTGATTTTTAAATTTTAACTTATTTTTAAAAATATTGATGAAAAAAAAAAGAAGCAACAAACTTAAAAATAAAAGAATTGTTAATAAATGAATTACTTTTCAAAAAGAAAAAAAAAAGTTAAAATTGATGATTATTAGGGTCGAAGAAATTGATGATTGTAATCAAGCAATAAATATTTAATTTAAAATGGACAAATAAAATTGAATGTGGGGCCCAATCGTCATTTCCGATAGGGATTTTTATTTTAAATTCTCTTTCCAATAAATGGAGACAATTTAATAATTTCTCAACACGAAATACTCCAAACTCCTTTAAATACGGTCGCCTTATGTTATGAATTTATTACTGATTTGGAATCGTTTTTTATTTTCATTTTTCATTTTTTTTTTGTAAAATGCTTAGTATACAAAGTGTTTGGGATAAAGAGTGAGTTATTATAGTTCAGTCATTATAGTTTATGTTTGTAGGGTAGATTATTTTAGTTTGAATTATAATAATATGTATTTGTGGTGTAGATTATTTTAGTTTAAGAAGAAAATAGTAAACAATGTAGCAAATAATGATAAAAAATTATGAATGTCACAATAAATATTGTAGCAATTGAGGATTCTGAAATAATGTTTACGGTAACTAATTGTGGATTTTAAATAGTATTTACTGTAGCTAGATGTTGTTATTATAGTCTTGCATAATTCTTGTCCCAACCGGCCCTTTAATTTTTCAAATCTTGTGGGGTGGTGTAATTGAAATATACAAGACTCATCGTCTGAGACGTATTTGGGGGACTTGCACACCATTTTATGAAAGAATGTCTAGATGACAATGTTAAATGATAGTTAGTTCAGCTCGCCTATTACCCTTTAAGTGAATAAAGGAGGAGTTTGGTTCGAAATTGGTTAAAAGATAGAGACTTTACTTTTCTCTTTCGATAACATAGACTTAAAGTCTCCCGACTTAAGTTCCATTATAAAGTGGTCTCGTTATAAACTTTAAGTGATTATCTCAATAATTTAAAATAAAGCATATGACAAAATGATTAGAAGTAGATTAAGAGTTATGAAAAAGGAAATTTTGAAAGAAAAGTTAGGGATTCTAGAGAAAAAAAATTCAGATAAAATAAGGTTAAATGCCTTTTATATTAATTTATGTTTTAAAGTTATTTTATTGAGATTAAAAATAAAGGCAATGGCTTAGTTGAAAAACACATCATGACAAAGTTGTTTACTTAATAGTAATTATCTCAATATTATATATATATATATATATATAATTTGGTACTATTATATAATTGATGAACAAATAAAAATAATTTTCTTTTTTTTCAGGAGATAAATTTAGTTTTGATTTGAGCAAAATATATAAAATAAAATATTTTTAAAAAAATATATAAACAAAAGTTCATATGTAAGTCTAATAATTTTGAAGTCTCTGTCGTGTTTTTAAAAATGATTTCTAAAAACAATATTTGAAATAATCTATTTTTAAAAATAATAAATTGTCATTTCTTTTTTATTTTAAGATTTTTTTTAGAAATTGTGAACATGAAATATACTCTTTACCTTCTAGAATTCACAATCAAACAAAATTTTGAATTTTGAATCCAAATTTCAAAATTTTAAATTATAATCAAACGTGTTTTAGTAAAAAATGAGAATTTATTTTTGTTTTTTCACAAAATTCGTTGTTTTTGAAAATAAGTTTCGAATCACGAACCAAACGGGGCCTAAACTTGTTTATTTTTAGTCTAATTTTAATATGGAATGAAACTCTAAAGTGTCAATTTCCTCTCTATTAAATTTACTAATTTGTATACACAATTTAAAATTTATTATCGTAATAGACACAAATCGAAAGTTTAAGAAATAATATTAGATGATTAAAAACTGTTGTATTCATGTTTGATAGGCAAATCTGAAAAACAATTGATTATTTTAATTTGTATTCATGTTTTTATATGTCTTTGATTGTAATTTCGAAATAAAAAATTTAAATTTAAAGTAATTGTTCAAGGTGGGATTGGTAATATATTTATAAACCATAAAACTAATGTTAAAATGAGCCGTTTAACTAGAATTTGAATGGCTATCCTTAAATACAAAATAAAATGATGGCTAGAGTATAAATTTTTGTGGAACTTTACACTTTGTGTCAAAAATGCATTTAAAGTTTCAAAAATATCCTTAAACTTCTAAAATGAATTCAAAAATACCCTTGTCGATTATTTTGAATGAAAACAGTTAAAATTTTATTTCAAAAATACCCTTAAAAAAAAAAAAGTTAAAAAAATAATTATATTGTTATATGAACAGAAACTGTTAATACCCTCTTACATTTCTATTTTCCATCTCTCCTTTCTTCAAGACCCTCTAACTCCCCTTGCCTATAACTATTTTGGCAGATGTTTATCTAAAATAAATAAATAAATAAAATTGTAAACTTTAATTAAGGTATATAAACTATAATAAGAAAAATCATAATAAGCACATCGCTAAACGAGTTTAAGACTTCTATATTTTAACAAAACTGTACGATAGCATTTGTATGCGTGTGAATAGCAAAATATTTCTTTATTTGACTGTTTATCGTTTTGGTATGTTTTAAGAGAAAATTTTGATTTTGAAATTTTGAAGGATTCAATGCGTTAACTTAAAATTTTGGTTTTTATTTTGATTGTTGAGAAAGTTGGTATAAGCCAAGAATTGAACAATTAAAAAAAATACAGAAGTATTTATATGAGAAAATGAGAATATCTCTACAATATATTTTAAAATTTGTTCTTTTCGAACCTAAGAATACTTCATCACCATATTAATGGTAGAAGTATTTTTTAAAACTTTTTTTAAAGTTATTTCTGTCACAAAGAATTGATGATTTCTGTTTAAATACTAACGAAGAAGATATTTTTGTACTTTTATTAAGTTAGAGGTATTTTTGAAACTTCGGGGATGTTTTTATTTCAAGAACATTATATATATATATATATATATATATATATATATTATCCAAAGTAACCTTAGATTTTGCAATTTATCTAGTCAGCCCAAACGAAAATCGGTAGCTAGTGCATTCACTCGCATTTCCAACATTAAATCAAACCCTTTCTCCTTTTAGGATTTGGGGTAATAAATAGCATATACATTTATATGAAAACCCTCCATTCATATCAATCATATATTAGTTCATTATAAAAATGTTAATTGAACAACATTAGTAGAGTTAATAAAAAAATTAACAACCATGATAAATTCCAGATTAGAGTTCCATGTCTAGTCAAGTCAGACGCATTTTATTTATTGTTGGTTAAATCGAATCCTACTATTTAGTTAAGATCGAAACTTGGTCAAGTCAGATCTATTTATGGTCATTGTGCATCTTTTAGAATTCTATGACGTTCTCAAAATTAAATATTTTCTTTTCCAACACTCCGTCTTTTCCTTTATCTACTCTTTCAATTCTTCAAGGATACACAAAGGAGGAACAAACGGTAGAAACCGTTTTTCGTATGACATTTATTATTTATTATTATTATTATTATTATTATTTTCACTCTATTTATAATTTTTTTTTCTTTTTTCCTGTGTTTGTTTTCGATTCAATGTTATTCATTTATTATTGTTGTTGTTATTTACTATTTTTTAAAGTTTATTTTATTTTAATTTTAATTATTTTATTTTTACTATTATTGTTTTTTTCTCTCTTTTACCCATCTTTCAACAAACCCCCCTCTTCTTATTTGCAACGTTACTTTCCCTACTTCTCTTCATTTCAATTCTACTAAAAAACCTCAACTCCCCCTGTTGTTTCTCCTAGAAATTGATGACCATGGAGGCGGCGAATGGATTGGGAGAAAAAAATTAAATATTGTGTTATATGAATAATATGATAAAGAAAACAGAAAATAAAGAACCTGATATATCGAAAAGAATTTGAACCTAACGAATTCACGTTGTCTTCTTAAGATAATTTTACTCACACTAGTGTCTGAGTTTCATAAGTAATTATCTCCCAAGATAGAACAGATTAACTTTCTCATAGAAGCAACACCTCATCCATTGTGGAAATATATCGAACTTAAACAAAGTTTACAAAAGGAAGAAATTTCTATGAGAGAAAATCATTATGGAAAAATGTTTTTTCTTTTAAAAGCAACTTGAAGAAGATGCGTTTTTATAAACTATTTGTGGTCATTCGAATACTTTCTTCTCTTCTCCAAATTTGTTATTTTTGAAAGGACGTGTTTATTCATGAAACAATGCAACTATATACTAGTTTAGAAATCTTTAAAGATGGATTTAGGGTCTATACATAGGTGATTCCTATAAAGAACTTCTTATATACTATTTCCATAAATAATTATTCAACCACTTATAGAAATCATTAAATATTCGCATTTGCATTGTCTCATAATCCTTAGAATGGGTAAAAAAAATAATCAACACAGTGCTCACTAAGTTATCCAGAGGTCGATTTCTCGTTGAACCTAGATTTTGGGATCTGCAATTAACTAGGTTGGTTGCCTCTCTGGTTAACTTTTTAAAAGTTAAAGGCTTTAATCCCATTTTGCTTGATGAATTGTCTTTCAGCTGACTCTCAAGTAAGCATTTTACAAGTGGATCCACAAAATTTGTTGGTATGGCAACCCTACGGGGGGTTGAATATGATTTTTACAAATTAATGAAACTTTTTAACTAAGTGGACCCAATTAAACAAATTAAAAAACTTTTTGCTAATAAGTAATGTAATCAACAATTTCATACAAATGCATTCACATTGAAACGACTTATAAAGTGACGTAAACAAATTCAAGCATCCACTTTAATTTTTATAACAAGATTGGTAACACAAATATGAAAAGATAAATTCAACCAACCTAAATAGACAAATGAGCAATTAATCTCAAGAACAAAAATTGCAATTAATTTCAAGCAATAAAATTAAAGAACAAATTAATTGCAAAATTAAATAGTTGGTAGATAGAAAAATTGATCCCAAAAAATTTATAGTGGTTCGACACAAACGACCTACATCCACTTTTCAATCTCCTCTTGGGTATGTCACTAAAACTTCAAATCGACTCTTTCCATGGATTAGAGACAACAGCTACACCACTCTTTTTACAAGTTTAAGAGCAAACTCAATCGTTTCCACGGATCATGATCAAACCGTCACAAAAGGCTCTTTTTAGGGATTAAGAGCAACCCTTCACTAAATATTTGAAATGGTGAATAAGATGAGAAAAACTCTTTCAAAGAGTAGATTTACAAAATTGTAGCACTCAACAATTAATCCTTCTAATATAAAATTTCTCTCTCAAGAATAAAATGAAAAGAAGAAAATTTAAAGCTGGGAGAAAGCAACAATTGAAACTTTGAATTTTGGGAGAGAATTGAAAAATAATATTTAGTTCTTGTTTAAAAAAAGTGTCTCTTAATTTGGAAAGGAAGATGTCTTTTAAATAGAGAGAGAGAAGATGTTGAAATATAAAATCAATTTGGTCAATTGCAGACGTTTAAATCCAATTAGCCGTTAGACACAAACAAAAACAATAATATAAAAAGATATATCTTTATAAAATCATTTATTTTAAAACTCAACGAAAACAAGTTCATCATTGTTAAAATACTAGTTGTTAGACACAAACATAATATAATAAAATAATAATATATATCTTTATAAAATCATTTCTTTCAAAACTCAACGAAAACAAGTCCACCATCTTTAAAAAAAACTAGCCGTTAGACACAAACATAAAATAATATTAAATTCATTTTTCTAAAATCATCCAAATAATCAACCACGTGTTCCTCCTCCATTTTCTCCACATATCACTCATTAATTGAATCCAATTTGATGATTTGAGTGTCTCGTCACTATCACAGATATTTTTCCCTTAAGCTTGTTTCGACTCTAACTACTTCGTTTAAACTACGATTTGGGTGATTCAAATTGTGTTGGAATCGGCGTTTCGAGCTCTATGCTATAGGCCCATCAAAACACTCAAATTGTTAATAAATTAATTCGAGTTTGTTATCGTCAAAATAATAATTAATTAATTAATTTGAAATTAAAAGTAAAAAAGCCAACAACATTATCTTCGATCTCATAAAATCAATTGATAATTCCACTAGAAAGTAGTTGTTTGATTGTGCATTAAGTCTTCATTATAAATATATAGACTTATTATTATTCACCAAAGAAATAAGGTTGTATTGTGGATTAGGAATACTATACAAAATTTTGTCGTCAACCTCTTCTAAAAATGGCTTTCTATTGCTCAAAACTTGGATTATCAATGGTCACATTTCCCAAATGCCTCAACATAAGTTGGACTTTTTCATAATTCCAATGAATTTTATATGTTTTCATATATAGAATTCTACGCAAAATATAATTAACGTTCAACTAGGGAGATATATATTCACATAATGTGTCTTATCCTTGTTTTGGAATCAATCATATTCACATAATGTGTCTTATCCTTGTTTTGGAATCAATCATTTTACAGAGCAGATAATTTCTATCTATAGATTTCATTGGAAGGACATCTTCTATCTTATATATATTATTTTTTGTGTAATGATTTCCATAGATTTTGGCCAAATCCACCACTATACAGAGTATTTAATGTGTTATCTAGTCCATTCAAAATGTGGGTCTTGCATAAATATTTTCTTATGTTTCAATGCCTCAAGTGCAAGCCACTTTTGTAGTGCATATACCTTGCATTACAATAGCATTTTTTTTTAAACAATGTAGCCATATTCCAAGTCGCAAAGGAGAATGAAATTTCTTCTTGTCATCATTTGAAATCTCTAGTGAAATTTCTCGTAATTTTCCTTCGTGGTTTCCACCAAATATGGTACTAACAATTTTATATCATTGAGGACATTTATGTGAGGCCAATCATCAAATATTTGTGAAAATGACTATATAATTGTCTTAAGATTGTTGTATGAATAATGTCATAAAAAAAAATAGAAAATAAAGAACATGGCATATTGAAAAAAATTCAAATCCAACGAAATCACGTTGTCTCCTAAAGACAATTTTTCTCAATTGACTTTTTCATTGGAGAAGCACCTCGTCCACAAGATCCAACGAACTACATGTTGTGGAAACAAACCAAACTTGAACAATGTTTACAAAAGGGAGAAATGTCTATGAGAGAAATTTTATTGTGGAAAAAAGTTGTTCTTTTAAAAACAACTTAAAGAAGAGGCGTTTTTATAGACTATTCATGGCCATTCCTCAACCAACGAGCAGCGCGATCTCCTCATGCATTTCCAATATTAAATATAAAGAGATATGTTAACTTTTCTACGCCTATGGAACTGAAACTTGACTCTACTAGAAGCATTTTCTTTCCATATTCTTGGGTAATTCCAACTTGAATCAAAGCTAGATCCTGCTTCCTATTTCCTATCAACATCAAATAATTGCTATATTCTATTTCTATATATCCAGTGTGTGTCACTGATCATCAATTAGATTCTCTTTCCTTCTTATTTTTATAAGTAATCATGCTGGAAGAAAAACAATCATGTATAGTATCATTAATTCTTGAAAAATGATTATCTTTCAATCAAACTGCTTGTTTGACTTTGAACCCCAGTATCCCCCACAAAACACAATAGTATGGATTGTTTTAATAATAAAATAATAATAATAATAATATGGTTTTCAAATATAGAAAAATGTATCAAAATATTTACAAATATAACAAAATATCACTGATAAACTATAATAATCAATCACTCAAAGATGATGATAGGCACTGATAGACTACTATCATATATCACTAATAATAATCAAGAGTAACATTGTCCCTTATGGAGCTCATTTCAACTTCTTTAAATAACAATCTCGAAAGTAAACTCTCAATATTCCACCACAAACACACGACCAACTTTATTTAAACAGATTTATTTTATAAGTTGTATAGCGATGTCCTTTGAGTTCTAAAGGAACATTCCACAACACTAGTCAATCCTACCTATTGACTTCAATCTCTTTCTTCCCAAAATTCTAAACAATGAGCTTCAACTCGACCCAAGAACCTAGGTACGGATCTCGAATTTGAAGGTTCTTATATCTTAATCTTGCAAATTCTCCAAACCCCAGACACAAAATATTACCTATCACTTGACTTTTTAACCCATAAAAGTTTATAAGAAACAATTAAGGTTGTTTGAATTGACTAAAGAAAAAATGTTTTCAAAAGTCATTTATATTTAAATTCTTGTTAAAAATTTATTAAAATAAACTTTAAAAGTGCTTCAAAAGCTATTTTGAGTGGTTTCAAACACTTCAATTTTTTTTCCAAAATGACCTACTTTCAAAACTAAACACTCCAAAAGTTAAACCAAACATATTCTTAATCACAATCCAATAATGTTCAAGAGATTGCTTACACAAGTTACAAGTCACATCAACAAGCTAAACCTTTCATCTCCGCACACACCTTCTGAAGATGGGCTTTGCTTAACTTCCCTTCCCTTGTTTCTTTAAAATATACTTAGTTTTCAAGCTCTAGCACAACATTGTAGCCAAGGTTGAATGTAGAGCCTTTCCCTTACAAACGGATGCTGGCTACTTCTCCTACACTCCATTGTGGGACTACTAGCACTAGACAAATTATTCAATCAAACCACTGCATTGTGACTGCTTCATAGTAACAATTGGATGTGGATTTAAAAACATGCACATCCCTTAATAACCTAGCTACTAGATATACACTAGCCTACTCGATATAAATTCACATAGTACCCAGTGGCTTCACCGAATAATTTATCCAACCACCAAATCATAGCAACCATGTCTCTTCTAAGACATCCAGTCAAATTGAAAAAACAGGATGTGATATCAACCACACTAGATGCTAATGTGCCACTCTATTCAAGAGTCTTTCTAGATGCTAATGCTCATCCCCGTCCCAATCCTCCTAAACATAACAAGTTGCACTTCTCTCCTTTCCAGAATACTTCTCCAATTGCTCTAACTAGCTCCCAATTTACCCTTCAGAAAGCAAAAACATTTAGGATCCTGTTTAGATTGACTTCCTAAGTGTTTTATAAACACTTTTGTTTCTTCTTTTTACATTTATTTAAACATTTAAAAATCAAGATAAACCTAAACTAACAACTGTATGTACCTAAGAACAAGAGGTCTTGGTTTCAAACCCCCCACCTCCAATTTGCACTCAAGAAAAAAAATCAATATAAACACAACCCTCAACATGGTTGTGACAGACCCACAGGGCCTGTAATTAAACTCAAATATCCCTCATTTCAACCCACCTAATCAAACTAATTTATCTATGTGCACACACCAACAGGCAATTCAAAGCAGTCATCTCATCAAATATATCAACATGCCTAAGAAAACATACTAAGGTGATACCTCCTCACATGCACAAGAAATGAAATTCTTACCCACTCCTAAATCCTAATTTGTCTTTTGATCTAATAAATTCGTTTAGGAAAAGCAAAAATTAACTTCTGTACCTAAGTACTTTCCCGGGCTATTAAGAGAAATATTCAGCCAAAAGTGAAAATAGAATGGCCACCATCCAAAGCAGTATTTTTGAGCTGGCATATAAAAAACACCTACTCTAGGTAAGATACTAACCTGGCTGGAAGCCCTTAGTTCAAGAAATCTTAAAGATAGTCAGCCTTCTTTACTTCCCTTGTAAAAGAGAACAGTGTCATCTGGAAGAGGTAATGTAGGAATTGAAAATCTGAAGCCTGATTCGCCACTAAATACCACGAGGCAGAGTGACTATTATTCTTATTCGCCTTGCTAGAATCACCTTCCGTGCACAAACTAAGTGCACTTTTTTAAGTAATTCTGATATGGTTACAATCATTTTTGCCATGTTCTTTTAGTACAACAAATTAGGGGGTGAAAGATTAAACCTTTGACCCATGTCAATACAGAACCATTGAGTCAATCTCATCGGGGATCAGTCTAAAACACATCTTAATTTTACACCTTTAAACACAATTTTCAAACAAGTAAAATGAATATTAAAAGCATTTTTCGAGTGATTTGGATATTTTTATCATTTCTTTTTAATTACCTTTATTGACTTGTTATGGAGGCGGAAGAACCCTACATGAAATTCTCAAAATCATTGTTCGAAGTGAAATGTGAAGACCAATCCAAGAAGGGGAAAAAGAAAAGGCATAGCTCAAACTCAAATATTAGGATTTCCTGAGTATCTAACCAACAACAACAACAACTATCAACCACCTGAACTAACTAAATAGAAAAAACAAAACCACAAAAGCGAAGACTAGTTTTGTATCAATCAAAATTCAAGAATGCTTAGTAAGTTTAGTAACAGAGCTCCAAATGTTGGTGAGAGCCCCGAAAACATGGGGCATCACGGTACCAATCCCATTCAAAACAGACCCAGAAGCCAAACCTAAGGCAAAAGTCTCGGCATAACCTGGCTTGGAATCCAACTTCAGGTCGAGAACGGCAAGACGATTATTGGTAGCATCGATTTTCCTCGAGGTCTCGAGCAGAAGCTTGTTCTTTTTACCTCTCCCGGAGGAGATGATTCTGAAGAGAGCATTCTGAAGGTCATCAATTACCTTGATTGAAGCATCATGAGAAGTAAGGCCTCGGGATTCGTAGTAGGATATGAGTTCCTGTGGGGAAGGAGGCTTGCTTCTGCTTCTTACGGCTGGAGAAATGTTGTCTGGGCCTTGGGGGAGAGAATTTGGAGGCGCTGGTGAACCTGAATTCTCCATTGCTGCACCCAGATTTTGAGATAATGGCTAATGGGGAAAAAGAAGTAGGACGACAGATAAGAGAGGAAACATCCCCGACAAAAACTAAACCTATACTAAAAGTTTACAATATTCAATATTTAGTATTCGATAAATTTTTTTTTTTTTAATTTACATAACCAATAATGAAAATCAATTTAGTTTTCGATAATATTCAATATTCAATATCAATTTATTAATAATATTCTTATAAATATTATAAGAATAGATGCCCATTAGATTTGCATAGTGTCCAACAGGAGTGAGCAAAAACCGACAAAAATTGGTGAACCGAACTGATCGAACCGAATCGATTTGGACCAGTTTTTGTTCAAAAAAGAAGACCGACGATTTAGATGATGGGAAACCGAATGGTTCGGTTCGGTCGAGAATTCAAAATCCAAAATAACCGTAGGAAACCGAACCGAACCGATCTTAATAGATATATAATATAGGGGCGATAAGATAAATAGCAAATTTTTAATTATCATTTGGAAAAATGTCAAAAACAAAACTTAATTAAAAAAATAGCAAAAATTAAAAAATTAAAAAATCGGAATATAAATTATCCCAATTCTACCCCTACCAATCCTA
>JBBPDJ010000023.1:11793183-11823052 GCA_037974625.1 Cucumis cinereus
AGTAGGATGATCGGCTTCAATACTTCGCTTTCTATATATGGATTCCTGATCGTTAGTAGAATGTGAAAATGACGGCTGATCTTTTTCCTCTTGCAAACTTCAATGGTGTTCATGTTGTGTTTAAATCAGATTCTTGAACTAGGCGAAGTATCATTCTACCCTGTGGATCTGTTGATGGTCCCAGTCTTTACTAATTGTTGATTCTCTAATTCTGTTGTAGTTTAAGCTTGTAGCTCATTTGAATCAGAGGTTTTATTGAATATTGACTATGATGGTTATCCCTAGCTATTCGATCATAAACGTGGGACAGAATCATCTTTTATCTTAAAAAAATTATCGTTCGGTTACATTGCAAATTTGGTGCTTCCCTATAGTTTGATTAAACATTTCTAAATAGTTTTACTGGAGATGAGGATATTATGTTTGTTGTGAACTCTGTTAACATCTCGCTTTTATGTTACATCTCTAGAAGGAGAACAAAACTGCTCATGTTATTGCAGCTTTAACATCCTCTCAAGATTTTTCTTTATTTCGAAAAGATGTCTTTCTTGCTTGTATTCTACCTCTCATCTGCGACGAGGGAGTGATTAGTTTTAGTTGTTCGCCAATTATCTTGCCTACAAAAATCTATATGGAATAAATTCTAACTTTCTTCAAACTATAGGGACCAAATTTATAATTTAACATTCTTTCTTTCATGTCAAGTTTCCTTTTATCTGACTTATATTTTGTTTATCAAACTTACAGCAGACACCCTACCTTAAGATGGGCACAAACATCAGATAGGCTATTCATAACAATTGACTTGCCAGATGCTCAGGATGTGAAGCTTAAGTTGGAGCCTGAAGGGAAATTTTGCTTTTCTGCAGTTAGTGGAGCAGAGAAGATTCCATATGAAGTTGACATTGATCTATATGATAAAGTTGACATAAATGTATATTATGAATTTCATGATCATTTTGCTTTGCACTTTTCATTTTTGTTGTTCTGTTGAATATTAAGGCACTAATTGTTGAAACACAACAATGGCAGGAGAGCAAGGCTAGTGTTGGCATGAGAAACATCCGGTATTTGATAGAAAAGGCTGAAAAGAAGTGGTGGAGTAGATTGTTGAAGCAAGAAGGGAAATCTCCTGTGTTTGTGAAACTTGATTGGGACAAATGGATTGATGAAGATGAGGAAAAAGGAGATAATTGTGAGTTGTTTTCTTAGACCTACTTACTCAGACCATGTTTGCTAACCATTTTGTTTTTTATTTTTGAAAATTAAATTTATTTTCAAAATTCAAACTTAATTTTCTAAAACATTAGTAAAAAGTACAGAAAAAAGCAAAAAGTTTAGAGGTGCACTTGGGTTTTTATAGGTTCAATCAAAAATGAAAAACCAAAGTACTAAAAAAAATAAAAAACAAAAAGTACTTAAAAAAAATAAAAAACCAAAAACTACCAAATGAGATTTTTGTTTTTTGTATTTTGTTTTAAAAAATTAAGAGAAAATATCTTACATTTTTCTTAAGTAAAAGAATTGAAATTAGCTACTTTTGTTTTTTAAATTTTCAAATTGTGTTTAATTTTTGTATACATTCGTAAAAAGTATACATAAAAAAATTCTTATAAGAAACTTTGAGGTAGAAGGAGTATTTATAGGTTTAATTTACAAAAACTAAAAAATCCTAAACCAAATAGTTATCAAATGAAGTTGGTCTGTTGGCGAATCTTATGAAAGAGACCTTCTTACCCTGCTATTCTAATACGCAGCTGGAAATGACATGGACTTTAGCAGCTTGGACTTTTCGGTAAGTTCACTTATTATTCGTTTTAAAGTAGAGCTTAAACACTATACCAAGACTTTCTAATCATGTTTAATCTCTAGAAACTTGGTCTTGGTGCTGGTGGAGGCCTGGGTGCTGATGCATTTGGAGAGGATGATGGTAAGTTTGAGCTTGAACTGTTTCTAATATATTCATGTGCACATTAAAACCGTTTGTCTGTGCAGAGGATGACAACGACATCAACAATGGGGTTGACAATAAAGAAGGGGAAGAAGTTGATCGAACACCTCTTGCAGGGCCTGTTAATGAGCCTGGTTCTTCAAGCAGCAAACCTGATGCTAAAGCTTAAGCTCGTAACGACTTAGTTTAAGGTAAAGGGATAGGACATGGCATAACATAGCTGGGACTTTGGGATTGTTCATGCCCTTAGTTTCAACTTTTAAGAATATTTTCTTTTGGGGGACATTGTCTTCTCTCTACGTTTATTTTTAAGATTGTTGCGTTTATTTCGTAGCAATGAGTAGTGGGTTATTACTCAATGAGTAGTGGGTTATTACTCTATGATGATGTGTTATTTGGCACTTCGTCTTTATTGTTTTTCCTCCCTTAACTTTGTTTAATTTAGTTCAAAATTATGCTTATTTTTCCTCACAAGTTCAAGGAAGAACTTCAATCAAGTAAACCCAATTTCGAATTTAGAACAAATTTGAACTGATATGCATCACTTTAGTTACCCTCACATCTAAAGTACGTCTATGATTTGATTATATATTTCAAAGTATCTTCGAATCTCAACAAAAATCATAATATCATGTGAAAAAAAAAAACAAAAACAAAAACAAAGAACCAAACATTGATTTACAGTTGGTTATTTTAACTCCTCGACCTTTAAATTGCCATCATTTCCTATACAATCTGCAAGTTCACAAGTCGTACCCTTTTCTTTTTTTTCCCCTAGTATACGGAGTGGGAAACCAACATTTTGTCCACAATATATGAAATGGGAGAAATCATTTTTAAAATGAAAGATCAAACCTCTAACCACTAAGTTGAACGAAGTTAAGAGTGAGAACACTATATCAGTTTCAATTATACCCGTTCTTCCCATCTCTTGGGATGAAGAATCAAATTAACTTCATTTCCTTTTACAATTGAGTCAATGCAGTAACAATAAAGCATAAAGCAAGGCTTGAAAAATGTAAAACAATTTTGGAAAACGAAGTGCAAAAGAATGCCTACCTGACAACCAAGTTAGTTTCTAGGTTGAAAATTCTAGGTTCATCTATCTCTACATTTGTTGTACTTAGAAGGCATCCACGTAAAACACAGAAGAATCAAATGCAATTTTCAATTCAAAACTCCGTCTCAAATTTGCAACTACTGAACTGTCAAATTCCTAAAATCAGTACACTCACAACTAAACAGCTTTTCTTTTTTCTTTTTAACATAAATAAAGATTGGAAAACACAATCAAATTCAAATCACAAACTGTTACAAGAGTAGAAAAATGACTTACAACTATCCACCGGTCCGCTTTGCCAATTCAGGTTCTCTATAATCAGTGGTCACTTGTCGGGTAATTTCATATGCACCACTTCTGAGGGTGGCCGCAAGGTGCAAACCATCTCTTTTGTTTTCCCAAAGTATACCTATTAAGGGTACCACATCAAATAATTTCATTAACCATTCCAATGGTCAAAATTTGTGCCTTGAAAAGGACATAGGGGTCCAGTGATGTCAAACCGAGAGAGAAAGTATTGGGAGACAAATTACCTGATCGAGTGAATTCCTCAGCTTACTTTCCATTTCTTCGATCATTCGACCCATGTTACAAAGATGGCCCTCTGCAACTGAGAGCTTCATCTTCATCTACAATGGTGATGGAATCAGTATTATTATAGTTTTTTTCTTTAATAAGAAACCATACTTTCATTGGGATAGATGAAAGTATATAGGAAAAACATAATTGAAAAATAAAAGCAAATAAAATAAACCCACACTCGGTTACAGTATTATTATAGTATTAGAGGTGCGAGGTAGAATGCATAAGCATGGATGAAATAAAAACCCTCGAACTAACATGGTAGAGCAACAGATGACTGCTATTCACAGGCATATATTAATTATTGATCCATTATAGAGGCAGAAGGTTAATCAAACAAAACATACAGCAGGAAAAAAACATGTAATGGTACAGTATAGGCTTTAATTTTACTTCCATTATGGAAAGAATCCAAGATACTAGATGGCCACTATTATCTTAATGTTCTTGTTCAGTACTGCCTAAATAACTCATTCGAACAGTCAATTGCACGAACGGAACAAAAGTAGATGACAATGAAGTTCTTAGGCTTTGCAAAAATTTTCTGGAAGGAGTGCGGCTCCCACCCTGTCTTCTCCAAAGTCAAATATATTTTCTTTTAAGTAATGGAGTCGGAGCCTTTTTCCCCTATACTAGGAGCCTTTTCCCCTATACCAGGAGGGACTCATGCCCGTCAATTCGTAAGATATTAAATACTAGGTTGGTAGCCTGCCCACTAGAGGCAGAACCCACTCTCTTTAAGTTCTTTATTATACTCATAACTTCTATTCAACATTTGGGAGTCAACGAAACTCGTAAGATATTAAATCCTAGGTAAGTAGCCTGCCCCAGGGGTTGAACCCACTCCCTCTAAGTTCTTTATTATACCCATGACTTTTATTAGTTGACCACTAGATCAACTCATGATAGTTACTAACGGAATCTGTCAAATTACAAAATTCGGTCTAAAGTACCTGTCTTCTAATTGAACCAGACAAACTAAAAGTCCCTGCTGCATTGTTATCTGTTGTCAACGATAGCATGACTGTACTTGTTAGACAATAGCTAGCCGTACCCTCATCTTCTAGCCTCACCTGAATTTGGTCAAGAGATGGGCAGAGTATATAAACAATCCAAAATCTAGTAGATGATCTTTCATCAACGGAAAAAAAGATACCTCAATAACATGAATGGCATCCCATGCTCCCTCCTGTAGAAATCCCCTTCGACCATGACCAGTCTTTGAGCCATCTTTATCCTCAAAAAGCATCACATGATCAAACATTCACTATGATTAATGCTCACAATTCATGCATTGGTTAGTCTTACCTTTTTTTATCAAAAAACAGCCGACGAAACTTTCCTCATCATCTTCCCACATATACACAGATGAAATGCCACCTTCATAATATCTGACCAATCATTTGTTAAAGCAGCTGTCTTAAGAAATACATAATCACAAGGACATTGAGTGTTAAATTGAATGGGGTAGGTTCTATTTTTGGGTTTGAACTGGGACTGGGTAGGTTCTATATTTGTCTTAGAAATAAATAATCGCCCTAGAAAATGCCTCTTGAATCTAGAAGTATACACTAGCTGCAGATAGTATCTAAAATGTATGACGAGTATTATATTGCACAGGGGTCAAAAAGGAAGCAAGCAAAGGACCTCACTGGTCACGATAGATTGTGAATACTTCATTTGCTTCAATTTCAAGTTTCCTCAACTCTATAGATGGCATAGCTCCATCTTCCAATGGTGGATGATATTTGTTCGACCACGGTGATCTATATGGCAAGAAAAGAATACAGCATAAATAAAACATTGACAAAAGATACTATAAGAAAACAAAAATATACTGGTCATTAAGCTACTTTTTAATCAACCAAACCTTACATCATGACGTCATATTTTTTTAAGGGAAAAATAAAAGAAAAAAAACTAAATTTTCTCAAACTTAATATGCCGTCATATTCCCAAACTGAATACTCTTATATTTGTTTCTGTTATATATTTGTCAACAAAATCAGTGTTTTTGCTTTTTCAGTATTGAAAGGCTGTTAGTGTTATGTTTGTTAGCTTATAACCGGTGGTACAAGGTAGAACAGCCGTCCTAGACTCAAAGGTTTTTTTTTAACATTGAAAGCCCTTCATAAATTATGTAATAAATGCTTGCGTACAACGGACTCATATATATAACGAAGAAAGTTGGATTTACATATTGCATACGCACTGGCTGTACCTATCTAGTAGATAAGTACAAACACACATGCAATTCTGAAACATGCAAAGAACTTGTCTTGAAGTTAGGCATACATTTCACAGTGCTACTAATTACTCGAACAGTTAGCGTCATAGCCTCAAACTTTAAAGTAGATGTCACAATATCTACTAACTGAGAAAACCTTGCTAAAACCATAGATATGCATATTACTGAAGCTAGGTGCACAAATCCTGCAAAATGGATCTACGTACATACCTATATGAATCTGCATCTCTGTTGTATTCGCACAAAATGAATTCCTTCCCATTGTCCACATCACATAGAACCTGTAAATGTTGTGATTTCTCATTCAGAAAACTAGGGAACTTAAGTTTATTTTAACAAGTTGAAGCACTGTCAATGCGGGGAAGAGGGTCGAAGAAATGTAAGAAAACTTAGCACCAAAGGCGATCAGGAAAAAAGGTCATCAGCAATCAGCATGGTAGTAATAAAATAACCCAAGAGAGAGCCAAGAGTAACAAGAAGAGGGGAACCCCTATTACCTCATTATTTAAACAACCAAAACTTTGTAAATGAAGTAAAAGATAACTCAAAAGAAATTAAAGAACCACTCTTAATTATTCAACCTTGCCACCGCAAAACATCCATCCAGCAAACCCCAAGCTAATTAGAACCAGCACCCAGAATTACAAATGTAGTAGTTATGGAAATTGGGTTGAATCCAAACACGATAAACCCGATAGAAAAAATTATAAAAGAAAAAAAATCAAATTAGAACCCAAAAACCCGGATAAATAGCCAAAAATGTGAAAGACAAAAAAAAAACGCTGATAATATACAAAACCCAACAAAATCTCAAAGAAATTTCAAAATAACAGCAAAGGAAACAGAAGAAACACCATCACCTGAAGAGGCTGATCAACCTGGGAAAGTAGATCGGAAGAATGGTGAGGTAAGAGAGTGAGAAGAGCCGAAAGAGCGGTTTCGGAGTGCTTTGGAGGCATTCTCCTCATCAATCCCATGGCCGCTTCCATTTTTCGGCGCAAAATCAATACAACAGCACAACGAGACACAAATTCTCAAATGAGAACAGAAATCGAAGGGAGAAATGGAAGAAAAATCGAATTGAAAGTGAATGAAAAGTGTTTTTTTTAGGAGAAACGAGGGAGAGAGCCTCTGGTTTGATTTGATCCGCGCTTCCCTCGCGGGAACGAGATCTTTCTCTGTACTTCGGCAGTTCGGATAAATATCTAATTATATATATATATATATATATATATATATATATATATATATATAATTTTCTATAATTGTAAATTATTGAGATCTTAAATAAATAAAGTAAAATTACAGCGAGACTAAATTACTCTCACCATAAATAAATAAAAATAATGTTGAAAAATTACTGTAAATAACAATAACGATTGAAAATATTTAAATTTAAAATTTTATTTTATTTTATAAATATTTTGGTTTATTTTGCTATGTTTAAAAATGTTTCAATTAATCAAGCTTACTTATTGACCGTTGTAATATCAATATTAACTTTTTATATCATTTCAAAATTATTATGGAATTTGTTAAGAATGTTGGACTAAAATGAGATGTAAAATGGCCTGGTGGTACACTGAAATTAAAACTTAACTAGAAAATATTTGGTTTAACTTTTCAAGTGTTTAATTTTGTAAGTGTGTGTTTTACGACCACTCAAAATAGCTTTGGAAATATTTTGAAATTGTATTTTAAGTAGTTTCTAGCAAATTAGTTTTTTATATTACTTTTTTTTTATCTAGTGAATCCAAAATACCCTTATTTTTTTATACAAAAATCTAATGAATTTCTACTCTAAATAATGGTTGTAGTTAAATGTAATCTAAATAATGGTTGTAATGTTGCAACTTTTAAAGAGATGAAATATTTTTAAATTAATGGAAAAAATCAATAAAAAAAAATTGTAATACTAATGTAATTTTAAGAGCTTTGCTTGACTAGCAAAATATCAATCAATGTCAAGAGATATTAAGACCACGCACAAAAAGTTTATATTAATTTTGCTTGATTGTAGTAGAGATTTCTCTGTTATTCACAACTTATCACCTTTTGAACGGTTGTATGGTACCTCTTCCTCTTATTTTCATCTAAAGTCTTTAGTTGTGCATGTTCTGTTCTACTGTATCCTCACGAACATACCGAACTTGAACCTCGTGCGCGACTATGTTGTTTCTTTGGATATGGAACTGAACATAAAAGGTTCCAGTGTTGGGATCCTATTTCTAAATGGTTACGTATCTCCCATCATGTCACGTTTTGGGAGCATCGTTCGTTTTCTAGTCGTTTTTCGTTTCATGATTCCCTAACTAGCCCTCATTCTTTTTTTACTGATCCCTCCGTAGATCTATTTCCTGCATGTGATATTTTTTTCGAACTTGAGTCTTCCACATTACCTGCCTTCGAGCTCGATCAGTCTTCTCCTAATATTGCACTCCTGAATCTGTCTTCTGCTCCCCGTATGGAACCTGCACCTGCACATGTCCTAAGCCAAATGTGCTTTTAATCTTCTGGTTCGAGCTGACGTCACTGACTCTATCACTTTTTCGACCCGGTTGGATTCCAATGTTCGCCCAACTCCATTTGATAGCGTCCCTCTTGAGGATCCAACTCTGTATAGGCAGTTTGTTGGTAGCCTTATCTATTTAATCGTGACACATCTAGACATTGCTTATGTAGTTCATGTTGTCAGCCAGTTCATATCTGCTCCACGCACCATTCATTTTACGATTGTGCTTCGTTATCATGAGTTATATTAAAGGAACGCCAGAGGTCTGCAGTTCTCCTCACGATCATCATTAGTTCTCTCTAGCTACCATGATGTCGACTAGGCAGGAGACCCCTACTGCCAGACGATCAACTACAAGTTACTACTTTTATTTAGTCAATTCTCTTATTTCCTAGCGTAGTAAGAAACAAATTGTGTCTTTTGTTCTAGTATCAAATTTGAATATTGTACTCTTGCTGATACTACTTATGAGGTTGTTTGTCTTCAATGGCTCCTAGCTGATATGAGAGCTCCCCAAAACTTTGTCACTCTTCTTCATTATGAAATCGTAGTGCTATCAAATTGCTTACAATGATGTTTTTCAGAGCGCACAAACTACATCGAGAATAACTGTCACTTTATCTATCATCATCTTCAGGGCTCCACCCTCCGTCTTCAATCCATATCTATTGTAGAGCAACCAGCAAATATTTTCACCCAGGCGCTCTCCCTTACTCGCTATCACCTTGAGTTTGAGGAGATGTTAATGTTAATAAAATTTGGTTAATGTAATTTGTTATTATATTTGTTAGGTTGTTAAATCTTGTTAGAATTTTTCTTTTTTATATATATTTAATCTTAACCTTCTATAAGTTGTCACTCCATCACACTCATACTCGATTAATCCAATAAAACGATACTTTCTATACTTTCTCACAAATGAGATTTTAGATGTGAAATGTGCATAAACTATATAAAAATCTTTGAAATTGGAAAGTTCTTGTCATTTGGATTGGCGATCAGATGTCAATTTGGCTTTGTTACCTAACACATATTTTAAAGAAAATTCAAATCCTAGAATTTCAACCCAAAAAGTTATATTTTTATAAGACTAGCGTATAAGTAAACCATCATTCTAAATATTCATTAAAACAATGTATTGTAAATATAAAACTACTCGAAAATGAAAATATAATCTCTTAAGCAACATTTAGTAACCATTTCATTTTTTTTTATAAAAAAAATTCAGCTTCCCCATTTTTTACCATAAATGTACATCTTTCTTGAATTCTTTAACAAAATTCTAAAAACAAAAACACATTTTTAAAAGCTACTTTTCTTTTTTTTAGTTTTCAAATTTTGACTTGTTTCTTAATAAAAAGTAAGCAACAAATGAAGAAAGTTTGAAATGGAAGCTTAATTTTTTTAAAAAAAAAAAACGATTGCCAAATGGGACCTTTTAACTTTTAAAGAACCGTAGGAGCATGCAACTAATGGACATTTAAGTCCATGCATTTTTTTTTATGACTGATGATAGAAATTTGAATAAGGTCTTGTCTAAGATGAGCTGTGTTTGCCTTCAATCTACTCTTTCCTTCTTCATGAAAAGGGGGGAAAATATGTTTAAAAAAAAAAAAAAAACTCACTTTTAAGTTTATTAAAGATGAAGCTGCAACTTGCAAGTAACTTAAAAAGTACTTCTTTCTTGTATTTATTTTCTCAAAATGGACTGGCATTATTGTTATTATTCTTATTATTATTGAGCCCATATCCTGATTACCTGAAAAGGATAAGTAAAGAAAGATTATATTATGAATAATATATTATTCAATCTGGTACCAATATGGACGAGAAGATTGAGGCAGAATCATAGCACTTTTCTTGAATATGGTTAAAGTAAAATCATAATTAACTTTTATTTTGTTTCTTGACCACAACCACTTTTTTGACCTTATTATGGCTCTGTTAATTGGTAACGCTATTACCTGATATCAATCTATGGGTTGTTCAATTTTGTCCACTTCTACAGAGGATTACCAATGAAATTAGGAGTGAACGTGAAAATAAAAAGGATCAAATGTTGGTTTGAAAAATTTTTAACTAAAAAATTTCAAAAAATATTTCAAAGAGTTAAATAGACTCCATCAACCAACCAATATTTACTCTTCGATGGTCAAATTCGACTTGAACATTGACTAAACCGACCATAGACGGTTTGGTGGAGGTTTAGTTGAAAAACCGACTCCGACCGACCGATGCTCCAATTGAAACTGACATTTTCACTATTCTTCATTTCAGTTTTATCCCTCTCGGGAGTTATATGGTTCTACTTCTAATGAAACAACTTTAAATTTTGTAAATTATAGAAGTTTTCATCTATAATAATTAGATAATTGAGGTGTTTTATTTTTATGGGTAACCATATCCATATCTATTCACGGTTGCCAATCAATAATCAGTTCAATTATACAATTATTCATCAAGTTCAGAGCAAGTTTCTTTCAATTATACCTCTATACTTTGAAAAGTCTTAACTTTACCTTTTGAACTTTGAGATTTGCACTTTGAGATTTGTGTAGAATAATATCCTTGAAGAGGCTTTTGTGTTTATATATATGAAAACTGGTACTCACAAATGTGTAAAAATGGAAGTTGTATGCAACAATATCTATATAATCATTCATGTAAATGGATGGACAACACAAAATTGTTGATATAAACAAGTTTAAAGATATCAGCATTAAACTTATTCTATATAATTGTAAATTACATCACACATGAATTGCTACCTCAATTTTCATCCGGAAAAAGAAGAAGAAGAAAAAAGGCTCTTCAAGTAAAGTTTTTGAAACAAATTTCGAAATACATGAGTAAAAATGAAACTTTTGCAAGTCTAAAAGTATAAAAGAAACCTATCCCAAAGTTCAGAGGTGCTTTTGTAAAATTCAAACTAAATTTTAGTTTGAAAACATACCTTCAAGTAGAATAAACTATCTCTAACTATTTTTCAAAAAGAAAAAAACTAAATTATGTGATATAAAAAAACAAGTTAAACATTTACATAGTTTGGAACATCAAGAAAGAACAAACAGTAGTCATTGTCAACATGGTTAATAAAACCATAAAGATGTGAAGAATAATAATTTGAAGGAAAGGGAGACAGAGCAAGTGAGAAAAATGATTTGGTCTGAGTTCATGCACCTGGATTCATGATGTTGGTACATGTTCGATGTTTGGGTCTGGTTGGCCTTTCACCTTTTTCTTTAAACAACTCTTCTTCCCTTCATCACCACATGCTCATCATTGCTGCTCCTTATCTTTTAATGTTTGGTTCAAACTCTCCAAAACTACAGATACATTCATCGTTATTAAAGTTACTCCAACTCATTTTATTCTTAACCATGAAATTTGAAACTATTTCTAGGTTTATAAAAATTAAACCTATAAACACAACTTTCATCTGAAAATTTCTTCGTCGTGTTATCCACTTTTTAACAATATTCATAAAAGACCAAGTTCTTAAAACTAAAAATAAAGAAAGTAACGGATAGAAGTAGTGTTTATAAGTTTCTTTTTTATCAGTGAGTGTCAGGGCCAGTTTATTCGTACCTCGACTAATCTCACGGAATAACCCGCCTGACCCTACAACATTTGGGTGTCAAGGAAACTCGTAGTAATTAAATCCTAGGTAGGTTACCACCATGGATTGAACTCATGACCTCTTTGCCATTTATTGAGACTTTGTCTTCTTTTTTACCACTAGACCAACCCACGATGGTTTAAACTTCTTTTTTTTTTTTTTATAACAAACAAATTTCATTGATGTAAGAAATTTACGAAAACGGCTGAGGCCGAAGCCAATGGAGTTGCATAATAACTCTCCAATTGGTCGATAGGGAAGAAAGGTGTATGACTTAAAGAAAGATGTGCTTTTACACCAACTCATAGTATGATAGATAATGACATCAAAGTAGCTATCCAAAGAGCTTTCCTTATTGTTGAAGAGGCGATTGTTTCTCTCCTTCCAAGTGGTCCATAAGAAAGCATGAATCATATGCATCTACATGGGTTGCTTATGTTTAGTGAAGGCGTGTCCGGTGAGAGCATATGAGAGGGCTGCATTAGCGTCCTTGGTTAGATGAGTCGAGGCCAGCTTTGCAGATGACACAACAATGGGGGGAGATGGCCTTACAGGGAAGCCAGGATTGTAGTTTGTCTGAAGTGTTTATAGCTGCGTGACTATGACTAATTTCCCAAAGGAAAATTTTGATCTTTTTTGGGTAAAAATCATTCCATATAGTAGCATGAAAGGGATGTTCGGGGGAGTTCACATCAGAACCCAAATCATAGGCGAGGGATTTTCTGGTGCTGTATCCTTTGTAGTCCAGCTCCAAATTCATTTTCTTTGAACGCCGAGAGGTTGCTATGAAGGATGTTCATGAGGTCAAGCCACTCGTTAATCTCTTCATCCTTTAAATTTCTTCTAAAATTGAGAGACCACCCATGTCTATGGTCTCAAATATCATGAATGGAAACACCCTTTTGTGTGGACAGATTGTAAATTCTGGGATAGAAAACCTTGAAGGTGGAGGGTTTAATCCATCTCTCATTCCAGAAAGAGGTTTTTTTGCCTTTGCCCATGTTAATTTTGACTTTATCTTCGATGAGGGTCATGAATTTCAAGGGTTTAAAATTAATTTTTAAAATCTAAAAACCAAAAACCAAAAATAGTTTTCAAACGAGACCCAAATTGATGTGAATCCAACAACTAATCCAATAATTGTACCCGAAGGGGCAATTACAAAAAGAAAAGCAAAGAAGATTCATGAGGCTTTCACACTACACCTTCAAAAGCTAGCAAATTCGCAAAAAGAGACAAATAGCTTTGAGCCCAACTTTATATATAATGTTAGCATTAGAATTTTGAGAAGTATCCTTAATTATTAGTATTCTAAAAGTTGGGCAAAATCTACTTTTAAAATACTTCACTATCCTCTAAATGGAATATGAGATACTCTTAAATTCATCAAACGTGAAAGAAGATACTATGTTAGTGACAAAGATCTTTTTTATGGTGAAATGCATATACCATGCAATGCAAAACTATGTTACCTGCGGTTGTGAAGATGTATTTGTTCAAATCGCTGATGTTGAGTCAAGTTTGGCACGCCGCTCTTCATAAGAAGCTGGAATAAGTAAAACTACTTGTAAGATTTATAAGGTAACAGCAGATACCAATACATACGCTAACACATCGCAATAAGAACAGCAGGAAAGGTATGCTTATGGAAATAGTAAAAATAAAAATGGCAGCTAATAATGTCGTTGAGGATGAGGAGAAAACGCAACACTTAAGAGACAAGGATTTAACAGATCAAATAAACAAAGGTCAATGCCTCTTTAGATGAAAAATCAATCAAAGTAGCCCCAATTTGGTAACCATTTAGTTTTTCATCTTTAGGTTGAAAATTAATCCTATAAAGTATTAACACTCCTTCCATCTCTAAATTTCTTTATTAGTTATCTATTTTTTACTAATAATTTAAGAATCAACCCAAGTTTAGAAAACTATTTTAAACTTGTTGTGTTATTGAAATTTGGCTCCAAAATCAACTCTTTTACTTAAGAAATATGCAAAACCATTGTACGATACTGAGAGAAAATAGACTTAATTTTCAAAAACCAAATGTTTACCTAACTAACATTTGAAGTTTTCAATTAGCATCTTCGTCCAAGCCTAACTTGCAGTCCCATAAATCATTATCAAAGACTACTACAGTTTCAATATTCCATCGATTTTCCACTACAGATGCATAGTTCTATTGTAAAGATCGGCCACAACATTAAGGGAATTCCAAAGACAAGCTTTCTAGAAGATTGCTATCTAAATCTATGAATAATATGTTCCAAAAATTCTAAATCTATCAAAGTAGCCAAGCCACCTTTAGAATCCTCCTCCTTTTCCAAAAACATTAAAGCGACCCTATATTAGGCCCCTGATTACTCTTCAATACAGAAGAAGAGGTAAGTCAGAAGGACGATGTACCTTCACTCAGTGAGTTAGAGTCGACGGGACCATTTCAAGTCTACCTTGAGGTGCGTTTCCAAGATCAAGTGAGATTGTGAGCACAGAGAGTGTTTGGGAAAGAGGGGCTATATATTTGTAAGGAATTAAGGAGTGGATTTTCATACTTTTTGTATCTTTCAGTGAGCTGATAGAGGAGGGAGAGTTTATCAACCCTCTCGAATAGCGGAGAAGTGTTTGTGTTGCCTCAGAGCAATTCTTTCCATCTAATATCAATAGATTGCAAGGGAAATACCTTACACCCTGCTGTTGCATCCAGCTGTAACTGAATGGCGTAGGGAGATATTATTCACCTCTAATAGGCAAAGGGATGCAAGCAAAATAACATGAGGTATAAACCACCCTGAGCCCATTTTCGCTCATCTCAAGACATCTACAATACTTAAGGAGTTCACAGAAAAAACATATAAATTTGGCCGATTGTTAAATTAACTGTTATTTTGGGAAACCAGGAGCTCCATGTTAACTAAAAGCATTATGTAAATCATCGTTAATGGACCAAGCTGCACATAATTATTCATTTCGAATGAAATTTGTGTTTAAGAAATTGTGGTTTTCAGAGTCAATGACAATTGGACACGAATTCCAAAATTTCAGGGCAAAGACAAGGATAGAGTTTGCTTTTCTATAAAATGTGGATATGCTAAACAAAATTGTTAACTGGTATGTACACAAGGGTTATTGGATTTTCGTTTGACTCAAGTGTTTTTCTTTTTAACTATGATACAATATGACATTACCCAATAAATAATCCCAATAGTAAACAGTATTTTTGTGAAGAACTTACGCTCAGTTGGCCTTGACAACAAGGCAACATGAGAATTTTTCTTCTTTAACTTTCTGTTGTCTGAAGAGCTCCTCCCATCTGGAGGGGAGATAGAAGTGGCCACATTAGTATCGAGAATCGATCAAAAAGGAAATACAAATGTGCAATGAGGAAAGATTAAAATTCAAACTATTTGGCAAGCAGCTTAGAAGAGCTTCTTTGAATATTGTAGCTTGGAGCTCGTATGTTCGTATTTCATTTGATAAATGCAACTGAAGAGCTTCTCCAGCATCTAGAAGCAATGCAGGCAGGGAAATCATTTAAATATAGAACAATGATAAAACGACAACTGAGGTGAAAAGACAATATACCGGCATAGAAGTCACACCATCTATAATTAATTTCCATAAGTACCTGACGAACACCGAAATTTGACCCCTTCAAATTCACAAGAATGAAGAACCAGAGGATTTTCTGGAGCCATAACGTATTGAGGCTTCCTTGGCGTTCTTAATGGATCCAGTAGAATATCTACGACCTATAAAATTGATCAGTCCTCTTCATCTATTAGATTAAGATGCATCTATACTCCACGTAACATAACAAATTCAGACCATAGGCCAAGTAAAGTTGATAATTGGGAAACCATAATACAGTAGCTTTCAATGTTGCCATCTTAAATTCAGTGCAAATTATGTGATCAATGTATTGCGCAGAAACAATAGCTAGGTAGTTTCCTGGTCAACGGCAGATACATCTATATTAAATTAAATATGGCTGTCAATTCTGGAAAACACTAGCTCCTAATTACCATCAAATTTACCATTACTCGTTTATCCTCTATGGCCGTCCCAGACAGATATAATAAACTGACGTGAGAGTATTTAGGCCTATGAAGTATAAGATGGCTATATTTCAATCAGTAAAAGCATGCAGTTTACCATCACTCGTTTATCCTCTATGGCCGTTCCAGATAGATATAATAAACTGACGTGAGAGTCTTTAGGCCTATGAAGTATAAGATGGCTATATTTCCATGAGCAAAAGCATGCAATTTAACATATTAAAAGCAACTTATTTAAGCAAATATAATAAAGCAAACAGATGTAAAGACGTATGGCACACACATCAGGATCTTCAAGACCTTGCCCAGCCATGAATACAACAGAAACCATGCAGCGGACCTGATGCCAGAGGAAAGCACTGCCTTCAATGTTGAATGCCCATAATCGATTGCCTTCCATCCTGGAAAAGTACCAAAAAGATTCAGTCAACAACAAACAAAAATATTTCATAGATGTGCATGAGACAGAGAGAGAGAGAGATTAATTTATTTTTAAAAAAGAGGATCTCCCGAGTCTAGAAGACATCCCAGTTCGGGACAAGATGGTGTGGAATGAAGTTGCTAAAGATACATTTGATAGAATTCTATCATAAAACACACTTTGTTCTCCTATAAGGGTAGAAGAGTATTTCATATTCTTTTAATTTGTCCGGTCATTATGCATTCTAGGAATTGTAACACAGCAAATCAATAACTGCAGGATGCTTAACATGATCATCCTGCTAAAATTCGAAGTATCTTGCAAAATATGAACTCAGTCCACCCAAGCAAATGATACAACCCACAGAGATGGTCCATTTGAACAGAATTATCTACAACTCAAAATGAATATGGTCAGAGAAGCACTAATATTGTAGTCAGTAAACTCCTGTCAGCTTGGAAACACCTAGGAGAGAACATAGCTAGTGGACTTGAGAGACCAAAAACTGGGAGAATAAAGTAACATAAGCTTGACAATAGCCAGAGGAAAGAGAGTTTGGATGGCCTGAGAAGCAAATATGCAAATGATACAACCCACAGAGATGGTCCATTTGAACAGAATTATCTACAACTCAAAATGAATCTGGTCAGAGAAGCACTAATATTGTAGTCAGTAAACTACTGTCAGCTTGGAAACACCTAGGAGAGAACATAGCTAGTGGACTTGAGAGACCAAAAACTGGGAGAATAAAGTAACATAAGCTTGACAATAGCCAGAGGAAAGAGAGTTTGGATGGCCTGAGAAGCAAATATGCAAAGAAGATTCACGAATAAAAATAGGCAAATGCAAGGCAGGTATCAATTGAGCACAGTACAGAAAGTCCAATTGGAAAGCAGATGAGAAGATCTGATACAAACACCAACCTCACATCACAAGCAGAAATGTCAAACAACATGATGCGACGCCTATAATTGTGAACATTTGCCGCATCCATTTTGCAGAAGTTTCTGAAGTCGTGTTCCCCTACAAACTTCTTACCAGCCCTCTCCATAGCCTGGTGAAAATGCAGATACAAATTATTTCTGGAACAGCATTACAAGCCTAATACAAAATACTTTGCGTACCGAGATATTCAAATTTGCTCCCCAGAAAAAATATTTATACTTTCTTCTCAAACAACTAAACCTGTGCAGCATACAGAGGCAACAAGAAATCCCGAGTAAGCATTAACATTGTTCCATATGAGCATACATGTTGATTAGATTATCTGCGTGTATCAGGAGCATCATGAAGAACTGATGATTGACTATCAAGTATAACACTCAAATTTCGGATTAGAACATTCTTGAGCTGTTTAAGCACAATTTACAATGTGGCCTTTCCAAAACTAATTTTAAGATTATTATCAAACCATAATCCCTACTGACTAAGTCCCTTGCAAAAATATTATTCTTTAGCAAAAAGGCAATACCTGTGTAAACTCAAATTTCAGAAAGTAACCAAAACAAGGTTCTTGGTTTCAAAACCAATGCCCCAAAGTAATATAAAGTAACATCCCCAGATCATGATGCAATACATTGTCAAAGTTAACCATGTATAAACAACTTAAGCAGCATATAGCTACAGGTGCATCTAACAATGTAAAAAAAGAACACACGAGTAAAGCTGCTTATATGGGTAAGGGATGCGAGGAGATACTACTGGTTGCTGCACCTCTGAGAGGTGTATCAACGTTTAGATTGTCAAAGCATAGCACTCAGCTATGTCAGAATTTCATGTAGGCACATCAACTCTGCAGTCAAAGCCAGTTAGATTGAATTTTTAATCTCCAGGATGCTGGTTTCATAATCCTAACTTCACACTAAAAAACTACACATCATGTCTCTCACAAAAACAGGCCAACAGGAAATCACAAGAGCAAGACAAACCTTGCACTGAAGCCAACAGGAACAGGACACCAGCCTAAAACCCGAATGTCATTAGGAAGGACTCTATTAATTACTCTCACGTAATCAATTTCTCCATCTGAGAGTAAATTATAAATGAAAATGAAATTAGGATAATTGAGATGGAAAAAGGATGAACTTCGTCACTCCTATTTGGAAAAAAAGAAAAAAGATGTAAAAAGTATGCAACATTCTAATCAGAACTTAAAAGAACCTACCCCTATAGAATATGAAATTCAGAATAAGTAAGCACGAGAAATTATAGATGACATCTTTTCAAAAGGTAAGAGTTCTCTATTATATTTTTTTGCAATCACCTATAGGTGCTTATTTCATTGAAAATGAAATGTTTCTTACTTAAGAAAAATAATGCTTGCAGTTCCCTAGATAAAGTCTTAGTACCATCTACTTTCCCAATGCAGTAAAGACTTCTGTTATATTTTGATTGGTCAAACAAGAATACCAACATTACCAAATATATCGTTCTTCAAAGACTCTTCCATTGATAGTATATTTCTGACAAAAATCAGACAATGAAGCCACCATCATCTAAAATGCTATATACAAACGTATATAAAACAGAGTCAACAACAATTTATTTTGCTCTTAATTGCTGCTTGTACATAAACTAATTTGTTACAATAAAATAACTTTAAAAGTTATTCTTAGCGACACAAAGATATATTAGGTGATGTGAACGTTAGATACAATCATCAAAAAGTAAAGCTAATTAGAGAACAATGATTAAATGACAGTTTTAATTTTTGGAAAGAACGGTAAACTAAAACGGTAAGTTCTATCATTTGCAGTAACTTAACACTATGAAAATCTGTCAACTATTAAAGCAGTCGTATCAATGTAAACATAAAACAAAAAATCTGGCGCACTCATGTCATCATTCAGCTCAATAGAATGATTCAACATTCAAGGTATTAACAACAGAGAACAAATTTGGCAACATCAAGTTAGCTAACCATGCTGCTCTTCCCCATTATGATAACTATTTTCACCATTTGGGGGATCCTTAAGGTTTGACCGCAAATAGAGAGCAATTACCTGCAGGAACAATAGTGTGAATGCTAAAAATGGAGAAATTAAATAAAATAATGATTGAATTTTGAAAGGTCAACAAAGTTGCCCAATTAAAATTCTGAATCTCTGACTACTAGGTGACTAATGACTTGAAGAACCAGAAAAGCTTTTGTAATATAAATTTAAATTAATTACCAAATTTAGTCTCCAAAACTGTACCCGTGATAATTATAACATTGGAACCATAGTAGGAAAAACCCAAATAACTAAAAGAATTATGTTATCTATTGTCATCTCTTTGGTTGTCATATTAAAAAACATTAAGCTTTCGAACTAGATTTTCATGTGTCTTTCGTGCATTTGTACAAATGAGTGAGACATAAAGAACAATATAAGACCGTCCCGGTCAAGTAAATAAAAGAGGTATTATTAGATTTCAATTTCCACACCTCAACCAAACCCCCCAAGGACATGTAAGAGGTGGCAAGAAATATGATTTTGAATAGCTAATGGAAAATCAAATGTGAACTAATTCATGATGAGGAAATCAACGTATTCAGAAAATAAGCACTATGATATAATTATACAATGTTATTCTAGCAGTATAATGTTATTCCCTTCATATATGAAACATCTTACTTGTCCAACCGATGAGACCCCCTTGTCCGTTCTCCCACATCTTGAATAACAAGACTCCTTCCTACCACCAACAAGAAGCCTGGCTTTCTCAAGAGCTCCGAAAATTTCAGACTGCAGGAAGATAAGACAACCAATTGACAATAATTTTTTTGGATAAACGATTAACAGATGATTTTTTTTTTCGCACCCAACATTCCTAACAACCACCATATCCACCATTACGCCTCCCTTAAACAAATTGATGCTAGATATTAACAGCTACCCAGACCCTGGTTATGCATGAAGTCATGCTCTTCTATTTCCTACGCCTTTCAACTTCTTTTTAGTATCCAAATGTTCCCAATCAGCTTCGCCAAAAGTCTTTTCTACTGACGATTCCCTCCCTTTTTAGTTCCCCTTTGGAACCATCTATCTCTTACGCCACTTGTTTTCTTTTGGGATCACAAGAGAATCACAAAAGAGAAGAAAAGGTGAAGGAAGGGTGGCAGTAAGGAGGGTTTGCAAGGGTGAACATTGGAGGGACTAATTACTATTACTGGTGTGAAGTTATTTATGACTCAAACTCATGCTACTAATCAGAAGAACCAGAATCATTGTTGATTATGTTTTCTAGCATTCTTTATTAAAATCCAAATCCATAATTAAACACAGCATCAAAATAATCTCAATGTCATTCCTTAACAGGCAGGAATGGAAGAGTATTTGTTGACAAAGAAAACCTTATATGTACTCCTGAGAATTGCAAGATGCGTTCAATTGTGTGATCAAATATCAATTAGAAAAGATTGAAAGTGAAGAAAAAAATTGATATTGTGATCCTTTAAGTGCATTATTAAATGTTTAGACACTCCCATTAAACATTGAGAACCAAAGTTGTGCGTTCTTAACATTCCAATGTTGTGGGTTGACATTTCCCACCAGTACCACTGTAATTGATATATCATAAATAATTTGTTAAGAAGCTCAAGTTGAAACTGTACTTCAACTGTTGGTTCCATTTGTGCCTCTGAAGCAAAACCATAGAACCTGTACGGCCAATGTAACCAGAACTTCAGGTATTATTTGATACAAAGTTAAGTTTCCACATTATAACAAAAGCGACCAAGAGAGAATAGTTTTAGCAGGATGAGGCATTGGTCTTGTTCCCATTAGAGATTACATACCTTTGCCCGAAGTACATTACTTTTAGAGCAATGTATCTCTTTGAACAGTGATCCAGGATCCTGGTGTTATAACCTTCGCCCATAAAATAACTCGACTTGAGAGTAGAAACAAGCAAATCATTCTAGTAGATAATCCACGCAAAAGAAAGATGTAGTATGGCTCTTGTGATAATAAACAAGGTTGATAATATGCATGAGAACTACAGCAAATGTATCGGCCTCATTGAACATTTTGTCGCCTGCTAATGCATAATTTGACCATAGTTCAAATTTACAAATCTATCATTCTTTTATCTTTAATACATATATATACATGTGTAGATACATACATACATACATATATATAGATACCTAAACCCTAAACCCTATATAAATATGTATACATATACATATGTATATATGTACATATTTTTTTTGAAAAGAAGACAAACTTCTTTATTAAATAAAAACTCAGAGTAAAAAAGCAGCTAAAGAGGATCAGTAGGCGCACCCAGACATCTCAACTAGGTTGACACCCCTTAGCACCGTCATATATACAGTAATACATCAAATAATCTATAGAAAATCCTACGGGACCAAAATAAATAAACGAAAACAAAAAGGATTACAAGGTTTAAGCATTTTTTAAATAACCAAAAAAGAACAAAGTAAGAAAATAAAGGGGCTTCAGCAAAAGACTTCATCCAGCTTGAGAAATCTAATCCTTCTGATATATATATATATATATATATATATATAGCTGTTAGACATTACAAGATATGAATATGCATCCTCATTCGTATATGCATGCGAGCTATTACTAGTCTCTCATGCTACCTTGGATGTCCTATCATTTCCAAAATATATAATATATTTCCGCCAATATGGAGGAATAAAAATAGACTCTATTTGTTCATAAAGTAATGACTGGCCTGTTGTTTTTTTTACTGATTTCTTCTTAGTAGTGACAGATTCCTTGCTTTTCTCAATCGAACTACTCCCATCGCCAAAGTTCATCCTCCTCTGCACGAATTCATGTTTAGTTAGCCCTGACGAAAGCCTAACGTAATGCTGGTTAGCTAGGCTAGCATGAAAACCAAATAGCTCTGATTTCATTCTAATATAGCCGACCAAACCTCAGAACAACAGCAACTTGATCGAGAGGATAGCTTCGAATTTTCCTCCTCCAATTCCTGTACGATTAGCGGATTGAAATCAAACATCCGTCATGGCTCTCCCGATACTTTGCCACTTTGACGTTGACCAAAACGGAAGTTGAAATGAGGGTAGACGGTCAAACCTTCACTCTGTCTTGGAGAAGACGAAGCTGGGATTGAAGACTGGCAATTTGGTTTCCATCGAAGGGTTGAAACTCATTAGCTTCTAAGGTCTTCCCAATTGCTCGGGTAGTTTCTCTGAGATCGATGAAATGTTCCGCTCCGTCCATCAACCTATACACGTCAAGAAACACCTCCAATGTTCAGACGGCCACTACAAAAGAAGTAATAAGGCCAAAATTTCAGACGAAATTCGAAATTCGTCACGAAACAAATTGGAACCGAAAACAAGAAGAAGACAAACGATGAGTGAACACATACGAAAGCTTCTAGCAAGACGGGAGAAACACGGCGTAACTGCAGTGGGCAAATGTTAAAATCGTATCACACCAGATTGGAATAAAGCGTGAAATAAACCCAAAGAAACCCTAGAAACCCTAGCAAAGACGTTTCTCTGAAAACTGAGGTTCAGAGGTTGAAGACGAGAGAGAAAACAGATGAATTGAAGTTCCTGAAGTGGAAGCCATTGTAGATGGCGGGAATCTATTTCTAGAGTATGGACGTACGATCTACGCTATGCGTACCGGACTATGTTTCGTATCTGTTGTGGGCCTTTTCAAGGCCCAATTGTGTTTAGAAACCCACGCTACGAACCTATCCAGAACTAACGGTAACATGATGTTATCCTCGATGATGATATAGCTTGATGATTTGGCAAAAAAATAAAAACTGTTAATTTAATATTTTTTCAAGGAAAAAAACTTGTGTGCATTAGATGCACTTACCTAGTTACTTTTCTATCTCTCTATCATACAAAATTATTTTAAAAAATAACTTTTAATTTTATATTTATATGGTAAATAGATAGATGATAATCAAAACTTTGTTGATGTTATTCCACATGTCAATTCGAATGACTCTATCCTTGGTTAACTATTGACTCGCCGCAAGAATAATTTTGTTGCTCACGTTTTAGCTTTCCATACCCGTAGTTTTCAGCATCGGAGTGTATGACTCGAGGATCACCCTTACTTGAAGTTGTTTTTTAGTTTTGTTCTACTAAAAAAATTTATACAATTATTAATTTATGACAAGTGCATAAATGGATGTTCGCCAAAAATAACAAATTTTATAACCAACAATAGTTTAACTCAACACTGATAGTTACTCCGAAAACCAAGTGGTGCACGATTCACATCTCAACCATGATTTGTACTTGAAAAAAATGCTAAATTATAAAATAAATAAATAAACCCTTAATTTTGCAATTTGCATAAAAAATAACCCCTAAACTTTTAAAAGTTTCAAAAGTACCATTGAGCTATTAAAAATACATTTACAATTCGTTTTGAATGTAAACATTTAAAGTTTTGATTCAAAAGTACCATTGAGCTATTAAAAAGTTTCAAAGATACTGCTCAACTAAAACAAAAGTAAAAAAACCACTATCACAATTAGTATATGAACTTAAACTGTTAATATTTCGTTGCAAAAATAACTTTAAATTTAAAATATCTCTATCGTTAGTATAGTGATAAATTTATTTAAAGTTTTATTAAATTAAAAAAATAATCAATTTAAAAACATATATATTGGTCTCGTTTTGTAACAATCTTTTTTTTTTTAAAAAAAAATAAGCGTATAGACCTACTTCCACCTTCAAATTTTTTTCGTTTGTTATTTACTTTTCAGTAAGATGGTATTTGGCTCCCCTAAGATAGAGATTCCCCATTTGAAGAACTTAAGCTCCATTCAAGTTTGTGAGACTCCCACTCACATAATTGTATATTTTTTCATTGAATAAAATTCACTTCGTTCGAATGGCTTAGGTTCCTCTAAGCATAGAGATTCTATTATCAATAAATGACAAATGCACAACAGTAAGGATAATGAAGTATGTCTCCAATACATGTAACATTTCATTTTTCCAACACAAGTCAAAACAACTACAAAATACAATACATGTTGCTCTTAAGACAAACTAAATGACCAGCTGTAACAGAAGAACTAAGTGTCATTTAAATATGCACAGCAAAATCACAATGATCAACAAACATAACTTCCATGGCAATCAGACATTGAATACTGGAAGATGCTAAAAGGAGTAACAAAAAAGGCAACTACCGATAAAAAAAAGTATCTTGTCGAAATAACATTTTTATAGACCATCCTTTCTCAAAACAACAACCATATGCTGACATTTATGATATGTGAAGCCATAAAACAAATATTGTCAATCTCATAAAACCTAACAACTTCAAATAAACTTTTCACTATACCAGCGATATAAATATTTGTAGCATAGTTATTTTTTTCAACGATAAATTAACCCTTTTAGCTCATATACTTATAGTGAGAGTAGCTTTTTAAACTTTTCTTTAAGTTTAAAGGCATTTAAAATTTTTTTCTATGGTCAACATATTTTTTAACAAAACTTTAACGGTTTTTATCTAAACCTAAAGATATTTTTGAACAGTTTTTTAAATTTTTTTGAAAGTTGAGAGACATTTTGAACTACAAATGCAAAGTTGAGCATCATTTTTCCATAAATACAAAGTTGAGCGTCATTTTTCTATAAATACAAAGTCGAGCGTCATTTTTCTATAAATACAAAGTTGAGCGTCATTTTCCATAAATACAAAGTTGAGCGTCATTTTTCTATAAATACAAAGTTGAGCGTCAGTTTTTATAATTTTTTTTTAAAAAGAAAGTCTATTACCCGGAAAAATCCCCGAGTAGAAGCATCGAACAAATAAAGTTCCACAACTGACAACCGTACATCAAAAAACAGGGCGCGAAATGGATCAGAGCGAGAGCGAAATCCGAGAAGTTGATGAAACAAATTCGAAATCGGAGTTGCAACCTCTTCTTGAGAGCCAGAATTCGAGTTCGAACTCCAAAACTGTGAAGACGAACGTTCCGGAGGTTGAGATCCATCTTTATCGCCAGGGCAAAGGTCCGATCGATGTGTTTAAATCAAGCCTTGGTGGTTGGGATCAAGATCAGCTTGAGATCCGAGATATTCTGGACAAATACGGATTCAAGTCCGTGTTCGCCTTCAAACCTGGCTCCGGTCGTGGCGTCCCGATTCGATTCAACCCTAGAAATGGCAGGTCTATACTGACTTACAGAGATGGAGCCGAAATTTTCATTGACGGAGAGCCTAAGGTAAAGGTTCACTACTCTATTCATTTCGATTTGCAAATTTGATTCATCCGGGGTTTTGTTAAATGAGGATGGAAACTGGTTAATCAAAAGTTAAGAAAGAGGAAGAAAAAAAGTGTATACAAAGATATGCGTTTTTATAAGTGTTTGAATTTGAAATTTAGTTTGTTGCCTTACCGTCCGATAAATATTTTGCTGTGGTGGGTCCTCTTCTGCTGTTGCTTAATAATGCGTAGTAATACAGTTGATTTTTCTTTGGTTGGAGTTGTGGTTTAGGAATTGAAGCTCTTATGGTTAAGAATCATTTTTTTTTATAAGAAACTTATGGTTAAGAATCATAAGATACTATGTAACATCATTTTATGAATTTTGTAATTGATGATATGTGGGTGTAAGTTTGGGCGCTCGCTCTCTAAGCCTATCCTTCATCTGGCCTTTTACTCAAAGTTGACTTGAATGAACAGTAAGAGTGGATTGATTAGGAAATTTATTTTTTAAGAATGGCAAATGAAACAATGCGAGGAGAGTTCCTAGATTCGTGGAGATATAGCTTATTGGTTATTGCACAAGGTTGTATCTGATGAGTATGGACTTCACTTCAATGTTTGGGGTGCTAGTTAGGTTGCTAATAGCTCAAACTCCTTGAAAGCTATTCTCCAATGTTTTCCACTTCAATATTTGGTATCTTCACTTATTCAATCCTAGTTTATTTTATCATTCACCTACTTAGGAGGCGACGTTTCACAATTCACTTTCTAGAATAGCCTTATTCGATTTGGAGATTCTTGTCCTTCCTTGTGTTAACCTCCTTGCATTCTCCTTTTTCCACAAAGATTTGGTACGTTAATATCTTTGAGGAGGTGGATTGTTTTCTTTTCTTGCCAATTATCCTTGGGGAAGTTCCACACTGTTGATGGCTTTAAGGGGTTGACCACTTTTGTGCCTGTGTCGTTGTGGTGCGTTATTTGCAGAAGGCAATGGAGTATGTGAACTGTATTCTTGTCAGGAGTGTGTTAAAGAATTTCTTCCAAACATTCTGTGGTGGTGCTGGCTCCTGCACTCTCTTAGAGTTGTCGTGGTATGATGGAGAAAATTATCTTACATTTGCTGTTTTAGGATAAACACCATCTTCTTGGATTTTTGCTATTCTCAGGAACATTTTGCTGTTAACGAAGAAGAGGATATTTTAGCGTATCCAAGGATCCGGTAAATTATTTATGTTGTAGCTAACTTTAATGCTTCGTTGGACCTATGATTAAGTTCAGAATGACTTTCTATCAGCAGTTTTGAAAAGGAAAATAAATTAGTTGGCTAAATAATGTCTTTAGAATTTTAGGAGTACTTTTGTTCGGGTAGCCAAAAATTACATTCAATTATATGTATAGATATATAAAATCATTTGTACATTTGCCTATTAGTTTCATTTTTTATTTATAACCGTGGGTATTTGGGCACCTACGTTTGAAAGTTGACCTTCAATACTTTTCTGATTTCTCTCCAATCGTCGAATACAAACAGCCTCAAAATGATCCACAATTCATCAAAGTTTTTTTGGAATACTTCCGTGTTCTTGCGCACCCAGTGTCTCTGCTGGGTTGACCTAGTGATCAATAAGAACAATATAAATAATAAATGGCTTAGAGGAAATAGGTACACCAGTATGGTGGCCTCCTACGTGAGATTTAATATCCTACATGTTACCTTGGTTACCAAATATTGTGGGATTTGGCATTTTTCTTGTGAGATTGGTCAAGTTGCATGTTAGCAATCCTAACATTCAGTAACTATCTCATATTTTTTCATGTTAAGCTGACATGACAACTAGTTAACAGTGCAACTTTTGGCATTGGTAGAGTACTTAAGTTCTGTGTGTATGCTATGTTTTAAGTTCTTAACACATGGCTTCGAGGGCATCCAGCCATTTGTCTTGCCTCTAGGCTAACCTCTTGATAGCACAGGCTCAACTTTATTTAATTTAGTATGAGAATCTTATTATATTCTACATGATAAGACATGTCTCTTAGGCAATGATCATGAAGTCCAATTGCGAGGTTACACGTCAAGATCCCAGTTTTTAAAAATTTCAATATTCTTGAATTGCCCCGAGAATTTTTTCCATACTTGTCCTCCCTCAATCTTTTCTTGACTGTTATATGTATGTCATATGTGTGTGTATATTTATCGATAAAGAGATTGTATTTCATGGACGAGATTAAACTACAAGAAATAAGAGCACCCTACAACAAGAGTTGGATGAATACTTTCAAAATTAAGTGAGTCAAAGGAGTCTCCGACGTATTTTATACTCTCCATTGCTTTTGCCATCATTTGGTTTATTTGGGCAGAATAGAACACGCATATTTTTGCGGAGCATATAGTAGTTCTGGGGACATGACTCTCTTCGATTCTTTCCTCTTGGCTATACCTGAGTCCTGTTCCATGCTCCTTTGTTAATTGTTACTTGACTTTTAACAGCTCAAGGCAACTGTTATTTTTGTTCTTTGCCTATTTGAAGGCTCCTCTTCTTCATCAGTTTTCTAATTTCCATTCATTGCCAACTAACACGGTAAGTTTATTAGCAAGCTGATGGAGATATGCACCAATTTTGTTTGATGCTTTTATATTCGTTCTTTTACATCAGATTCAACCAAATGGCTAACTTCGTATGTTCATCTCTTTACTTCAGGATTCCCTGATTAAACCGGTAACCAGGATCATTATTGGCGTGGCAATTATAACCATTTTGATAACGTTTCTCTCTCGAGACTCACAAGGGTGGATGAAGAAACTTAATATCACTGGGAACTTCCCTCCTTGGATTCTAGCTTGTGTCGTTATCGTTTTTACGCGCTCAAGGAAGAGAACTAGGGACTTGCTCAAAAAGTACGGCTGGTAATTGTCTCTACTCCTTCATCTACTTTTATTCCTTCAAAAAAAGGAAAAAAAAAAGGAAAAAAAAAAGGTCAACCCACCAATAGAAAATGGAAAGCCATTAATCAATGCGTTGATTCTAGTTTCTGGATTTCGAACTTTGGAAAAATAGAAGACAGGATACCATACCGTATTGCTAGCAAAAACGGAACATTCTTGGCCCATAAACTCCCTGTATTTGTTCTTTGATATGTGTAGATAAGCAGCCTCTGTTTGCTGGATTGAAAAGTGGAGATGTTCTGCTGGAATTTGTTTGAGTTTGAGCCATAGTTTTAACGTTTTAGGTTGGGTGAGAGCTTTCATTACTTTGAGTTTTATAATTTGGATTTCCTTGCAAACATAACTAAGAGATCATGGATTCAGCGACCATGACCTAGTAATTAATTTACTTCGAGTTTTCTTGACACCCAAATGTTGTAGGATCATGCTGTTTGTAACCGTTTCTCGTGCATACATCCAACTCTAAACCCTTCTCGACAAGTAAATTTTGGATTCTGGTTTATGTTTTGTTTATAAATTCACTGCTCCATTATATTGATTTGATCAAAATCCTATCAACTTTATGCTCTTATTGCTTATGAGATGAAAATAAAATAAAAAGGCTTGTTAATTCTAGACTAAGCGTGAGTTCAGTTTAGAATGCTCTCGGAAAAAATTGTTTGTCACGTAACATGTTTGTCACGTAACATGTCTATTTTAGAAGTACTTTGATAAGAAAATAAAAACTAATTTTATAAGCTAATTATTGACCTCATCTAGCTGTTTTTTCCTTTTTTCAGCTTTTTGAATAATCAAATTACATTAAAGAAAAGAATATTTTAAATATAACAAAATGAATTAAAATATTTATAAAATATAGAAAAATTTTAGATCCTATCAATGTATGTCATCAATATAATTTGAAATTTTATAAATAATTATACAATTTTACGGTTTACAATCATTTCTCTAAGACTTCCAAACTACATCTATTTGAAAAAATTGAAACATATACTTTTTATTATACTAGTTCAACACTGTTGGGTAAAGATGAAAATATAACTTATTTAAAACAAACGTAGTTATAAATGTTTAATAATATTTTATTATAAAGTGAAGATTGAAAAATAAATTTCAAAGTAATTATAAAAATTCATAAAAACCACGATTTTAAAATAAAAAAAAATAAACCCACCATGTACAAATGATTTAATCTTTAATAAAATTTATGGCCAAAACCTTTTGAATACAATACAAATCAAGATTTTGAGATTAGAGATAAATTGCATGAAGTTTGAATATATATATAT
>JBBPDJ010000023.1:11823152-11844156 GCA_037974625.1 Cucumis cinereus
CAAAACCTTTTGAATACAATACAAATCAAGATTTTGAGATTAGAGATAAATTGCATGAAGTTTGAATATATATATATTTATTTATTAATATATGTAAAATAAAATAAATGTTTGAACATTTTTAATCACGCCCGGTCAACACTATAAATATTTGAACATTTTTAATCACGACCTTGTCAATACTATAAGAGTCACATGTTCAAAAATCCAGAGTCAGCAATTTTGGTAGCTCTATAGGTCACGGTCATTCCAAAATCCATCAAAATCAGTTGTTAAGAACCTAGTCCAAATCTCCCTATTTAAAAATTTTGATTTTATTTTTCAAGGTTAGTTTAAAGTTCAACTCTTTTATTTAAGCAATATGCAATCATGATAAAAAAAGAATGAGGATATAAAGTTAGTTTTTGAAAACCAAAAATTAAAATTAAAATAGTTATTCAACAAGTTTTTAATGAGAATATCGAGATGCATATGCAAATTTAATATTACAACTAAAAGAAAAATCAACAATAAATAGTTATACGAACTATTTGTATTTTTTTCCTTTTTGAGAAACAAAGAGAACGAAATTGTAATATTGGATACATCTATTTTCATCTCTCATGTAAAAAATATTAAAATATTTGAAGAAAAAAAATACCAAAACTTGATATATGCTAAATTATAATTAAACAATTTGACTGAGGCAAATGCACATGGCCCTACCAAGTGGACATGATCCATCTTGTTTCTCCCAACATCCATCGTCTTCAACTTGCTTTTTTCTCCCTCTACAATTTCCACTCACCACTCTCTCTCAGTAACAATGGCGAGCTCAGCGGTAGTTGGATGGAGGATTCTGTTCCTTCTATTAGGCTGCACAATGGTTACAGCTCTAGCTTACACAATCGCCACTGACGGCTCTCCTTTCCGCAAAGAACTTCTCTCACGGTACTCTCTCTTCTCCACACTATGCGTTTTTTACTTTATTTCTTACCGTTACGAATCCTTCTTTCTATTTCTGCCTGCCTGCCTGCCTCTCCTCCCTCTGTATTCATACATAATCGATCTGCTTCAGTTCTTCTGTTCCATGTATCTAGTGATCATTTGTGCATATTTCAGTCTCCAATGTGCTTGGGCGTCTTCTTTGTGCGATTGGGGTTTGGTTGTTCTCAGGTTGGATTGGTTGGGTTGAATTGTTTGGGTTCCGACCCCAATTGCTCTGATTGTACATTTATTTTTATTTTTTTATTTTAATTTTAATTAACCCTCGTTTTAAACAAACCAACTTAACCCAACCCTGAAACGTTTGAGTTGGGTTAGTACGGGTTATTTAAATTTTTGTTCCAAAAAATTAAAATTAAGGTTAACAACTAATTTCAATCTATATAATAATTTTTTTCTTTCCAAGATTCTAAAAACTATTTTTACTAGATGTTGAAAAAAATTTATTTAAAAAAACAATGAAATCGAATAAAACAAAAAATATATAACTATCATAATCAATATATATATTGGCTAAATTATACAAAATACTCTTACACTTTGTACTTTGCGTCAATAATACCTTTGAACTTTCAAAAGTTTTAAAAATACCTTACATAAAAAAAACATTAATTTTGGATGGAAACCAACTTTCAAAAATTCTAAAATTACCCTTGTTGTTGTATGAACAGAAACCGTTAAGACCACTCTACCTACCTATTTTCCATCTTTTTCAATAACTTCTGACTCTCCCTTTTTGTGAACTATTTGACATTTGTTTATCTAAATTAAATAAACAAACAAAAATTGCATATAAATCGTTATTGATATATGAATAGAAATCGTTAAGACCACCTTACTTCCCTATTTTATTTTTCATTTTTTTTCTTCCCTCCCTTCTTCAATATCCTCTTACTTTCCTTTTTATTAATTGTTTGACATTTGTTTATCTAAAATAAATAAATAAATAAATAAAAGCTCCGAAATTTAGTCAAGGTATATAGACTATAAAAAGAAGAAATAGAATAAAAGAAGCCTACACCAAGGGTTTTTAGGACTTAGATGATTAAACAAAGTTGTGCATGAGTTGTTAAGTTTGTGTTAATAGCTAAATACATTTTTTTTGTTTGACTATTTATTGTTTTGGTATGTTTTAATGAGATATTTATTTTAAAATTTTGTAAGATTTTATTATTATTATTTTTTTAAAGTTGAGAGTATTTTTGAAACAAAGCTTTTAACTGTTTCCATCCAAAACTAATGGTAAGAGTATTTTTGAACTTCTTTTTAAAGTTTAAGGATATTTTCAATTTTTTTGAGATTTTAGGAATATTTTTGACACAAAGTACAGAGTTTGGGGCATTTTATTTATATATAATTTAGTGCATATATATAGTATATATATATAATAAGTTTGGGTTGGGTTTATCGTTTCTTCGGATCAGGTTTTTTGAATGCCACTAGATTGGAGTAATATGGTGGTCAAATGTTTAAATTTAGCCTCTTAAATGTGTAGATTTTGTCTAGCACTTTCAATGTCTTTTGAACCTATTCTCTTGGTAAACTTTTGAACAAACAGGTTCGTGTGTATTAGTCTTTCATCTAGAAATTTAAAGACATGGAAAACGTCTTTTATTGAATGCAAATTATTGTTATTATTGTTTTAGTAGTTTTTATGAAAATTAACTTCATACTAACCGTTAACGGAAATTATGATTTATTCATTTTTTTTGTGATTTTTCTCTCAAAAAATAAAAATTATGATTTATTCAAATTATGGATTTTCTATATTTTCTTAATTAGTATTTCCTTTCCAGTTTCTTTCATTTGTTTGTTCTGTTGGTGTTTACTCAATCTGTCATTAAGTTAATTATTCAATATATTCATATTAATTATTCAACACTAACAACGAGTCAGTTAATATTTTTACCTGAAAGTACATGGACTAAAATGTCATGGTATGTATATATACGTTTCTGGATCGAAGTTCAAATTTTCACTTCATCCCTGTTGAGGTTAAGAATAAGACCAACTTAAAATATTCAAAAAGTATAAAACTAAAATTGAATAAGTATGTACTAAAATGAAGATTCGAAGGAGGATCTGATTTATATTGAAGCTTAATTTTGTTTTTCTTAATAAATGTTGCAGTAATATGTTAAAAGGGGGATCTGATTCATGTAGTTCTCAATTCTCACAAAGAAGATGGAAAGTAATTGATTGTTTGTTTTAATGTCATTGTTCTACTCTGCTTTTAGCTTTGTTTTGCTCAGGATGTATTTTTGTTTGTTGAAACGTTAAGTTGGGTTGTGGTTGTCTTATTACAATTTTGGATACGATGAGAGTGCTAAGGGGGTGCTAACCTAGTTGAGATGCCCAAGTGCACTTTCTGATCTCTAGGTTTAAGTTATCGTTATTTCACAATATTGTATCTTGAGCATTAGTCTCATTTCATTACATCAGTGAAGAAACTTTTTTCCTTAAAAAAAAAAAAAAAATTGCTATAGAGTTCTTGTGTTCAAATTGTGGAGGACTCATGTGAGTAATTAGTCACTGGGGAAATTTGTGTTATTTGATGTACTTTCCTTGACTGTCATTACAATTGTGGTGTGGTGTTGGACTTATTATTATTCTGATTTTTCTTCTTTTATGACTTGTTCATTTAGGTTTGTACTTGTATGTTTCAGGTTAATGGTGGCATCCGTAATTGACATTTATATCAGTATCGTAGCTATTGCAGTATGTGAAGTTTCATTTTCTTGTAATAATTTCCATTTAATGAAATTTTGACTTTGCATACATTTAGTTCTATCTCTAGCTTAACCTCTTTATGTTGTGAATTGGAGGTTGTATATTGCTAGACCATTTGGGTGCCACTTGATTCATGTGAAGTTTACTGTTAGGAATGCGAACAAAATCCCACGTAGGTTAGGGAAGGAAGTGATATCATGAGTATATAAGTTTGAAGAATTATCTTCAATAGTATGAGCCGTTTTGGGTGGTACCAAAAGCAAATCCACGAGGGTTATGCTCAAAGTGGACAATATCATACCACTGTGGAAATATGTAGAAGTTCATTATTCTTATCATTTACAAGTTTGCTTGCTAGTTGCTACATATTAACGATCATTGCTCTTTTCATACATTTATATATCATCCTTTCCACAACATTTATGAACACATACATATACTAGGATTTTGCTTATTGTTTAAGATCTTGATGTAAATTTTATAGAAAACTCACAAAGGATTGTTGGCTTGATTATGTTTTTCTTCTAATCAGTTTCTGCTCATCTTATTGTTGCATGCAAGAAGGAAAAAGCATCTAGCAATCTAGTGTAAAATCATCTACAGAATAGATGATTTCTTTTTATAATTTATCAGATATGGATTTCCTACAAGGAAGCAAACTGGATTGCTTCAACAATTTGGATAGTTTTTCTTGTGTGTTTCAGCGGGTAATTACTTCTTATCCTTGTCTTGCTCGCCTACCTTTTTAAACCATGTTTATGATATTTTAAAGTGAAAAATTCTAGTGAATTCCTCTGAATTGAATTTGCTATCTCTTGTTGGGGTTTGGTTGATATATCTTGATGCTTGACACTTCCTATTTCGACTATGTATATTTAATTTGTTGAAATATGTTCACTTATTTGATGTTCATGTGTTGCGATCCCATGTTGAACAGTGGAGAGACCTCACAATCGTTATAAGATATATATTGTACTCCTCTCATTGTCAATTGGTTTTGAGATGAAATTTTATGTTTATCTAATATGATATCTAAGTCTATGAACAATGAATCCAAAGAGGTACTATCATGAGGGGATTCCACATTAAAGAAATGGAAACACCTCACAATCTTTACAAGATACACAAGTTACTCATTCCGTTGTCGATAGATTTATGGATAGAATCTCAGGTTTATCTATTCCCATAAACTTATTCCTTTTATAATTTTTTTCTTTGTTTTTATGAAATGGAAACGAGCCTCTTCATTAATATAATGAATGAAATAAGACTAATGCTTAAAGTACGATAGAATTATGCAAAGGCCTAGAATCTCCTCGGGACAAAGAATCCGGAATCCAAATATGCAGACAAACAAAAGGAGGTCCGAGAGCTTAACAAACTGCAAACAAGGCAGAAAAACAACAAAACAGCAGCTGAAAAAGATCAATACTAATGAAATGTTGGGAAAGGTAACAAAAGTGCACCAAAAAACCATAACCAAGAAAGAAGTATTCTTTGAAAAGCTTGAAGTAGATGAATCTCAAGAGAACAAAACGAAAGAGCTAAATTATCTCGAATCCAGCCAAAGAACATCTGATTCGTAAAAAATTCATAGACTACACGAGCTGACAAACTGCTACCATGACTTCTGATGCACAAGAGGTACCAATTTTGAGAAGAAAACTTCTTAGCCTCGGTTGAAGAGGGAGGCCATTTGACGGGGCATCTAGTTGAAAACCCCCTCAAACACGCCCTCTTCTAACCCTTCACTGCTTACACTAGTGCAAAAAGTCCATGAAGCCTTTGGAGGACACAAAATCTGCTGGGAATGATCAACTGAACACTAGACCACAATCAGCAACAATCGATTTCAGATGATGTGGATTCCAATGGGCTACACAGATGGTGGGAAAACCAAACACTTATCATCAACATTCGATTCATCTTCCAATTCTTTAGGTCTGTTTCTAAGGGTTCTATTTGCAACTGTCCCTCATTTCTATTTGTCTTTTCAAATTGTTCATATTCTCACTACTCATGCTGGAGGATCGAAAGTTATCTCGCACTTCTTTTTGGATGGAATGACGTGAGTATGGCTTGGAGTACCTCTCAGGAATTTCACCTTTGAATAAGGCATTGAGAAACTAGAGTATTCAAAATGTTGAAGATGAGAGGATTGAGAATCTGGCCTATTAGCCTGAGAAGGAGCTTGGATTTTAGAACAATTATTTTCTAAAACATCAGGATTCTGCTCAGGGAACAACTTCTATATTTTGGCGATGAATAACTTTGATGAATCTTTTAAGTTTTTGAAGGAATTTTGATTTTCAAACACCAAGACCACATTTATTTCTATGTATGGGCTACTTTATTTCAGTAAGTAGCGATGTTGTTGCAGGGGTCAAGTTTCGACGACTGTTTGTCATTTCAGTTTTTGGGTTGTATTTTCCTTTTTCCTTGTTTTTTTTACTTTGAGCATTAGACTCATTTCATTATAAGGTAGTTTTGTTCCCGTTTTGAAAAAATAAGTAGCAATGTTTTTTGACTGGTGGTTACGTGTTGAATCCTTTGATTTTTACAACTTTTATTAGATCTAATCAACTCTTCTTCCCAACAGCATTACTACATGTGCCTACATTCTTTGGCAGTTGTGGCAACTATCATCTCAGGAATCCTTTGAAGATATCATGTACCATGTTCTGATCAGGAATTCAAACAAGTATGTATGCTGTAAAACTAATAGTCTGTATTGCAAGTCTTAGGTCTCTTAGATAGTTAGTTCCATGAGAAAGTGTAAGAACTCTGTCGTACTGGTGACAACATCGATTCAAATGATTTCACAAGATGACAAACACAAACCAACCCATGACTTTGAGTGCTAGGAACCTTTTCCCCTAAGAACTGCCCTTCGATACCAAAATAGAATGCATGAAAATAAACATATCATAGAACTTACTAACATAGTCCCAGTTAAGGCACGAACTTGTAAAATGTACCGTTGGAATGCCTTGAATTTGTTATCTAGCACTGTATAAACTCTCTAACCTTAGTGACGTCGTTTTGTATTTTGAAAATATTATCTCTAATAAAATTGTTCTCCCTCTGTCCTGTGGAGGTAGCTAACACATTGTTAGTAAATCACATATCCTTGTGTGTTAATCTTCTCTATTCTTTTCGCTTTTGTATTCTTTACTTGTTGATTTCGTAACACGTACAAGTCTCCTTGTTTTATGTATTTTAGCTCCCTTATGTTTAGGACTTGACAAGATTTCTCAATCAAGCAGTTGCGAAGCAGTTGAATCGCATTTCTTGTCTCTCGTTTAGCTCCGCCTCTTCACCCACTGTCCAAGAAAGGTAGTCCTTTCATTGACTAATGGGATTGCCCTTGATGGTCTTGACCTATCATGGGAATTGTTAGGTTCCTATCAAAAAATAATAAATAATAAAATAAGAATCCATGAAATAAGAATGCAGACCTGTGGCCTGAGGATTCTCTTAAGAAATAGATTAACCCTATAAAGATCAGATTTTTTTTTCGGTCATGGTTTTTTGATGGCCTAGAAGAAGAAATTGTTAAACAATTATTATTGTAGTCAACACCCATTAACATCCCAAAAGTTGATGGTTCAATCACTCACCTTGCAATAAAGACAAATAAAATATTTGTCTCTTTTCCAAAAAAAGAAAAAGAGGGAAAATATGTATTAATTAAGTCAAGGGAGTAATGGACGACTTAACTCTTGCAGTGCGTCTAATTACCATTAACAGATTAAAGGAAAACATGATTGAGAAATCAGTAGACGGATCGATGTGATTTTATTATTTGTCCAATGACTTATAGTTTTATGAAACTTCATTACTCCTTATCATATTCTTAAAAATATATATATTTTTTTTGGTGTACAGGATTGGCATGGAGCAGCACAGGAAGCAGTCCAACGTTATGATTGCAAAAATAATTTTCATTGTTTTGGGTTGTTTGATGGCGGTAAATTTGGTCTATCTTTTCAGTGCCGGTTCACCTTTCCGCATCGAGTTTTTTACACCGTAATTTTTTCTTTCCATTCTTTCATAATTTTATTTCAGTTGTGCGTTGATATCTTTTCAGAATTCCTTGAGTGAAATGTGAAATACACGTGCCACAAATATTATTAAGCTAAGGTAGAACCCACCATGAATATTATTAAGATACTAAGGGCATATTAGTTATTAGGTAAGAAGTTTGTTATAAATAGAGGAAGTGAAATGTGAAAGGGGATGAAGGGAAATATATAATTCTCTGATTTCTATCACTATCTTAAAAAATTTCTAGCCTGAACTTTATGATTAGATTTTGGAATGTTTTTAATTTTCCTTCGGAGTTTTAGTCTTTAACGATAGAATTTTGGTTCTGGTCTTGTATTATGGCAAGTTTGTAGTCTTAGTGCATGTTTGGATTGACTTATCTAAGTGTTTAAAAAAGTGTTTACAAACAATCCAAATGCACTCTTAATTTTGTTTCCTCTCATGTACTTTGAGCATTAGATTCGTACACTCATACATTACATCAACGAATACGTTTCCGTTTAAATATATATCAGACAATATTAGTCGAGAAATGTGCTGCAACTCGGCTTGACCACCTACTATTATTTGAAATAAAATGTGTTCAAAGTTTGTGCCCCTCTTTTGTACAGGCCTTGTATATCTTGGGGTACTGAGGTACTAGAGGTGCAAAACAAATTAAACGTTTGAGAATAAGTCTAATTCTGTAGTGGCTTAATCTTATGGCAGGATTTGGAGTGATTTTAATTTTTTTAAAATCACTTTATATAATTTTAGATCAATTTTAATAGTATGTAAAATCAATTTGTACAGAGTTGGCTTAGTGGTAAAAAGGAGCACAGTTCAATAAATGGCTCAGAGGTCAAGGGTACAAGGCCACCTACCTAGAAATTAATTTTTCGAATATTCTTGACATCCAAATGTTGTAGAGTTAGATGTAATAATTTTTTGCTATCCAATCCCTGCTGATGTTAATTTGGCTTTGCATTATATTTACATTTTTTTCTAGTCGTTGACAGAACATCCTCATTGGCTAATATTATGCTGCATTGTTTTTCATTTAGAGATCAACAAGTTTAATTATAATTCATTTGCAGTTGGATGGTGACAACACTGATCGATTTCTATATAGATGCCACAGTTTTGTCAGTAAGTCTTAGATTCCTTATCATTTACACTTATAGCTTTTAGATGGTTTAGGGTTGAACTGAAATACCATCTTCTTGGTAGAAGAGCACAGACTCAATAATGCCTCATTCAGGGACTTTTGAAATTAAGCTTAACCTTCGAAAGAAAATTTTACATCTTTACTAAATATTGTCTAATGATATGTAATTAAATCTACCTTCACCCACTATCTTAAGCTTTTGGGTCAATTGGTGATTTAAGATGGTATTGAAGCAGTGTGGTTCGGGATGCCCTATGTTTAAGCCCCTGCAATATTATTTCCTCCCCAATTAATACTCATTTCCACTTGTTGAGTCTTCTTCCTATTTCGATCCCGCAAGTGACGGAGAGTGTTGAATGATATATAATTAAATTTACCTTCGGCCACTAGCTTAAGCTTTTGGGTCGGTGATTTAGCATAGCTTCTTGATAGTTATTTTGTTTCATGTGTTTGTTAGTCATCTGAAAGCTGAATAACTTTATTTGTTCTTTCATATAAAATCAGATCTGGATGTTCTATAAAGAAGAATCATGGCTTACTGCAATCTTTTGGATAGTTCTATTGCTGAGTTTTGGGAGGTAATCTGTCATTTTTGTTGAAAAAGTCACATATCTTCCTTTTGTTAGGAGCCTTTCATTTGCAAGGAAACAATGATGTACTTTTTTCTTACTGGTGATCATTTTTTAAGTTCATTTTCCAGCCTGAGCTTCTCATGAAATAAGTTCAAACGAAAATTCTCTCGTGTTTGCATATATGTACTTGCATTTTCACATTCTTATGTTGTTTTTTACCTGATAAGAAACGAAATATATAAGGGGGGAAAAAGAGAAAGACAAAATAAACAGTAGAAATTTTTACTTAATCCAATCAACTCCTCTCACTGAGAAAAAAATGAAACACAAAGGTGTACGTGTAAAAAAAAATCCAAGTCCAGAAAACACCCCAGAGAAAGGGATTCTAACTAAGTAAAATATTGCTTAGGGAATATTTACAAACAGTCTTTGAAACTGAAGCCCAAAGAAAATTATGAAACCTCACCAGTGACCAAACCTCAATAGGGTCTCTCTCCACTCCACAAAACACTCTTGTTGTTTCTCTCCTCCAAAGATTCCACAATATCGTGCACACTCCCCAAGCCAAAGAAAACAACCTTTCTCTTTGAAAGAGGTGGATGGAGGACAGGAGGAGGAACTCTCCAATCATCAAACGAACATCCGTCTGACATGCAAACGCAAAATTAAACTTCTGAAAGAAGTCATTCCGCAGAAAAAATTTAATTGCAAAAGAATTTCCTGCGACAATTACCCCACCAAAGAAGCTGTAAACTATACACATACCTCCAAAAGTACTCAAAGGGAGAACTTATCATCAAAGTTTTTCTGATTCCTTTCCAACTTAATTCATATGTTTTTCACAGACTAAATTTTGATTTTTTTGGACAAAGATGGCTAGCCAATTATTTCCCTGTTCATATAGGCTTTGGAGAAGATGTGAACTTCCCATGGAAAAATGAAAAAAGGACAAAAGTGACACACAATCTTTGTCAATAAAGTTTACGATCGACTACTATTGACTTGAAATAACTATAGGCCTAGTTGATTTTCTGATTTGTGAAAAGAAAAAAGATGATTTTTTTGTTGAATGCCTGCTTAAATTTGGTTAACAGTACTTTAATCACTCTTAACTTTTACCTGCTCTTCGTTTTCTTTTAAATATTGTATGTCACAGCAAATAAATATGAATTAAGTGCAGTAGTTATGAATCTCTAGCCCCGTTTGGTAACCATTTGGTTTTTTGTTTTTAGGTTTTTAAAATTATGTTTCTTTCTTGCAAAGGTTTTCATCTTTCGAAGAAAAAAAAGTTGAATTCTTAGCCAAATTTTAAAAACTAAAACAAGGTTTTAAAAATTTGGGTTGATTTTTAAACACATTGGTAGAAAGTAGATAACAAAACAAAGAGGTGAAGGAGATGCTTGTAGGTTTAACTTTAAAAAACTAAAAACAAATTGGTTACCAAACATGATCTAAATATAAGATTCTATTAGCTTAAAAGGTGAATATATCACCTCTAAGATGTTCGGAGAGTTGATTAGAATTACTGGGAATCTGAGAAGTGTTGGAAAACGTGAGTAATCAAAGACGAAAGGAAAATGAATTTGTGAAGCGTGAAATAGTGAAAAAGAGGGTTAAATTGAAAACTGTCAGAATAGAATGAGAGTTATATTACAAATCAGGCTCAAAACACTTAATCCAAACACAAATTTTGGATTACATTACATTACAAACTCATTCCATAACGAGGCACCAAACACCCAATTGTAAAACTTAAACCTCAAACTTTTCAAAGTGTAAATTTTATACCTGTAAAAATTAATCTCTCAAACTATGAAGGAAATCAAACCCTCAAACATGAAAATTAAATCAGTTTAACTCAATTTCTCTATCTATCTATCTACCTTTTACATATCCCCTCTCTTGGTCATCCCTTTTAAAAGTTTGAGAGTTCAATTTTTACGGAGTTACTCATGTACTGTGGAGTGATTTTTGCAATTTGCTTTTCTTTTTTTAGCAACTTTCCTGCTTTGAAAATATTTGCCTACCTAGCTCTACAAATATATCTAACACTGCATTATCCTCTATATATTTCAGTATGTCTACATGTCCCTTCATTGTTAAGGAACTATTCAAGCTCAAATCTGGAGATCCTCCACACCTTATTTTATTGAAAGGATCCCACAGGCAAGTCTACTCTTATTGTTATATGGCATGAGATGAGTCTTTTATTTTATTATCCACGTTCTACTCGTGTTTTGAAAAACTGAGTAAAAGTTTTAAGTACTTTAAAAAATAGATTTTAAAAACTTTTTTTATTTAAATTTTGAACCAAATGATAATCTAACAAAGCAGAGATAACTATCAAATCAAATGCCTCAAATTTTCATTTGAATGGATCACCATGCATCATAAAAGTTGTAAATTTATATTTACAAATTGACATTTTGTGTTAAATTCATCACTTTTGGTGGTGATATAGCTGATACATGTGAGATATAGCTCAAATTAATGTCAAAGGATCCAAAATGGTGAAAGAACTTGGAGAATTTAACCACTACAATATTTTAATTATAGTAAGTGGCAAAATGAAAAGTGGAAAGAAAGGGAAGGTATTTATTTTCTTGAAAGTTGCTCTATTCTTTGTTCAAAATTTTACTTTTAGCTTTAGGCTTTATGTATATTACTTCTAGCTCTTTCTGTTCACTATCATTTCCATGTCTCTTTGATTGCATTTCAAAGATAGTTAATTAGTTGAATCGATGTGGTTAGTTCTCTACTACCCTTCTTGATTGACTGGGAAGAAATTTACACAAGCTTTTACGCATTGTAATTTATGGCAGGTCAAAAGAAGGTTATGAACAAATTATTCAATGAAGTCACTACAACTTGTCGGTCTCTTAAAAACCGTCAAAATTTATGATCGTGGCAGAGAAATTGATAACTACCACGTCCTCAAAGAATGTCTCCATCCTTGGAAGGGACAAAGAAGTTGGAGTGTTCTAATTCTTTTTGGTACATGTCTTGTTTTTACCATAAAGAAAACTTTAGCATATCTTGTAACTTTGATGTCTATAATATGTAGTCTTGTGTTTTGTTTAGTTTAAACTCATATGGTTTTATGCAACATTTTTTCATGCATTTCAAGTTTTCCATTTTCCATCATAGGAGTAGGAGTGGAGAGCAAACAAAAGTTTTTAAAATGATTGAATCAAAAGTTTTTAAAATGATTGAATCAATGTAACGTAACAATCACCCAGATAATTGATACATATGCTCGTTTTGGATTGATTTTCTGATAAACTTTGATTATTTTGAGTAGTTGTCAAACTTTTAAATTTTTTTTAAAATGATTTATTTTAAAAAATAAATACTTGAAAGATTAAACCAAAACGAACTCTTAATACAATATTTTCTCTCTCACCATATGTATATGACTTGATACCTTTTGTTCTTCGAATAGAGTGGATACCTCATCTCTAGGGCACCTACTCCTCCCTCTCTCCATGGTTGAATAGAAGAGAAATGAGAAACAAGGGGCTGGATCGAATGGAAAAAAGGAGTTTAGTCTTGATTGTTTTACCTTGTTTTGGATTATTATTTTATCAATATGTTTTTTTAGTAAAAGTTTATCTTTTAAGTTAAATTGATAAAAGATTTTTTTTATAAAAATTTGCATGCACGAAATAATGTCTCATCGTCTATTATTGATAATGAAGTCTATATCAATATTCATAATAATAATAGAAAAAAAACCATATTTACAACAACGATAAGTTAGCCATTTTCTAATGCAAATTATTTTTTTTAGAAAAAGAACAGAACTCTTAAAAACCGTCACCTAATCAAATCAAGTCACGTGGTGGGTTGCAAATATAGGTAAGTTTTCCTCAACTATAATTACAGCAAAAGGACGTGACCAAACCAAATATGGTTTTGTTTTATCTATTTATTCATATAAGCGAAACAATGTAAGAATCTTTTGTCCCCTCCTTTATCCCTATATTTTTCAATAAATTCTTAATTTATTCGGTGTAGACAAGTCGTGTCTCTTCGAGTATAGGTGTCCGTTGAGTCTAATAGGTACCATTAATATCGACATGATGCAACTTTTCAAAATGTGACATGATTTTCTAAATGTATGTGTCTGTTGAGTCTAAAAACCATAATATCAATAAATTGGACTATTCAGACAGAAATGGTTACATATAATTATTGTATTCTTCTACTTAGACAATATGGTTATACACTAAATTGATCTATGATTGGGAAAAAAAATAAATAAAAATATATTTTTTTAAAAATATAGAAAATTAAGTGAGAGAAAATTGGCTTAGAGGGATAAATAAATAAAAAAGTTTGTAGATTTTTTCTATAACATCAAATATTATTTCTTCATTATAATTATAATTTAAGGAAAAGAAAACATTTGCATATGTCACTATTTAATATTTATTTTCATTTGAGTTTTTTAGACATTTAATATTATTTAATTAACACTTTCAATTAAAATAATCCACGTGTTCATTCTTAGTTTTGTTAAAGGTGCATTTATATCCAAAGAAATGAAAAAGAAAAATAAGGAGGCCACGTAGACCACGTATCTTCTTCTCGTTTCCACCATCTTCCATCGTCTTCGACCTCCTTTTCTTCTCCTCCTTCTACAATTTCCACTCACCAATGGCGAGCTCACCGGTGATTGGATGGAGGATTCTGTTCATTCTATTAGGCTGCACAATGGTTACAACTCTAGCTTACACACTCGCCACCGATGGGTCTCCTTTCCGTAAAGAACTTCTCTCACGGTGCTCTCTCTTCTCCACTCTGCTTTTTTCACTTTATTTCTTATCATTCCCAATCCTTCTTCGTATTTCTGCCTGCCTTCCTCCCCTCCCTCTGTATTGATGCAGAATCTAGTTGCTTCAGTTGTTCTGTTCATGTTTCTAGTGATCATTCGTGTATATTTCAGTCTCACATCGAATTGAAGTAATATAATGGTTAAATAAGTAACTATCCCGATTATAAAGTGTGTTAATGTGCTATGAATCCATAGATCTAATGTTATTAGGAATGTTTGGCAGCTGTCCTGAATTATAAACTGATTAGTATCTTTAGACGGCACCAAGCGTAAGTTTGGACAATTGATATTACATGGACTAAAATGGAGTCTCAAAATTTAGCATCCAAAATGGCGTTTCAGTTCTGTTTTCAATATTTTCAGGAATCCAAAATGATTTGTTTTGGTCTTCGAGTTTGTGAGCCATACTTTCGTGTATTTAATATAAATTTGGTCACCAGTTTCAAACTTAATACCAGACTTAGGTGACTAATCCTTTTTATCAAATGTTTCAAAATTTTGTATAAAGTTATGACGGCTATATATATTTATGTATTCATCAAAGGTTCAAATTTTCACTTCAACGCTGTTAACTTGAAGAAACCAAGTTAAAGTATTCAGAAAGTATAAAACCAAAATTGATTATGCACTAAAAAGAAGATTTTAGCCTTGCCTTTATTACTGTGAAATCCTTAGGATTTATATTGAAGCTTAATTTTATTTTCTGGACTAAATCTTATAGCAATAATATGCCAGAAGAAGGGTGTAATTCCTCGGAAAGATCGAAACCACAATTGTTCATGGGACAATTATGTTGGAATTCAATCACGGTAGACTGCCACTGAGAGAGCATCGTTTGCATAAGCAGTATTAGCTGTTACAATAAAGTGCTCATTCACGCAGTGTTTTAATTTCCCTTATCAATCACAGCAATCATGTGTCTTTTTCTGGCTGAAGCATATTTGGGGTGCTTGTGATTTACATGAATTATTATACTGTTTATTATTTATGTAGATGGTTTTTTTTTTTCCCTTGTTTTCTCTTACTGGACCATATAACGTGTCTCAGGCTTGTTCAAATCGCCAAGTTTTGTACTTACAGAATATAAAGCCAAGCTCTGATTATATAGTTCATATAAAAAGACTATTAACTGTTTGTCATATCATTGGCTAACTAATTGATACAACATTCTTATGCTCTCTTTGTGGAGCCTATGTATGCAAGTTAATCACAAGGAAAACTTGTTTAATTCGGTATACTTTCTTGAATGTCATTACTTGCGATGTTGAGTAATTAACTTTTCTCTAATTAGTATTCCTATAAATCTGGACCTTTTCATTCAAGTTTGTACTTACATTTTTCAGGTTAATGGTGGCAATATTAGTTGATTTCTATTTCAATGTCACGGTTATCGCGGTATGGAAATGTTTAAACTTTCATTGTATTTTCTGTTTTACGAAAATTGGACTTGTTGCACATTTTATTGTTTCTATAGCTTAACCTCTTATGTCGGTGAGAATGGGCCTGCTAGACCATTTGGGTAAGGGCAAAATGTTTATTTCAATTCATTTTCTTTTGATGTGAAGTTTCAAGTTTTGATAAGAAACCTTTTGACAAATTTAAGCCGCAGAACCAATTTAGTTTCAATCCAAGGGAAGTGATTGAAATGGACACCTCGAGGATCAAAGATCTAAGATAAGAAAACCAGTTCCTTACCTAAAGTAAGATTAAAATACTCCAAGAGTTGATGGGTCAAACCAACTTGAATGTTCTAAGAATACAATTTATAAAAACAGAAAGTTGGAGAAAAGGGTGTCATTCTCACGGCAGAAGAAAGAAGTTGCATTCAAATCAAGTCTAACGAATGCAAAAAATGAAAATTCCCGATACTCGACCAACCCTTACGAAACCCTAAAAGTGTTAGGCTTTTAGTCTAGATGAAACTCTAAGCTAAATACTATGTAAACTAAGTTTCAAGGGCCACGTGTCAACAATATAAAAGACTCCCTATTCTATCATGGCCTAGAGGGGTAGATATAAAAAACTCAACCATTAATAAATTGTTGAGTCAATCTCCTTTTTCGTCAAAAGAATACAATTATACAACACAAGGACTTCCTATGTGATTGCTCAACTTAGTTCTATTTTCACCAAGCATGCCTATGTTCTGGTGGGAACAAATGCATTCATGCTGGTGAGATCACGCCCAAAGTGATTCTCAGTTTTGTGGTGCATGCAAGACTTAATCATCGCGCATGCTCTTCTTGATCCAATCTTGTTTGGTAAGACAAAATTTGGCAAAGAAAAGAGTGCTCAACCGGAACAACGGCCAACAAAGACTGCAATTACGTAGATAACAGCTCCTCCCCTTCCCCTCCCTTCCTTAAGGCTTTAAGTCAGAATTGTATGGCAGATGGAAAGACAGACAACCTCACCTTATCCTAGATGGTATCAGTGAGAGCCACTTTAGTATCCCCCATGGCCTTTTGTTTGTAGATAGGATCTTCAGTGAGTGGGAAGAAGCAACCTTACTAATGCTTGATCAGGGTGCATGATTCGTATCAAGTTTTCTTGTGGACATATATTGTAACGAAATTGATCTCTGCTGTTTTCTTACCGTTCTTCCTCAGTAGCCGTTCTCTTTCATCTGTCCTCTTTTTTCTAATCATTCTTCCTGCATCAATTGGTAACCCTAAGTCCTCTAGGGTCTTCCCTTTCTAATCAGTATGCAAACGTAACTTAATTGGGCAATAATCTTGATCATCAAGGATGGGAAAATGAACATGCAAGTCTTAATTAAAAATAATCTCAGAGATCAATTCATGATGCTTTATAAAGTTCTTCACTGCAATTTAAGAATCTATTCTAGGTTTTGGCTTACTTATTTTTTTCTTTAGAATTTGATGTAGATTTTCACAGAGAAAACTCAGATGGAATTGTTAGATCAATTGTCATTCTTGCAAGCTCAAAGGATTAGCATCTAGCCATCTACTTCATAATCATTTACAGACAAAAGAAATATTGTTACAATGTGTTCAAGCATTCATAGTAACTTCTCTCTCTCACACTTATTTTTATTTTTTTAATTTATCAGGCATGGGTTTGCTACAAGGAATCAAACTGGATTGCTGCAGCGATTTGGATAGTTTTTCTTGTATGTCTTGGCAGGTAATTACTTTGTGTCCTCGTCAAGCTCAGCTTCCAGCCTAAAGCTTGTTTGATCATTGGGTATATTAGTGTGAATAATATTGGTGAGCTCTTTCAAATCAAACTTTCTTGTTGGAGTTTGTTAGACGTATTTTGACGCTTGATAATACTATTTTTATCATTTGCATTAACGAGTGGGGAAAATCTCCAATGTTTTTTAATCTCATTTTCTAAATTTCAGAAGGTGATAAGTAGTTTAATTGGTTAAAATATTTTTATTAATTTGATGTCCTTGCCCTTTTCAACTATGCTTTCAGAACCTAATCACATTTTATTTCAAAACCAATTCTTGAATAACTTTATCGTTATATGTCGGAACTTTGATTTCCAAACTCTTACATGTTACTAAGATAAATTTTGAATCATGCATGGGCTCCTTTATTTCAATTAGAAGTTGCAGCATTTTTTGATTGGTAATACTTGCAGGTTCAATTTTCATTTTATTTTTACAATTTTTATTTTTAGATCTGATTAACTCTTCTTACCCTATCATTTTCCTCAGCGTCGCTACTTGTGCTTACATCCTTTGGCAGTTGTGGCAATTATCGTCTCAGGAATCCTTTGAAGATATTATGTACAATGTTCTCATCAGGGATCCAAACAAGTAAGTATGCAGTAACTCTAGTCTAGTATAGTTTTGACAGTGAGTTTTAGGTCTCTTTGATAGTTGATTGATTGATTCCATTAGAAAGGCCGTCATACTTTATATTTGGAATTTCTTTCATGTATTTCCTGACTACTCTACTGCACAGTTAATAGTCCACTTTTTTTTTTTTTCATGGTGTTAAGTAGTTATATGGAATAAAAGAAGTTTTTTTTTTTAAATCTATAAAAATTTTTAAATTCTCTCAGTTTATTATAAATTCAGCATCTCAGATTAGTTTTGGTGATAGCTTATGCGGTGCTTGACTTGTTGCTACGTTCGTTTGTAACATGAGAAGGGCTTGCCTTCTTGTAGATCACTTTCCTGGTTTTCTTTTTATGACTCTCTTAGGTTTGGCTCTCTCCCCCACACACACACAACAGGCAATATGATTATTTCTTAGACTTGAAGCATTACCAATAGTTGTATGCGATGCTATGGTTATTCTTTCTTCTAGACTTTGAGAAACTTCATTATTCTGTATCTTGTTCTTTAGCATGATTTGCTTGTTGGCTTATGTATATAGGAATGGCGTGCAGCAGCCCAGGAAGCACTCCAATATTATGATAGCAAAAGTAGTTTTTGGTGCTATGGGTTGTTTGATGGTGGTAACTTTGGCCTATCTTTTCAGCGATGGTTCACCTTTTAACAAGGACCTTTATACACCGTAATTTATTTTTTTATTTCTTCCTTAATTTGATTGTCCTTTTAAGTACTAATGTATTGGGATTATTTTTTTCTCATATTAGAGGAGGAGAAAAAAGAACACAATGGTGTTCCAAGGTTTAGCTATCAACACCATTTTGTCTTTTTTACTATTCGTGTCCTTGCATAATGATTGCCTAATTGGAAAAAAAAAAAAAAAAAAAAAAGAAGAAGAAGAAGACGAAGAAGAAGAAGAAACGTATGAAGTACAATTACCACAAGTTGATTAATGGGGACAAGCTGTATATGCATTTTCCTTGACTTGTTAGATGCTATGAAGGTCCAGTGGTTTAGTCCAGCATGTGAATCTCTCAGTCAGTTCCTTCTCTTTCACTTTGTCCTTAAGTTTACTGGTAACTGTTCCTTTATCTCGAAGATTTCCCATCTCGTCAGTAGCTTTCCAAAGAAATAGCTCTGTAACCACATTAGCCACTCTTGGGCTGATCTAATGTAAATTGCATGATCAGGCAGTACTAGACAAGATATGTGCAAGTCAGCTTGCCTGCCTATGATGATTAAAAAAAGGAATAAATACTCAGAATGAGAGAACAATACTTGAAATTGTTTTTGAAAGAGCAAACACATAGACGAGCCACAAATAGTTATCATGGATAACCTTTTCCTTAATGGAGACTCTGGCCTTTGTTGTTAAAAGCTCAAATTCTTTGCTCATATGAAGGATCTTGGGAGTGGGGCCGTGATGTCTGTGCCCGTCTTTTGTAGCAATTCCCTTGGTTATACTTAAACATTTTGAGAGTGACCGGTGAGGTACATGAGGTGAATCACTAAGATCTTTTGAGATGAGCTGCATGTTTAGTGGCGGAATCTAAGATCTTTTGACTTTTTTAGTCTTTTTTGAAGAAGTTTAAGGATGGGCTCTTCTATAATTTGTCTAAGCATGAATAGAACTTCCGTGGATTTTTCTAAGAGAGAATCTTATGCTCGTTTTATTATTATTATGATTTTTAAGAAGCACAAGACAAGATTTCATTCTTAGCACTAAACAAAATTCTTAAATATAAATTTGAATTTTATGTCCATGGAAATGGAACATTCATTGGATCTTACGTGCTAAAATTTCTAAATATTAAAATAAAAGGCTCAAGTTAGTCGTGAACTTTCAATTTTCAATTTTGTGTTTATTAGATTCCTTACAGATTTAAAGTTTACTGACTAAATTTATAATTTAACCAAATATAATATTCTGCATAAATCATTCATTGTTTATGCGACTGCTAAACTTTTCTATGGACGGATTCTGAATAGATCATTACACTTTTTCTTGTTTTGATTGAATATACTTTTTGACCAACATTCTGCCGTATTTATCATCTTATAGAGTTTAACTAACTGTTGGTACATTTGCAGCTGGGTGGTGGCGACGCTGATTGATTTCTATATAAACGGCACAGCTATATCAGTATGTCTTAAATTCCTCATCATTTACCCTTGTTGCTTCTTGATGGTTAGATGCACCACCTTTTTGGTAGGAGGCTCGCACTCAATAAGTTTCATTCTTCTTGCATCCCTGAATTAGCCAGTGAACCTAGATTTTTAACGAGACCATCAAATTAGACATTAATGAAACTTGTACGTGAGGGTAGGGGCAATATATATGAATATCAAAATAAGATTGTTCTGCTATCCACAAATAAAGCTGAAGATGAAGCTACTGTAGGTAAACCTTGTCTTGAGAGATTTCCTCTTCCGAAGGGTTCATTAGTGAATGTAATTGCAAGATTATGTCTCTAAGGAGTCATAGGCATAATTTACACCAAGATTAAGAGAATAAAAATACCATTGTCAGGATAGATATCTGTGGCTTTTCTATAGCACTGAAGAATCTATTATTTCCTTCTAACTAAAATAAAAAATCTTGGTTCTAGTGTCAAGTTCTGCCCGTCTCAAGGCCTTTAGGTTTTCATCTGCCTCAGTAGTTTAGCGATCCATTCTTGGTTGCAATGGTGTCTTTTGTTCTTCGAGCATCCTTTTTAGTTGATGATATCAAAGGATTTTTTTTCTATTTCATTTAAGTGTTATTAAACTTATTGTTGGTTTTAGAGGTTGTATTTCCTATTTCTTTTGTTTCTTATTTTCATTGTAATTTGAGCATTATTCTCTTTTCATTTGTTTCCTTTTCCAAAAGAAAAAAT
>JBBPDJ010000023.1:11844256-11857924 GCA_037974625.1 Cucumis cinereus
TTTTTTCTATTTCATTTAAGTGTTATTAAACTTATTGTTGGTTTTAGAGGTTGTATTTCCTATTTCTTTTGTTTCTTTTGTTTCTTATTTTCATTGTAATTTGAGCATTATTCTCTTTTCATTTGTTTCCTTTTCCAAAAGAAAAAATCTAATGAATTAAAGTTAAACCATATAACTTTTTCCCTTTCCGAAAGAAGGAAAAGAAACAATGGTTCACTGTTAAGCTGAACAGTTGAAATTTAAGCCTAACATCTAGAAGAAACTGTACTTCTTTGCTCTCTTATATATAACTTGTAAATGGGCGAATACTTAAAATTGGAGTAGCTTCTTGATTTTTGTTTTCGTCGCTTCATCTGTCATCCAAAAGTCAAATAACTTTATGTCTTTCCTTATGAAATTAGGTCTGGATGTTCTATAAAGAAGAATCCTGGCTTACCGCTTTCATTTGGATAGTTCTGTTCATAATCTTTGGAAGGTAATCTGTCACTTTTGTTAGATAAGTCACATATTTGTCTTTATTGCATTTGGAACCTGCCATTGGTCAACGAAATAATGATATATCCTTTCTCCACTGATTATCATTTTTAAGTTCATTCATCAACTTTCTTCCCTTAAAATAAGTTCAAACAAAAATTCTCTTTGGTTCAAAGTACACCGTATACGCACTCTACTCGCATCATTGCATTCTTACATTCATTAATACTAAGATGCTCAAGAAGACAGCTATGCTTTTAAGGATGTAAAGAAAATGTGTTTCTAATCTATTGAATTTTGATGAAGGGACAGAAATTATATAATGTTTAAGTGACTGTATTTCTGTCCACGTGGACCTTGGTGTGTGTGTTGCATATACGTACATACATATATATATATTCTTTGATAGGAAACAGAAAACCCTTTCATTTAAAAAAAAAATGAAAAGGATAAGAACACAACCTCTATCAATGAATTTTACAAAAATCATTCCAACTAGTAATAACTACCAAGATATTATATTACAAATATAAGACAATGGGAAAGGAGTGCACCATGAATATCCCAACAATTTATTCTTTCCCAAATGCTATCTATAATAACGTGACGTCTTCGATACGGAAGCAGTATGGTGGTGCATCATACATTCCTAGTTGATAATTAGCTATTTTTTAGAAGCTCGAAGGTCCATTTTACTTTAGTTGTCATTTCATTTTTGTCCATTTACTTTTAAATGACTATTTAGTCATTTACTTTCAATATCGCTTCAAATTTATCCCTACCATTTGTCGGCTTTTTAAAAAAATATTTAGTTCCTATGGCCTCTTTATATGAATTTTGGATATATTTTCTCTTGCAACACAATCCTCTAGTTGAAGGTGATTATTCTAAATCATTTATTTTTATGCGGAGTATGGCTCTGCAAATATCTCTAAGTACTGACAGTGTTATCTTCCTAATATTTCAGCGCCTCTTCATGTTCTTTCATTGTTAAGGAGTTATTCAAGCTCAACTCTGAAGATCCAGCATACCTTGTTTTATTTAAAAATTCTAACAGGCAAGTTCACTGTCCACAATTGTTAGATAGCAGAAGATGAAAAAACAAAAATTGATATAGAATTCAATATACTAATGTCCCGTTTGATAACTATTTGATTTTCTTAAATATTAAGCTTATAAATAAACACTTCTTCTGTTCTGTCCATAAGTTTCGTTGTTTTGTTATTCACTTCCTACCAATATTTTCAAAAACCAAACCAAACTTGAAAAATAAAAGTTTTAGAACTTGTTTTGTTTTTGGAACTTGACTTTTACGAAAAATGAAAATCATGATCAGGAAATTGGGGAATAACAAGCATAAAAACAAAAACAAAAACAAAATTGTTATCAAACGGTATGTATCTAAGCTATTGTACTTCGATTTCTCTTATTTTTGTGAATGTGAATTTGGAAAACTTTCACCTGCACTGACTTGATATTTACTGTTTATAACATTTTGAGCACAAAAGGCAATTTCATTACTTCTTTGTATCGTGTTGGGTTGAATTTGAAAGTCTTTTATTAATTGTTTTTTGTTCTATTTAATTTTTTGTTTTAAGAAGACATTTTTATTAGTAAACCGTTATGAAATTCTTAATCACCATTAATTACTTAAAAACTATTTATATACAATTAATGACCATTTTGACTCTGTTTAATTAATGAATGATAATGGTTGCCCTACATTAATTGATCATGTCTCTCTAACTTCATATCAAAGGTAGTTGATGAGTTGGATATTCAACACCATTGGCTCTCTACATAGCCATCTGGCTTAATAAAGGTAAAAACTTAATATGGCTTCTTCTTGCATATTGTTATCCATTTATGGTAGGTCAGAAAGAAGGTATGAAAGAACATCGTCCTCATAAGCTGCAAAAGGAAGTTAGAGGACTTTACCTTGTTCCGGTACGTATCGAAACGTTACGCTGAAAGCCGATTCATTGGAATGTCATGTATTTTAAATCGTAATAGTTTGTTCATGATATTTCCTTGGTGAACTTGTACAGAAACTCCATAGCAGAAAGTGTATCTTTGATAAATGTAGACACAAAATAACCTTAGAAGCCTTTAGTAATATCCATGGAACTTTTCCGGAGGTTTATCTATTATGTTTAGGAATTTGAAACAATATCTTGGAGATTGATAAACACATTTCAAAAATATATCTATACAAATATTTTTATACCCTTTTATCAATTTCGTGTTGAATCGTTTATATTTCATCCTTGAAAATTATGTTTTAAATTTCTTTTAATACTCCCAACCCATTCCATATTCATTATAATTTAAACATTATAATTTATGTTTTATATATATATATATATGTATGTATGTATGTATGTATATGTGTATATGTGTATATATGTATATATATGTGTATATGTATATATATGTATATATGTATAGGGTCATGATAAATGTTTGTTATTTAAACTTAACCAAAATTAAAATATGTTTTTTTAGGTGATTGCAAGATGGGCGAAATAAGTCGTTAATATTAGACTCATAACTCGAAACTTTTAATTATGCAAAAATTTAAAAATAAAAAATAAAAATAAAAAAAAAGCTCAGCCTACAATTTAAAACAAGAAATGTAAAAAATGTAGCGATACATTTGATACTTCTTGATACATTACTATGTATACTTAGATCCTTACTCGATGCATTTGAGATTAATAATTAAATGAAAAAAAGCATGAACTTTTTCTCATTTCTCTTCAAACAGCCAGCACTACTCCACCAGTCTCCCGTCAACCACCGTCTGCCTTCCCACGCTTACCATTGCCCTCCCATCAACGATCGCCGATCATCGTCTCTCTCTCTCTCTTTTTCTTTACCAATTAATTATTTAGAGAAATATGCATTGAAAAATAATTAGAAATTCAAATTTGATGGTTTTGTCATATTGCAAAAACTTCAAATACGTGTGACACACCTACAAAATAATATATTCAAATTTCTACCCATTTCAATTCTTTTTTTTTTCAAAAATAAATTAAGTTCTAAATATGTGTAAGATGCAGGTCTCTTCCAAATTGGTTTGTTTAATTTTAGTTGTAATAAGTGAGGATTCACAATATTCTTTATTTAAATGCGTAATTTGCAATTCAACTTTTATTGGAAAATTAGAGTGGTAAAACTATTTAGAGGAATTAAAAATATAGCTTGGGGTTTTATTTTAAAATTTTGCACATACAACCAAAAAAAAATTAAAATTTTCATACTAATTTTGTTCATATTTCCAATTTTACACTCAATTTTTTTTTCTTCTCACAGTCGAAACAAACTATCTAGAAGTGATGGTTTTGCATCAAGTGATATTGAGAAAAAAAATTGAAGGTAACTCATAGATCATTATACTTCGATTAATACTATCTATTAATACCAATTGCTATCGAAACGAATTGACAATTTTACAAATCATTATCATATAGCAATCTCTATCATTGACAACCTGTATTAGATCGTAATCAAACAACAATCAAATATAAATTTGTATTAATAGAACAATAAATATTAAATAGCAATAAAAAAATCATTATGTAGAAAACCAGTCAATCAGTATCAAAGAGCAATCGAATATTAATCAAACAACAATAAAATAACAATAAGTACAATTAATAATTAGTATATCATAGTAATTAGACAACGATCATTTAGAAATCAAATATTAAATGAAAATCACATAACAATTAAATAACATTCAAATTTAAACAGGATTATTCCATTTTTAGAAATTTTCATATTGTTGGACGATGGACCTAATTTCTCACCCTTGCAAATGTCTAATTTTTATTCATAAAAAAATGTTTAAATAATCAATTTGACTTAACATAGATATAGAAAAAAAAATCTAAATTATTAATTTAAAAAATTATTAAAAAAATAAAGATATTCACCTTTACTTGACTTGGCCAGCCAATAAAACAAAATATTTTAAAATTTATATTTAATTAATAAATTGACACGTGTAAACAAAGAATAAAAAACCAAAAGCGCACGACAATTTGATAAAAGATACGGCCTCGGATGCCATGTCATCAGCCGTTATTAAAACGCACCGTTTTGGAATCTCCCCGCTTTTCTCCACATATAAATAAATCAGTTTCGCTTTCGTTTCGCTCCTCTCCCTTCCCTCTGAAGAGGAACTGAAGAAGAAAAGGAAAAAAAGAAGGAAAAAAAAAACCAAAAAAAACCCCAAAAAAAACTTCAATTTTCCATTTTTAGAGAGTTTAGAAACCCTAGTGTTTTGTGTTCTTTCATCCTGTTCGATCGCAATCGCCGAAGTCCATTATATATCTATTTAATTGTATTTCCCCCGATATTTTGTTTTTTTTCTCACGAGACGGCATGGCGGCTACAGTTCCGGCTCCGGCGACAGCCGCTACAGTTCAAACGGCGGTGATTCCTCCTTCGACGGGCGCTGTGGCCACTGGAGGCGGGTTTTTGAGTTCTTCATTGTATGTAGGCGATCTGGACCAGAGCGTGAACGAGGGACAGCTTTTGGAACTGTTCGGCCAAGTGGCTCAGGTTGTATCCATTAGGGTTTGCAGGGATCAGACACGCAGGCAATCGCTTGGATATGCTTATGTTAATTTTAGCAGCCATCAGGATGGTTCGTATCTTCATTTTTTTTTTTTTTGTTCGTCTCTCCTTTTGTTTTCTATGTTTATTTTGTATTTTTCTTTTCCGGTTTCTGGATGATACGCTTGAGTTTTGATTTTGGTAATGTGGCGTTTTTTTGTTCTTTCTGATTTTGTTCTTAGGTTATTGCATTTGAATATTGGAATGTGAAAACTGGAATTTTCTTTTGTTTTAATCAAGTTTTATTCATTTTGTGTTGAAAAAACTATTACTTACTGATAGTCTCTGAAAATAATGATCAAAGTCATGTTTTTTGGATTCATATTTTTATAATGATCAAACTCTTTGAGTTTTGATTTCAATTTGATAGTGGCGAAAAATATTATGAGAAATTTCATATTCAAAACTGCTCTTAAAGACCATCCCATTACCAAAATTAATCAATGAAATAAGGGAGTTGTTTTATCTCTAATTCAAGATCAACCTAAAATTTTGAAACAGAGACTTTCTATTATTGAATTTCTCTATTTTATTTTGTTTTTATTCGTGGTCTTATGTAAAATGTAAATGCATGTTAGCTTATTTAGTTTATGATTATGTTTCTTCAATCTTTTTTTATACATTTCATGCATTCATGCTGCTGTGCACTTTGTAATTTGTTACACATTAGTTGGATTTTTTTAAAATAGTTTTCTGGGACAAATTTATATATTTGAACTATTCTTGCTTCGTTTCGTAAATTGTCAGCTGTCAGTGCCATGGAGCATTTGAATTTCACCCCTGTTAATGGGAAGCCTATCAGGATTATGATCTCTAATCGGGATCCTAGCATTCGAAAAAGTGGATATGCAAATATTTTTATAAAAAATCTGGACTCATCAATCGATAACAAGGCATTACGTGATACATTTTCTGCTTTTGGTACTGTCCTTTCTTGTAAAGTTGCTGTAGATAGCAATGGACGGTCAAAAGGTTACGGATTTGTGCAATTTGAAAGTGAGGAATCAGCCGAAATTTCCATAGAGAAGTTGAATGGCATGCTGCTCAATGATAAGCAAGTTTATGTTGGGCATTTTATTCGACACCAAGAAAGGATTCGAGCAAATGGATCACAGTTTACTAATGTTTATGTGAAAAACTTACCAGAAACTACCACGGATGATGACCTAAAAAATCTTTTTGCCGCACATGGTACCATTACTAGTGCAATTGTCATGACTGATTCCAATGGGAAGTCCAAATGTTTTGGTTTTGTGAATTTCCAGAACACAGACTCTGCTGCTGCTGCAGTTGAAAATTTGAACGGTACCGTCCTTGGTGATGACAACATTTTATACGTAGGCAGGGCTCAAAGGAAAGCAGAAAGGGAGGCCGAGTTGAAAGCAAAATTTGAACAGGAAAGAAGGAGTAGATTTGAAAAATTACAAGGTGCTAATTTGTATATAAAAAATCTTGATGACCATATTGATGATGAGAAGCTTAAAGAGTTATTCTCTGAGTATGGAACAATCACATCATGCAAGGTTCGTTTTTCTCTTGGCAATCTCCATTTGTCGTCTTATGTATAGCACTAAAAGTCTACGGGTTAACTTTGCCTAGATAGTTGTATGATGACGTTTTGTTGATTTCAATGCTTGATTATTTATTGTCAGGTTATGCTTGACCAACATGGACTGAGCAAAGGGTCTGGTTTTGTTGCCTTTTCCACACCAGATGAAGCAACCAAAGCCGTAATTTATTTATAATTTTTCCATTTTTCCATTTGGATCCATTTCCAAATATGATACGAAAAATGATACTGATATTTTTGTTTCTTATGCATTTTTTAGTTAAATGAAATGAATGGAAAGATGAAAGGAAGGAAGCCTCTGTATGTGGCTGTTGCCCAGCGCAAGGAAGAAAGAAAGGCTCGGTTGCAGGTGTGATATTTCTTCTTGGTGATTGCCCATAGTATTCAAGTTCTATTTTCTGCTGTCGAATTTTGTTAAGTAAAAAACATTCACTAGTTACGCATATCTTGATGCTAATTTCATTCACTAGTTACGCATATCTTGATGCTATTGTAATTTTGTAAATTGCTATAGCTGGTTTATTAGGAAATCAATCATGTGAATTTTGATGGGGATTGTGTAATGTGTCAATCTTTTTAACTTCTAGTAATAGCACACATTGGTCCTTGTGTGCAGGCACAATTTGCTCAGATCCGAGCAACTAGTGGAATATCATCTTTGCCTTCGGGAATGCCAGGATTTCATCCAGGGGCACCGCGAGTTTCACCCCAGCAAGTGTATTATGGTCAGGGAAACCCTGGGCTAGCGCCCCCGCAGCCTGCTGGATATGGTTTCCAGCCTCAACTCATGAGTGGGATGCGACCTGGTATGGGCCCGAACTTCCTCATGCCATACCAATTTCAAAGGCAAGGACAGCCCGGGCCACGCTCAGGGATGAGGCGAGGTGGAAATTCACAACCTTTACAGCAGCAGCAGGTAACATTGTTAAGATCTTCCATTTTTCTTACTTGCCATCTCATTAATGGCATTTCATTAGTGGATACTATTTCAATGTTTGTGTTACACTTATTTGAGCTTGATTTTTCATCACCTTGAACTACTTAGGATAACGTTGAGTCGTAGAAGCTTTTGTAGAAATTTGTGTACTCATTTCGTCAAGTTGGCTGATCCAAATGCCTTAAACTATTTTTTCCTCATCTTTTCTTATAAGCTTTTGTAGGAATTTGTGTACTCATTTGGTCAAGTTGGCTGATCCAAATGCCTCGAAACTATTTTTTTCGTGATCTTTTCTTCTGATATCATTTCTTGAACCCAGTTACCACTCCGTGGCTTTGGACAAGGCTTTAGATACATGAACAATGCACGAAATGGATTAGAGTCGCCCGTCCTGCCCCAAAGTCTTGTTAGTCCGATGATGCCTCTAGCTTTTGACAGTTCTGGAGTGTCTAGCCCCCCCATTGACATCCAACGATCAAGGGCCGTGCCTACCTCAACACTCGCTTCTGCATTAGCTTCCGCTACACTAGAAAACCAACGTGTGGTATGGCACCATTTTCATCTATTAGAGAAATATGAAACCATACTTCTAGCATGAAACATGCCATTTAACTTCTGCATTATATTGTTACAGATGCTCGGCGAGCAGTTGTATCCACTGGTGGAACGTCTCGAGCCTAGTCATGCAGCAAAGGTTACTGGAATGTTGCTGGAGATGGACCAACCAGAGGTACTTCATCTCATCGAGTCACCTGATGACTTGAAGAGTAAGGTGGCTGAGGCAATGGAAGTCCTCCGCAAAGCTTCATCGGAACCCGAGCTTTCTGATCAGCTTGGTGGTGCATTGGCCCTGACCAAATGAACAAAGTCTGAAAAAGAAAGCACGGGTTCCCGACATTCAATTTTCCTTAGAACATTCTTTATTCCGCATGGTGAACATATTTTTATGGTTGGGTTTTATCTTTTTTTTTTCCCCTTTTTAATTTCTTTCCTATTTAAATTATCTCTCTTAGGGTATTTTTTTTTAAAAAAAAAAAAAAAAATCGGCTTCATTATTTAATTTAATTCTAGTTTTGGTTATTTTAGAATTTTGGTACTGAGGATTTTTTTTGGGTCAAGTTTTCTAGTTGCCGTCTAGTCTTGAGAAATTTGTTTGGTTTTGTTAGATCTATAATGACACATTCGTTATCTCTAACCTACAGTTTTCTTTGGGATTTAACACTGATTTCATGTTCTTATTTTTGCTCTTATTTGTAGTCTATTTCATATTATTATTGTTCATGATTCTTGGCTCTCTTTATATTGTTATTGTTCATGATTCAAGGCTCTCATGACATCCATCAGATACCATCTGTGATACTAATGCTAAATCTGAGTCTCTTAAAAGGGTCGGTTTGGAATAACGTTCTAAAAACATGGAATTGGAAAACGGACTTTAAAAGCATTTAGAAAATCTTTCTAAATTGGTTCAATATCAATCGTTTCGTGAAGGATGTATCAATTCATTTGTGAATCATTGTCATTTGAAATTATCCACAAAATCTACTAAAACAATAGTTGCAATATGCAGAGTCTTGAATCATGAACAATATCAAACAAATTTTTTTTTTTTTATAATCACAAATGGTATTATTTTGCTATGTCATTGTCATTTGAAATCAGGGTGGATATCATCTTCAACAATTTCGTCATTTATCATCATCTTCAGAATATCCATTCCTTGTTCTCTCGCCATATTTTCTCCATTTCTACCTCTACAATTGTCTTCTTCAGTTATGTATTCACTCCACTTAGATGAAGCTCCTCTTACCTTAGCTAATTTGCAACTTTTCGTCCTTGAATTTTCATCATCTTTACTCCACTTTGATGCTTCAATTTCTGATGGCAACTCCCGGTTTTGAATCTCGTCCTTGACTTCATGGCTGTTTTTGCTCATCTTCTTGTCCTGGAAAGGCGCACTCAAGTATTTGCCCGTCGAGAAAGTTTGTTCATCATTGCCTTTACTCAATTTTGATGCGTGAATTGTTGATGGCGACTCCCAGTTTCGGATCTCATCTGTAATTTTATTGACGTTTTTAATCTTTTTTTTTCCTTTTGTTTTGAAGAAGTGCAAGAAGTTATATGAACATCAAATCTTACCTTGGGAGCTCAAATTCTTGGCTATATGTTTTCTCTTAGAGAAAACTGGTCTGTAAAATCCATCGCCTTCTCCTCCTTCCAACCAGCTTGAACAGCTCCTTGAACCAGATTTCCAGGTTTTAATTTCTGGAAGCTCCGTCACAATCTGTAAATCGCTCTCTGATACGGGAAAACATCATCATCTAATTAAGATTTTTCTTCAAGTTGATAAAACTAATTGTAAATATGTATTTAAAAATTCAGTGACCTAATTCTCCTTCGTTTTCTCTTCCACTATGGCTCCGATCTTCCTCCGGATCGAGATATTCGCTCCAATCGTTACGTCTTTTTCTCCTCCCACTGCAATCAAGCTTATCGTCGTCAAAAATTCCTCCATCAATTAGCTCATCGACGTTCGCCTGTTCATCCTCATATTTCCGAGACATATTGAAGCTTTGTACGAATTTACGGACGTCTTTAGCCATAGGAGCTCGAGCAAACACCTTCTGCACCGATTGCTTCCCGTTACACACTGCACAGAACCACTTATTCCCGCTCTTCCGCTGCTGCTTCACCTAAATCGAAACCATCGCCATTACATAAGGTACAGAGAGAGACGTTGAAGGACTAAGAAACAGAGAGAGAGAGAGAGAGAGAGAGAGAGAGAGATCGGTACCTGCATGGTGGAGCATTGAAAGCATTGGACGGCGATGTAGATCGTCGCCATTTCCTGCTTCGATTCTCTTAGCTTTTGATTCAATTTTTTCTGTGTTTGTGTTTCAATTTGGAGCGATCGTTCTCGGTTTCGATTGAAAACCTTGGCGCCATTTTTTGGGATTTGGGCCATACATGTCCCTATCGCGGCCCATTTCGTTAGATGGGTTTCTTGTTTTCGGCCCACATTTAAAACTATGGGCCTTCTATCTATGGTATTTGGTAACGTAACTTCCAAATTTCAAATCTTCCGTAAAGTCTGTGATTGTTATGATATTTTTTGGAATAATCGGTACGTAGCACTTTTTTTAAGGCCATTTTGAAAAATGGCAAACCAAAATTACATAAGTACGAAAATACCCTTATTGTAATTCTGGAAGAATTTTATTTCGTTATTTGCGATTATGACACTGTAATTAGTTGCTAAAAAGTGTGTCGCACTGTCAATGTAGTGTAATTAACTTGAATGGTGCACTTATGAAACTATTGTAACAGATTCCTTGTAGTTTGTGAACAACTTCCTTCTCTTTTCTTGTTCCTTTTGATGTTTGCTTTACATTTTGTAAAGTGGTTACCTTCTTATTCATCTTCTTTCTTTTAGTTGTTCCACTTGCACCACCAACTTGTTCAGTTTTTTGCCTTTTTTATTTCTTTTACAGGTTTCATTGTGTTATATTTTTCTTGTAATACACAATCACAATCTATTTTAAAAGATAATACCTCGTCTTCACTGCTTAATGAAAAACATTTTATTTTTTTTAGAAAGAAATTGTTGAATGTTGTACCTCTACAATTCTTCAGAGATGTTGAACAGAGAGTTGGTGTCTAAATGTTCTACAGGAAAAATGCTACGGTTGAAGATGAAATGATGGAGATTTACTTTCTTGAAGATGTAATTTTGGTGGTTTTGTTTTGAGCATGCAAGGTTAAGGATGGAGTACGCAAAGGTATGGAGATGAAATAGTTGTTTGACAATGACTGTTTAGGGTTTGAGAATGCAAATGTATGGACCTTTTCCTCAAAATTTTTGAAGAGCTCAAAAAACGAAATTGGAACCTTGAAGATGGAGGATTTGCAGAAGGAGGGTTTTGCGTGTTGAAGATGAGGAGGAAGATCGAGCGTTTTGAAAATGGAGATTTGGAGAAAGAAGGTTTGCGTACTGAAGATAGACGGTTCGCATGTTGAAGATGGAGGATATGGGGATGGTGTTTCAAAATGGTTTGAAGATGAAAGGTTTTTTTGTGTGATTGGATGGTTATGTCAGAACTTTTATTAAGATGAAGAGTTGGTTGTAGAAGCTACATATAGGGGTATGATTGACATTTGATAATTTCTTTTTATTTTATTTTTAATTCATTTGTCTATTTTTGCTATATAAAAGTTAGTTTGCAATTTTTCCAAATGAAACCTTCAAAATTGTTATATATCTAGTTGACCCTTTATTTTTCTATATAATAATAATAATAGAGAAAAAAATTAAGAGCTAAGTGTCTTTATTTTTACAGTAAATTATATTCATTTAGGTTATATTTATTTTTTAAAGTAATAAAATATTTTATAGTAATAAAATCTCTTTTGATTTTATATTTTTCTAAATCAATAGAATTTTACAACGTGTCTATGCATGTTTGTAAATATTTTCAGTATTTTCGTAATTTATAATAATTTCTTTTATAAAATAAGCAAGTTTAATTTTGTTGCGAGCAATTTTAATTTTGTTGTGCGATTGTGTGTAGATAAAGGTGAGCATGGGACTGGGTATCGCTCTTTAGATTTTTTTTTTTAAAAATATATTATTTGTATTTCCTATCATTTGTGTTTTGGTATATGAAATTTAAAAATGTGTTCATTTGATTCTCAAATTTTATGACAAATAGATTTAAAGTCTTTGTTTTTAGTCTTTTGAAAAATCAAATCTTTAATCTCAAGTTTGATAGTATGAGCATTATATCAATTAAGTTATATTTATTTGAATAAATTATTTTATTATTTTTAACAATGATATAATAATTTAAAAGATAAAGCTAAAACGTGCATCGTTGCGTAACCTCAGTTAGAGGTTCCATTTTTCCATCCCATATTGTTTAAAACAAATGTAAACGGTAAAAGAATACATCTTTATAAATTTGAAAGTTTGATGGTTTAACTTTTACAATTAGGAGTTTTGGGGTAAAACCATACTTCAAGGATAGTTTTTGCTCCTAAAATTTATTTATAGAAAACAACAAAAAAAATCTATATGTTTCATAATTTCTATTTTTGTTGTATTAAAAAATAATTGCTAAAATATAAAAAAAATATGATAGTAAATTTATATTACAAAAAAATTAATTTTTTTGGGGTTATATTTATAAATGTAAAGTTGATATATTTGAAAATAGGGCTACTTATGGAAATTAAATTTGGTTGGGTATCGTATTGGGAGATTGAGAGCATATCAAATTCATTATCATTTGGCCGGTCATTCCAACCTACCCTCGTCCATGGCAGTTCATTCTCACATTGAGAGAGTGCTCTGGACCCACGACCAAATTTCAGCTCGAGTCTCTGACCTCGCCTCCCAAATCTCCATCGCCTTAGACGGAGCCTCTTCGCCGCCAGTCTTCGTCGGCGTCGCCACTGGAGCCTTCATCTTCCTCGCCGACTTGGTCCGCCGCATCAATATTCCAATCGCTGTTGACTTTGTTCGAGTCGGATCTTACGGTTTCGGTACTCAGTCTAATGGTGCTCCTACAATCTCATCGGACTTGAAGGTCGATGTTAAGAACAAGCATGTAATTCTGGTATTTGCCTTTTACTCGCTCCGTCTATGTTTCCGCCATTGGATTACTGTGTTTGGTTTTTTTGTTTCCTTGTTCCTGTACCCTATTCCGATGAAAAAATTAAGGAGTTTTGTTGCTACATGATTCGTATCTCTTTGTCTCTTAATAGTACTTGTCCTCATTGTTTTTCCTTCAGTTGAAGATAGCTTCGTGAGTATTAAAAGATAAACTGTCATCTTCAACCAACAATTAAAAAGATCAAGATGTTTTTTTGAAGAAGAGAAACTACGAACTTGTTCCCTGCTTTCCATTTTGGAATTCTGAATTATTAGGTTTTTATTTTCTTTTTAATTCTTGCCGATTGGAGATCTATTTGTCTTTTTGTTGACTGTGGGTGGAATTCTAGCCTACCCCTTTGTTCATCTTTTGAGCTATTAACATATCCACTATCGAAAACAAAAAAGAAA
>JBBPDJ010000023.1:11857934-11884430 GCA_037974625.1 Cucumis cinereus
TTGGGTTGGGAGTTTAGTCTACCCCCTTTTTTCTCTTTTGGGCTTTTGACACCCCCCCCCCCCCCCCCCCCCCCTAAAAAAAAAAAAAAAAAAAAAAAGGAAGAAGGTATATAGATTCTCTTAGTTTGTGGGAGGATTGATTATTTGGAATATTGTGACATTGGTGATGTGATGCATCATTCAATCGCTTCATAAATAACTAAATGTATTTTTCTATGTTGTACTGTTTACCATCTGCCTCTTAAATCTTAATCATGTCAGATCTGTGACATGTTAGTTGAGTTTATGGATCTTGCATAATGTGAAATGGAAATGGCAATGCCATGAGTTAATCTTCATATAATTCACTGCTTAGTAAAATCTCCTTGAAGAGCAGTTCTCTGTTCTATGGTTTTGATGGGTTTAATTTACTTCTTTTATTTCGGCATCAGCATTTAATAGATTGATTTTCGTTTGTATTTGACATGGACTCTTAGTTGACATTTCTCCTATAACTATTGTAAAACATGTTTAGCATTTACTTGACTTCTATAATAAATCTCCTGTTAGGTTGAGGATATTATAGATACTGGAAATACGTTATCATGTCTCATTGCTCACATGGAGTTAAAAGGAGCATCATCTGTATCAGTATGCACTTTGCTTGATAAACCAACAAGACGACAAGTTAATTTGCAGCTAGTAGGAGAAGGAAAGTTCTACTGCGGATTCCAAGTAAGCTAAATCGAATCTCTCTCTTAAAACAAGAACACAACACACACTGAAATGTCTTAGCCATTTATGGATTATTAAACTAGAAACATTATTTGACTTTTCTCTTTGTATTGAGAAATTTCATAAAGATTTTCCAAGTAGTAGATAAATGAAGGTACCCCACAACCACCAATCACACATTCTTCTTCGGTTGCTATTACTTGATTCATAGCTCAAAAGGTGTGTTTTCTTTTTCTTTCTTTATATGTTTTGTTTTGAGCAGTGTCCAGATTATTTTGTGGTGGGTTATGGAATGGACTTTGCGGAGCTGTACAGAAATTTACCATATGTTGGCATTTTGAAGCCCGAATGTTTTCCAGTGATTAAATAAAACATCTCAGCAAGGAAAGCATTATATTTACTATTTAGGTTTTCATACTACTTTGATCCTCTCTTTTGGTTTTGGTTATTTTTTTGTCCATATACTTTCAAAATGTTCATTTTGGACTCGATACTTTCAACTTTGGTTTGTTTTAGTTCTTGTAATTTCAAAATATTTATTTGGGTCCTTGTACTTTTAAAAAGTGACCATTTCGGTCCTATCATCTTCATTTTTACTTTATTTTTTAGGATCAAAATGGTTTCTTTTTGAGAAGTTTAAGGGTCAAAATAAATCACGATTGAAACTACAACAATCAAAATGAACTAAAGTTTAAATTATAAGAACCAAAGTGAACATTTTAAAAGCAAGGACCGAAATGGATTAAACTTAAAAGAGTAGAAAACTAAAGTAGTGTTTAAATCTGCTAATTATTTGACACTTTTTTTAGTATTGATTATCAACACTCCATTTATTGCAATGTAATGGAAAAAGCAAGGCATCATGCAATTTTGTGATCTATGGATTTGTGGATTTTGAAAAAATGTTGTACAGGTCAATGACCTATGAGACACACAATTTTGTGGTTTTCAGCTAAAATTTCACACTTTTGTGTCTTTGTGAAGTACTGGCTGGCAACTAGTTCACAGCAAAAAGTTTGCATTAGTTTATTTATCAATAGTGGAGAAGTAGCTTTGATGTATGCTTTGGATTTTAAAGCTGAGGGGATGTTTTATAAATTTCTTTCAGATAAGGTGGATATTATAAATGTTGCATTTTTTTTTCTTCATATCAATGATAGATCATGCTAGACCCAGATAGATGTCTATTCAAGTTTATCATAGTGTATTACAGGTAGAAAGTAAAGTTTTGTTATATTTATAAATAATGTTACTTTATTTTGGGAAATTTGGACGACATTTTAGAGGCTCAAAATGTTAAATGATCCATTTTCTGATTTTTTTTTTTTGTCAAATGATGTTTCAGTCATGGTTGAGTGAAGTTGTTTAGTTTTTCCTCTTTCTTATTTTTTATCTTCCCCGATGTGACCTTAAACCTTTTTTCTTCTTTTTCTCTTTTTTTTTCCCTGTTTCTTTCTCTTCTTCTTTCCAAACCTTCAAACTTTGTTTTTGTCTTTTCTTTCTTTTCTAGCATGACATTCAACCTTTTTTATTCTTCTCTTTTCTTTTTATTGGTGGTGTTGAAAAAGCCAACTTCTAGGTAGGGGTAAGCATTGGGGGATCGGAGTACGCCGTATATCAACAGATTATGGTTTCGAGGGTCATCCATTACGAAAAGACCTTCTCTGAGCGGATATGTGGAAGTACGCTATAATGATCCGGAGAAACATGTGGTTTGAAGTGAGTTAGACAAAAAGAGAAGAAACTTGGACAAAAAAAAAGTAACTTGGACAAAAAGAAACGAAGTGACTTAGACAAATCTTTTTTATCGATAACCTCAGACCAATCAATCGAATATTGATTAACAGAGCTAAGCGAGAGACGAGAAATGCGATTCAACTACTCGATTGAGAAGTCCTAGACTTGAATGAGGCTTAAAGTCTTATTTGTTTTTGCCTTTCTTCTCTTGTCCTCTTTTCTTAGTTAGGCCCAAGAAAGTACAAGATATAGCTTTTTTAGGGTCAATTGATGTTGGAAGGCCACCCAACTTGATGGCACAGGCACAACTCCATACAAGTTGACCTACGACCATGATATTTAGTCATCTAGTCCTAGTAGCTAGGAAGGGGGACTTTTCAATTACTTTGGAATAGTTTAGTATTTTGATTACTCTTCGTGTCAGCCTCAATATGGATCCATGCTCGAATATCGACCGTATTTTTAATAGAAAAATGCAGCATTCTCCAATCAATAAAAAAACAAATCTTTTTTGATTGGATAAGAATGAATGAAGAAATACTAAGTCGTTCCATATCGAATCTGGAATTTTGGTTGTTTCTTGAATTTTTGATACTTTATAATACATATAAAATTAATCCATGGATCATACCAATCAAATCACTTCTTTTAAATTTGAATGGAAATGAAATTTTTAGTAAAATAAAAAACTCATTGGAAAGAAAAAAAGGATCTCTTTTTATATCGGCGAAGGAAAAAAGTCTTGAATTAGAAGATGGCAATAAAGCAGAAAAGGAATCTGTGGTCGAAGAGGATCTTGACTTAGTTTTCTCAAACCACAAAAAATATCTTCAAGAAGATTCCGCGGGAGCAAATGAATTCCAAGTATTTCAGCTGGGACTGCTCTGTACGTTCTCGATTTTCTATTCACTCATGATCTAGCCTGGTCGACCCAATCATGATATTAATGGATCAGACCTTTTCTCGAAAAACACCGGATCTCGAGAGGTGCAAGATCGAATCCTCTATCTTCAGTTTTTTCGACCAAACTGTCACTGAATTGGTCGATTTAGTAAATGTTCAAACTCACCTTGACCATGAAAGAGCACAAACAGACCATTGTTTGATCGATCGGTTTAAGCCTTTGATATTTTTTTAAAATGTTGTCGATTTGAATTTTTTTTCAAACCGGCATAGATCGAACCCCTCCTCATCTCTGACAACTCCGACTTTGGTTTGGTCGATTTTGGTTGATTGACTCGATTTTTTGGTCTATCATGCTCACCTCTGGACATCAACTGTACTTCTTCGTCGATAATGCTCGTAACTTCTTCGTCGACTACCGTCAGCAAAATCGAAGTTGATAGAATGGAAGAAAGCGGGAAAGAGAGGGAGCGAGGGCCAGAGATATAAAGGAAGCGAGACCAAGTGAGTGACATAGAGAGTGAGATGATTCAATAAGAGCGAGACAAAGTGAGATATAGAGAGAGAGTGCAAGACCAAGCAAGAGTGAGATCAAGATGCTTTTCTCGCATGCACATAAGTATATTTTAGTAATTTTACTAAAATTTGACTTCAGCAAAGGTCATTTGGGATTTTTTTAACAAAATTTGGGTCATTTTACATTTTTTACTCAATTTTGGGTCATTCGTACAAAAATCTTCATATTTTGCAATATTTGAAAACATTCCTTTTTATTTTAGAATTTTTAATTTCTACAATGAACCTATTTAATTTTTTAAAATTTAATTCAATAATCAATTAAGCATCCAAGGTTTAATGTTTTATTACACACGGTACATTTATTAATTTTTGAATGCTTAGGTGGATATAAAGTATATTAGATATAGGGTTGATTTGTATGATGCTACGCCAATATGGATAATTTTGGAATAATAAAAAATGGAAATTTGCTTCAATATGTTTTGCTGTATTTTCAGATTTGGAAAATTTATTGCTAAATTTGTAAATTTAATAATACCTTTCGCTATGCATATCATAGCTAAAATGATTGAAAAATAGGTTATAATACAATTTTTGTTTCTATATTTTGAAATTTATTGTAGTTCATGTACTTTTAATATCAAATTTTAGTCCACGTATTATATCCTTGATTTCTTTATTATCAATAATATTTATCGAATAAATTTTGAAAACATGTTATATTTATTTTATTTCATAAAATTAATTATAATTATTTAATTAATTTAATAAAAATTAATTGACTAAGTTTAAGATTTACTAATGTGTTCGTACCACGACTCTGTCTGGAATTTCAAGTTCTGAAGGATTTTAATACATAATTAAATGAATTTCATTATTTAGTACAACAGAAAAAACATTTGTTTTGAAATTTAAAATAAATCATGTTTTTACTTTAAAAAAAATTATAGCCAAAATGTTCGATTCCATAAGGTTTAAAAGTAAATGAATGGTTGTCATTTTCTAATTTTCAATTAACATATCAATAAAAGTCTATATTAATAAAATCTTTCGTTTCATTTTCAATGTAGACATCGATATTGATAACACTATTATTGATAAAATTTAAAATTTTATAAATATTTTTTAATAATTTATAAATATTTTAGTTTATTTAACTAGGTTTAAAAATGTCCTTAGTTGAAAATAATTTCTCGAATTTTAAATCACTATAATTTAAATTTATGTCTTCTGACTTTCTTGTGGGGGTAAATAATTGGACAAGTTAGAGTAGAGGAACTAAAATGAACTCCTCGTAGAATATTTTTTTTAAAAAAAAATATATATATATATATATATATATTTATAATGTGGAAATTTCAAATGTAACATACATATTGAATTCGAGCCCGGGGCAGATCTAACTTCCGAATTCCGAACAGCACCGCCATGGGAAGCAGAAGAAAGGCTCTTCTCGAGCTCTCTTACTTTGCAAACATCCTTTTATCTCCATCCAAACTCTCCACAAACGCATTTTTAGCTTCTCGATTTTGTTTCTCTACCTCTTCCAGATCCTCCACCGATGGCACCGCCATGGAAAATGATCAGCCGCCGCAATCGAACAGAGATTCAACGCTTCTTGAAAAGTTCAGGCTCAGAAAACTCAAAGGCTCGTCGAAAATCTCGCAAGGTTCATCGAGTTCTAACGGAGGTGAGAAGGTGATGACAGGTTTCAGGGAGTTAGGGCTTTGCAATGAATTGGCTGAGGCTGTAGAAGAAATGGGAATTTCGGCTCCTTCTGAGTTGGATTGTGTAGGGATTCCAGCTGTTTTGGAAGGAAAGAATGTGGTGTTGGGATATCTTAATGAACCCGAAAGGGCTTTGGCTTACTTGTTGCCTCTCATACAGGTTCTTTTCTTATTTTATTTTATTTTATTCATTTGAATACATTCAATCGTTTGGCACTTTCTTTATCAGAATTAATGATGGCTTTGAGTTCATAGTATCAATCAGCTGTGTACTTGATGTAGGAATTTTGAGTTCATAGTATTCAAGTTGGGCGTCGATATCAATCAAACCCAACTTGCTAACACGTGAGTTAAGAACTTTGTTTGAGTAACCCTTTGATGAGAACATTAGCAACTTGTTGACAAGATGAAATATACAGAATACAAATACTGCCATTGTCCAGTTTCTCTTTTATAAAGTATCTGTCAATCTCTACATGTTGTACAAGATTATCGGCTACGTTGGTAACCACTTTATTATCATAATAGACCTTCATTGGTAAAACACATTCTTGGTGAAGATCATACAAAACTTTCCTCAACCAAATTTTTTCACAGATACCTAAACTCATAGCTCTGTATTCAGCGTCAGCGTTACTTCTAGTAACAACACTTTGCTTCTTATTTCAAGTAACTAGGTTACCCACAAAAAGGTACAATACCCAGAGGTAGATTTTTTGTCAATAAGTGATCCGCCCGATCAGTGTTGGTATAAGCCTCGATGCATTTCTTGTCAATTTTCTTGAACATCAGACTTTTACTCGGAGATCCTTTCAAATATCTTAGAATTCGATTCACAACTTCAATATGTTCTTTGTAGGGTGCCTGCATAACTGACTAACAACACTAACAACATAGGATATCTCTGGTCTAGTGTGAGATAAGTAAATTGGCTTTTCCACCAAACGATGATATCTCTCTTTATCAACATGAACTTTGTCAACAAAATCACCCAATTTCGCGTTGGATTCAATAGGAATGTCAGCTGGTTTACATCCAGTCATACTTGTTTCCTTTAATAAGTCAGAGGTGTATTTCCGTTGTGAGACAGAGATCCCTTCCCTTGATCTTGTCACTTCCATTCCAAAGGAAATATTTTGGACTCCCTAGATCTTTGATCTCAAACTCGTCAGCCCATTTCTTTTTCAGTCTGGCGATCTCAGCCATATCATCTCCTGACAAGACAATATCATCTATATACACAATTAGAACAACAATTTTCCCAGATACTTACCTTTTTGTGACCATTCAACTTTTCTCTTGCAATTAACCCTGTGGAATTTTCCATAAAGCTAGACAAATAGTTTGCGGTAGTTAAAGTAAGGAAAGAGTTACCGGATTCTTTGGATACATCAGTAGACCGAAAGGAATGCCAGAATTCACTGTATTGGAGTCTATGTTTGTGGACGCACCTAGCCCCTAGAGCAGCGATTTGTTGCTGAAAATTTTTCTAAAGATTAGCCAACTCTTTTTGTACCATTACCAGAGATAAACCAACCGAACCTTGATGTTCATAACTAAGCGATGCATGATGAGGGAGACCTGGTTGTTGCGAGAATCTTGTTGCCGTGATAGGGAATTTACCACTTTGGTAGGCGGACGACTCACTAATCTTGGTTTCATTATGTATGTTTCGGCTAGGGTTACCATCAAAGGGTTGTGGGGGTGTTATAATTGGACGGATATGCAAGGTTTGAAGATAACAATCAACGGCGGCTTGGACAGCAGTGGCATTGACGACCGTGGAAAAATTGGAAACTTCGACGGCGGTGGCGGCAGCTGTGGCTAAAGCAAGGTTGGTGCAGAACTAAGATTATCTTGCACCAATTGGTTTCCACCAATGAGGGTTAGGGTTTCTTCACCAGTCTTTGATACGATGTTAAACAGTGGAAAAGAGAACACAAGGTTTATGTGGTAAACTCTAGAACAGGGAGAAAAAACCACGACAGAGAATCTCTTTTATTATTTTCACACACCATGAAAGTTACAAAAGAAGACAACTTTATAAGCTCTAGCAAGCCCTAATAAAAAAAAATTAGGGTAAACTTTCAAAAATACCCTTGGGGCTATAAACTATCAACAAAGCCCCTTATTTCCAATAGTGACAATTTGTCCGATCAATTCTAAGAAGTAGCCTCAAAGTGGTAGATTATGCTAATCTTTTAGTTTTAATATAGGTTAAATTATAAATTTAGTCCTTGGATTTGAGGTTTGTATGTATTTGGTTTCTCAAGTTTTAAAACTAGAAATTCAGTCCTTAAACTTTCAAAACTACAAATTTAGCTAACGAACTTGATATTTTTTTTAAAAAAATCATGAATCTACTAGACACTAAATTTGAAGATATTCCATTAGGCATAAAATTCAAATTTGTTGGGCTCTAATTAGACAAAAAATTGATAGTTTAGGGACCCTTTATATACTTTTGAAAGTTTTTTCTTTTTTACTACAAACTATTGTGGGATGGAGGATTGAACCTCCCACCACTAGAATGGAAGGTCAAGTCAATTACTGCTGAGATAAGCTCACTTTCACTAGATACTTTTGAAAGTTGAAGGACCAAAGCTTTTGCACTTGAATTATGTGTGATTGAACATTAATTTGAGTAATGAGACTCCATGTATGGAATATTAAGCTGAGATAAGCTCACTTTCACAAGATACTTTTGAAAGTTGAAGGACCAAAGCTTGTGCACTTGAATTATGTGTGATTGAACATTAATTTGACTAATGAGACTCCATGTATGGAATATTAATATGAAACATGGTAGAAAATTAGAAATTGCATTGGGAAGTTTGAACTTTTTGTTTATTCAGCCATGGGTGGGGAATCGTAATTCTTAACTATATAATGCTTTAAACACTGGATTTATCTTCAGATTGGTAGGAAATTTGAACTTAATACCTAATGTGGTCGCATGTTAAATTTACACTAAACCATTTTGCTTTTAGGTTAATAAGCTAGGACGAATATAATCTTTTAGTATGCTCGTTGTTTTCATTCCCTGTTCTTGAATTGTAAAATTTCTATCATGGCTTGGCCTACTCTTACTTATTTCAATAGATTTGCAGTCTCCACTCCACAGCTCTTAATTGATCTACTCTTGGAGTAATTTGAATTTTGATTTTCTATCTAAATTTGAAAAATGTACAATATTAAAATGCTGTCTTCTCTGTCATGATTTATTTTTCCGCGGTTGTGTGTCTATCATTGGCTCTTATTAGAATCTAAAAAGGGATGAAAAAAGGTATGGAACAAGGTCCAAGCATCCTCGAGCTTTTGTTCTGTGCCCAACTCCGCCGCTATCTGAAGAGGTATTATCACTTTCTCAGACCTTCATGAATAAGATGTTAAGATCAACTACAATTTGGCTGACATAGGATGCACCCTGCAGTTGTTTTGTATGGCCAAATACATCAGCAATTACAGGCAGCTCAAAACTCCGAGGGATAATGGTTGTGGTGAATTAGAGATTCAGAAAACTGCATCCGATGTCTCAATCGGTTTGTTAATTGGCACCCCTGATGAAATCTCCAAACTCATTGAGGAGGGGAGTGTGGTTCTTGATGAAATCAATTACTTGGTGTGTGGTGAAATATTCATACGGCATCTTCTTTAAAGATATTATACTTGGTGTGTGGTGAAATCAATTACTTACCTTTTTTCTTCCACGGTAATTGGTAATTTGGTATGATATAATATAATTTTTATTTGTTTTTATTTATTTTAAAAAACTCTGTTCCTTGCTCTGGTCAGGCGAGCTAGAATATCTTTTACCTTTCCTTCCATTTATAGCCAACATCAAGTCAAAAACTGTTTGATGGATTGACCCGTGTTATTTTTGAATCTCTACTATGTTAATCATTAAGACAAGAAATTATTTGTGTATCTGAGTTCTTAATCTTACGAAACTGTCAATATTGACGTTATATATGTATAATGTTTTTATAATTTTCCTTGTGAAACAGGTATTTGATGAGTTGGATTCAATGTTCGATCTTGGTTTTGGCCCCAACATTAAAAAGATTTTAACTTCAGTAAGACACTGCAATGAAAAGTGTCAATCCGTTGTGGTTACTTCAACATTGATAAAGGTTATTTGGTCTTCTCTGTCTCTTACTTGTCGTTGAACTTTTGTGCGTATAGGTTCTTAACTTTTTCTTGAGTTAACAAATTGTCTTGTAAATTATAGATGATGCATGAACAACATTCATCCCTTGTCAAGTCTCTTAGGTGTGGTGATACGGGAGAGATTGCTGCTATGATCCTAGAAATTGAGGAAGAAGAGGCATTCCATATTATGGAATCTCCAGATGCTCTGAAATCTAAACTTGCCGATGTGGTCGAGTCACTTCGTGCATCTGCACGGGAAACTTAAAATTTGATAACAAATTGTTTTGGACGATTGCAAATAACTTTTTAATGTCATCATATCGACGTTTACAATCATCGATTTGTGAATCGAAGCCAGTTCTTTCTTAAGATTATGTCAAATGAACAGCTGTTTTCGTGTTGTGGTGATACAATTATCATTTTCATTTCAAGACTGCATACAATCCAGGGGTTTGAAAGAAACAAATCTGCCTACAGTGATGAGCTCTTAAGGAGATGATAGGAAAACAAATGGAAAAAGATAAATTTCGAGCTGCATATCTTATCCTTGGCGTTTCGCCTTGTGATTTTCAATAGGTCTCTTCACTTCCAGGTAAGTAAAGGACACGGAGTTTTGGCAGGGTTTACAGCATTTCCATTGGGGTCGTATAATATAACTCCTGAGAAGTCCGGTAGCTGGCATTTCCCACCCATGAGAATGTTCCTCTGCCATATAGCAGCTTGTTGCTCTCTACTGAAGAACATCTCATCATTGCCATTCTCCGGCTCAGCGGCATTCACTCGTTGCGTAGTCACAACCGTTGCTTCTTGGTTCAACTCTATGACAGGATCCTCAAACTCATATCCATAATCCAAACAAGCATTCCAACGACGACGCCATTTTCGGGCATGGGAAGCACACATGAACAATGCAAAAGCACAGAGGAGAAGGCTCACACCAGCCATGCCAACCTGGGTAGTGGCTTGTGAAGGATCTATGATTTGCAGTTGCCTTGCCATCTTGGGGTAATCTCTAAGCTTGTTTTTGTCTGAAAACTTGTTATGAAGGCAGCACTAATTTATACAAGTTTGGAAGTGGAGCTGTTGGTCTTTGAGGTTTTGTTGACCTGATTTGTGGTTTTGGTGATCATTTTCCACTCATAAGATTGTGATTTAAGTTTGCATTCTTTCAGAATGAGAACTTTGAATGAAGGGTTCCTAACTTTGTGCAAGAGTTGTTGTGAAAACGAGGCACAACAAGAACACGATTGTAGAGAAAATATATTATTTAAATAAATAAAAAATTATATAAAAATAAATAAACAAAATAACAAAAAATAAAATTAAAAAAAAGCTTAAGAGGCAAGTATGTGGTGGATTTTTCACTATCACATATTTCTTCGAAATCTCACCAACGTTGTGTGTTCTTATAAGATCAACTAAAACCTCTATTTATAGGTCAAGAAGCAAGTAGGTGGATGATTTTATAGACGGTAACGAGAGTAAGGTTGAGACACATGGACAACAAATTAAGTGATAACTGATATTTACACTAAGAATATACACGCATGAGGTAAGTGAGTAACGATAATTTATTTTTTAATTTACTCTATGGATGGAAATTTAATATCTATTATTAATATTTATAATAAAAATCACTTAAAAACACACTACTTCAATGATTTTACGATCAAAATTAATTAAAAATAAAAATGATTTTAACGGTTCACAAGTATTCCAAACAAACGAACGATGCCATTATGCGAAAGTATTTGGCTGTATTGCGTCTTACGTGTAAAACCCTTATAACGCTGAACTGAGGCTTTTAGCTTCCTTCTTTCATTTTCCCACTGAACGGTGATTCCATTGTTCATCTTCATTCTATACGCAGCTCAATTCCTAAAAATGGGCCCTCGTCTACGCCTTCCACTCTACAGATTCCTTCTCGGAACATCTCAGGCTTCAATTTCTTCGTCTTCCTCTAACTTCCGGCGAATTCTGGACCTCACTGTGAAGCCATGGCGGGCAGATGATCTCCATTTTTCGTATTTAATGAGGTCGAATAGTCTGATGGTAAAGCTTCAGTGTTTTCGGAGTTACAGCGGTGCTTCGGGCTCATCGGAGCCGGATTTCGATCAGGTTAGAGAGGTGGACAGGATCAATCTCAAGTTCGCCGAAGCTAGAGAAGAAATAGAGTCCGCTATGGAGTCTAAAGAGACCGTATATTTTGATGAAGAGGCTGAGTGTGCTCGGGATGCTGTGAAAGAGGTTTTAGAACTGTACGAGGGTCTTCTGGCGAAGTTGCCTGACAACGAAAGGAAGGCGTTGCAGAGGTCAATGGGGCTTAAGATTGAGCAGCTGAAGGCTGAGCTTAATCAGCTTGACGAGTAATTGAGGTTCATGTGTTTTATTTATTCTTCCCAATTTTCGACATATCAAATTCCCATTCATGTTCTTACTTGATTGCTGCTTTGTGACTGGGATAGCAAATCTGGCGTTAATAATTCAAGCTCTAGGGTTTGGTACGGCGAAGTAGGAACTTGTTTAGTTGTTTCTTCTTTGAGAAGAGATGCTACTGCAAGAAATTAAAAAAAAAAAAATGTACTTCATTTTTTCCAATTTGACATTTATTCTAAGTGGTTCGGTCATTGGTGATCTGGAATCTCGTTTATCGTATTGTAATTGATAACTGAACTAACCCATGAAAGCAGTATACATATCAAATTCAGTACGGCCTTTGGGCGTACATGGAAATGTCTTATCGCAGGTGTCTTCTTTGAAATGAGTAGTTTCTTATTCGAGATTTAATTGTGGTATGAAATTTCCATGGTGAGTGGTTGGTTCTTCAGGAAGCTAAAGATTATGTTGTGCCATGTATGGAAAGCTGTGTGCTTGTGCGTGGGCAGGTGTGTATGTATGTATGCCCAAGCGCTAGTGTATGTCCATGTGAATACTTTTGGGTTGTGCGTGTGCTCGTGTTTTGTGTGTGTGTGTGCATATGATGTCTTGTGATCTGTCGTAGGGAAAAAAATAAGAAAAAGAAGAGTTTAGGCAGCAAGTTTTGAAATACTTGATTCATTTGTTTGAAATCCGTACTTTTGAATTTTATGGAATTTTGTGAGATTGGCAATCCAATATTTTGCTTCTGGGGTTAAAGATACATAAGTTTTGAAAGCAAAGTGGAGGTTTAGTCATAAATGAAGTAGAAATAATCTGTTTGAAAATTTTCTGTCTTTGCTGCAATATTTGTAAACATTGACTATCCTATGCAAACTAAGTCAACACGACATGACAACAACAATACAACAGTTTTTCCCACCAATTACTTGATAATACTGGTGTATAGTGGTTTTGGCAACTAACTAAATGCGAGTAGATAACTAGCAACAATGATATTATTAAGCTGGCACTCCAAATGTGGAGTGAAGAGAAATTTTTGGATCACTTGGATTAGAAAAATTGACATTCTTTTAGGCATGTTCTTATTTTGTACTTGAATCTCTAAAAGTTCTAAAAGAACCTGAATCCTAAAATGCATATTTGACTCTTCATTGTAAGGGTTAAGCAAGACCATATCCTCTGAAATAGCTGTACACACTAATTTCCCTGCTGCTGGATTGTTTGAATCACTTTGCTGCAAGGTGGAAATCCTACACGCTTCAGCCATGCCTTATTCGGGCTGGACTTTGTTAGGGTACTGTACTATCTAACAGGAATTAAGAGCTGAAATATATTGAAATATAAAGGATCAAGAACTACAAAATAAACCAAATATAAGGCATCTTGAACCACCCGTCTTGTGTATGCTAACCAAAGCTCTAAATCACTCGACAATTGTTTGCCTTCTCTCAATCCTCTCTATTTATAACCAAATACACTAACTTTATAACTAATCACTCGTGTGCCCTTACTAATACCATACTACTCCTCTCTTAAACCTCTAAGTACCCTTATAGACTTCTTTTGAAGACAAGAGACCTTTAACTTTGCTTTGGTTTCTTTCTACAAGACGTTTAAGAATAGTCTTAAAACTCCTTTGAGGAATAAAGGTTTGACGATCAAGATTTGTTATTCCTAATTGGCTAATTCAACAACATATAATTGGATCTTCTGTCCAAGTTGAAGGTCCATCCACCAATGTCATTATCTGTTCAAAGAAATTGAAGAGCTTGTATACCAGTTTATCTTCTACAACTGTAGGCACAAACTTTGGTTCCCCAATTTTCTAGCAGCTTGGGACAAGAATCTCGTTGAAGGACCATACAAAGTGATTGAGTCGACGCCCAAGCAAAAGAAAAGTGGTTAAGGACCTACAATGAGGAATATGCATGAAACTGAGTGAGATCATAGATTCATATGTATGTAGGAAAGAAAAGTAGGAGACATTCACTGAACTTAGAAACTGAATGTCTTTAGGATGTACCCAAAATTCCTCGACAACTTACAATCATAAAAGTGTAGCTTGCACTGGCTGCTGAATCATAGTGAATAATTTTGGAGAGTAGTTGGTGGGAACATATTTTGAAGTTACTTTCAACTGCATAATAAAGCTTGATGTATAACTTCTTAATTTTCTGTTAAGTATTTCTAATTGACGTACCTTTCATAGGTACCTCTGTATACCCAAAATTATATTCTGATTTCATGCCTTTTCAAATATTTTGCTAATTTCTTTCTAGTTCATGTATTACTTTTACCCTCAAATTCCTTGCATCGATGAGAGTGTGACCTGTTACCAGGGAAGCCTGACTTGTTTTTATTCCTCACCTTTGTTTTTGGTTGTTACTTTCTGAAGCTTAAGTCGTACTCCAGTGATGGTGAAATAAAATTAGTTGTACTCGTTTTGGGCTACCAATTGTCATTTTGATTCATCTTCTAACGTCTGGTTAAGATCTCTCATAATTGCACCAACTATTTCTTTTGGAAATCATTACACCAACTTTTGTACAAAATGTACTGTATGTTCTTAATATATTTTTTTGTAGACCCGGATTTTATAATTTTATGATTGCTACTGATTTGGCCTTTTTCTTAGCTTGATGGGTTAGGAACTTCTTTCGGGTGATGGATTAAATAATCCCCCAATGGACATGTACTAGAAAAAAATAGTTTCCTCGAAGTCATAAAGCTGCAATTCATTAGTTAATATAGACTGAGGTGAATTTCATCTATTATTCTTTTTAGATTATGAACTTTATGAAGTTGATAATCATGTATGATTGGGAACCTATTTTATTAACATTAATTATTCTCTAGTGGCTTTTTTAGTTTTAAGTTCTTAGATGATTGAGTGAAAAGATCCTCAAAGTTGTACATAGACTTTGCAGCCCTGGGTTCTCTGTTACTTAATCTGATTGATGCAGTGGAACTCCCTCTCTCTAATCATCAACCATTCAAAAAGGGGGAAAGAAAAATACCTTTCCATGAGAGATGCATTTTATGATGACTCTTTTTTAAGCCATTTGCACATGGTTGGAAAAGGTTGATGGTGTATCAGTGCTGGTTCCATATGTTGTATAAAACTTTTAGCTGTGCACATTATTGCTGGTTTAATCTTTAATGGAATGATTCTGAAGGATAGGAATAGTAGCCTGTTTGGATTGACTTTCGAAGTGATTATACACTTTTCTGAACTTATTAAACACTTAGAAAGTCAATTCAAATGCACCCTACTAGATTTTTCTATATGTGTTGTGTATTTTTCAAATTTCGCTCACTTTCTTGGTACATTTTTATTGCTTCCAGAGGTTTTGGATCCTCTGATATTTCATATTTGATGTTCATTATTTGAAAATTTTAATATGTTTTTTATGTCTGAAAACTTTTACTCATGATCTCATTCAATTTTGGTCATCTAACTATCACCATGTTCTTTGGATCACTAATTCTCTGTTTGGTCTCTGCCACAGTGATGAATTTTGATAATCAATCCTCTTTTTTGGCCAAAATATAATAGAAACAACAACCTACACAGCCACCCCTTCATCCTGAAGGAGAGAGGAAGCAAGCTGGAAAAGCATCTTTTCATAATAGAGAGCAGGCTTGAGTCCTACCAAAGTTGCAGATGCATGAGCCACTTTTTCTTCTCTCAAGGAACATGACAAAAGCACACAATATTTACAAAGAGCACAATAATCAATCTCTATTAATTTTTTTCTTATTAAAATAAATTGAATCCTAACAAATCTTTATATACACATCCTTTAAATTACTCAACTAAAGTTGTGAATTTAATTTCACACTAGAAACTATTCTAGGAGAAGTTCAAGTCTAGTTTGAGCAGATATTGTTCGGATTACTAGTTCTTGAACAAGTTAATATCTTCATTAACTATTTCTTACCCTACCTTTGAACTCGTATTTTGTTTGTGCACAGTCAATAGGGGCCTTCCCAAAATAGGTTGCAATGTCTTCAATAGAATGTTTCTTTCCATAAATAGAATGTGTAAATTCAAAATTGTAATATTATATAAATTAACATTGTTTATTATTTATGCTATATTCAAGCTTTTGCCAGGGGAATTGAATTGACAATTCAATAAAAGATAAAGGATGAATCTTGAAGGGCTGAAATGGAAAATGGAAAATGAAAAAAGTTGAGGAATCAATAGTTTTTCATGGTTGACCAAAACCATGATAGGGTTTGGAACTTTTTTGACCTGTTTTTTTTTTTTTTTTTTTTTTTTCACTTGGGTGCTGAATATCAGGTTATGGCTTGTGGAGAGGTGACAAGATTTGTCTCTCAAGGCATGTGCCCTCCACAGTAAGACATGTCTGCTTTCCCTCCACTCACTGTCTGCTTTTTCACTGCAAGACATGTCTTATCCTTCACTTCATATGTTGGGAAATTTAGAAGAACAATGCCAAGGTGCTCCTCACATTCTGACTCAATTTCAAATGTCCAAGTTCTTCTTTGATAGTAATAATTTTAAACTAGGGTACCCACTGCCACTTTGGTTAGGGATTTTGGAGTTTATTCTGTTTTAATTAAGGTACAAGGTTTTAAATGTGGATGGAATATTGAGATATTAATTTTGCAGAAATGTTGATATTGATGGATATTTTTTAAAAATAAATAAATTTTAAATTAATAAATACATTTTTTATAATTTTTAAACAACATATTTATTATTCAGATTGTGATTACATTAGTTAGATTTTGTTATTGATTTATTATGTTTCATGTGTTTTTTTAAGATCTAATGAAATATTGATTTATTCTTCATGTCAATTTTGAATCTATGGAAACGTAGAAATATCGACATGTCATTGAAAATTTAATACTATGCTTGCATGCAATTGTAATAAGTTTAATTTCTAAAGTTAGTTTTGGGTTAATTTTTCAAAAGAAAAAAAAAAAAATGTCCCAGTTTTTTCTCCATAAATATTGTCATATTTTGCCTTTTCTTAAAGGGAAATATTGTTAATTAACTTCAAACTAACAATATAGAACTCATTTTGAAAGTACAAGTAATAATTAATATGTCAATCTAAGATACAGAATTTTACCCAAAAATAACAAAAGACAACCGTAACTTGTGAAAATATATCGTGAATGAATGCATCCATCTATGTGGCTCTCGTCTCTCCATCACACAAATTTAAAATTGAAAGTTATTTTTAAAAGAAAAGTTTTAAATTTTTCTTTTGTATGGTAAAGAGATACATGGTATGTAGATAGGTACATTTTCATTGTCCATGTATATATATATATATATATATATTAACATTGTCATTGACCTAAATATTATTTTCAAAATGCTATCATTGACCTAAAGATTATAATCAAATGTGGGCAGAATTTTGGAAACACCAAAATGAAGCAGTAGTAATTTGCAAAAATGAATTGATTTTAGCTAACTTAAGTATGAGGTTCAGAATTATGAAATCACTTCCATGTAACTAAAGCTGTACAAAAATCAATTGCCAAGTTCAATTTGATGCTACAACTACAAAGATCTCCATCTCAATCATTTCCCTTCATTCTTAACCTCAATTTTCTTGTGAAAAAGAAAGAATTATTTCAACTTAAATTTGAGGACTGCTTTATTAGAGGTTGGGAAGTTTTTCCCCATTCTTCTGGAGGACTCTTCACCTCCATCAATAATGCTACCACTTCCTTCATTGTTGGCCTTTCTGCTGGAGAAGAGTTTACACAAAACATTGCAATTCCAAGTGTTTGAAGCATTTCTTGCATCATCTGATCTGGTAAACCCTGTAGCTTCGTATCGAGGATCGTTATGGCGGGTTCGAAACTCGCCATCTTCTTCTTCACCCACTCAACAATGTGAAGGCCATCTCCAACTTGTGTCTCAATTGCACTACGCCCACTTAGTATCTCTAGTAAAACAACTCCATAGCTATACACATCACTCTTCTCAGTTATGTTCATGGTATATCCATATTCTGCAGTTGAGTTTGAGAAATTTTAGAAACAAATTTGTAAAAGATGATCAATCGCAAAAATATTGTAAAGACTTGACTGAAAATCTGAAAGATGCAGTGATAAATCTCTAACTTGTAATGATGTAAAAATATTGTAAAGACCTGACAAAAAATGTTCGGAAGTTGGGGAAAATCCAAGGAAATATCACATTCTGCAGATTATATAAACATAGAAGCTTTATGAATTTGTGAAATGACAAGTTGGCAAGGAAATCTACCTGGAGCGATATAACCGTATGACCCAGCCACTCTTGAAATCGCATGGTGATAATTTGGAGTGTTCATCAACTTTGCCAGGCCAAAATCTGCTAGATAAGCTTCAAACTTTGAGTCTAGAAGTATGTTATTGCATTTGACATCTCTGTGAAGAATTGCAGGCACACAATCATGATGAAGATAAGCTAGACCCTGAGCAGTCCCAACCGCAATCTTATACCTTGTCTCCCAGTCCAGATTTCTGTTTCCTTGCAAGAGTTGTTGCAGATTACCATTTGAAATGAAGTTGTAGAGAAGGATCTTGACACTTCTATTGGAACAATAACCTATGAGCTTCACTATGTTGCGATGTCGAATATGCCCGAGAATTTGAATCTCTGCAGCACACGAGTCAACTGCTTCTTCATCTTGCTTTGTTTTCCACAGTTTCTTCACAGCAACTAATTCACCATTGGGCATATCTGCCTTATAAACAACCCCAGAACAACCTTTTCCAATTATATTTTCATCTTTCATGGATTCCAAGATGTTATCTATGGTAAAATTGAGCTTCTGAAACGGGATGAAGGTCCATGGATAAGAGAAATCCTCAGCAGCCGATGCAGAGGACAATGTCCCAGAATGTTTCTCTTCCATGTACTTCCGATTTCGTGAAACTAGCATCCACAAAGCAAAAAGTATGACGACAACTGCAGCAAGAACGATGGAGATTAATGCAGCAGCTTTTGCAGACTTCAAGCCATTTCGATGCATTGAACTCGAGGAACAAGTAAACCCATCAAGTGATTCACAGAGATTCAGGTTTTGATAATATGAATCTTCAGATAGGGTTCTAAAAAATGGTGTTACAGGCATGGGCCCTGAGAAATTGTTGTAGGAGATATTAAGGGACGTGAGACTAGTCAAGAGACCCAACACCTTAATATTTCCATAAAGCATGTTGTGGGAAAGATCAAGTGATTGTAACTGTGTCAAACTGGACATCGTCTCAGGAATTTCTCCACTTATCCCGTTTGAACTCAAGTCGAGACTGATAGACAAGCTCTTCATATAACCAATTTCCGGTGGTATTGTGCCAGAGAGACTGTTGCAACTCAAATCAAGTAGAGTTAGTTTCTCCAGGTTTTTAATAGACTTCGGGATTGATCCTGTCAGTAGATTATTATTAAGAATAAGTTTATTCAAATAACTGAAGTTTCCAAAGCTCTGAGGAATTTCACCCATGAAGCTGTTACGACTGAGATCAAGCTGCTCCAAGTTCACCAATTCTCCAAGCTGAGGAGGGATTTCCCCAGTCAGATAATTATTATGCACATCAAGTAGCTCAAGAACTGTAATGTTAGCAATCTCAGATGGAAGACCACCCGAAAAATGATTCATATACAAGTCAAGAAAGACAAGATTTTGCAACCGGCCCACCTCCTTTGGAATCTGCCCTGAAAGCTGGTTTTCTCCAAGCCTCAACCTCACCAATGATTGACAGTTTGCAACACTACGAGGCAACCCCCCGGTTAAAGAATTACCAAGGAGCAACAGCTTGCTCAACTTCTTCAAGCCAAAAATTTCTTCTGGGATACTCCCAGTGAGCTTGTTTCTTGAAAGATCAAGGGCATATAACTCAGTGCAGTTGCCAAATGAAGATGGTACGGTTCCTGATACAGAATTGCCCCATAAGAAAAAACTTTGCAAGGATTTCAAATTGCCAAGTTGAGATGGAATTACACCTGATAATTGATTATTATCAAGCTGAAGGGCACTTAAGCTTGTGCAGTTGCCCAACTGCCATGGTATCGAACCCGAGATTGAATTGTCAGATATATGAAACTGTTCAAGAACAACTAACCTCCCCAGATCACTTGGGATTTCACCAGAAAGATCATTCTCTGAAGCATCAAAAACAACAAGAGCCGAACAATTCGAAATTTCAAATGGTATCGCCCCTGATAGACCATTACCCCATAGAAACAAACTAGTAAGCTTCTGCAACCTACCCAGCTGAGGAGGAATATTACCAGTCAACTTGTTCATGTGTAAATACAAATCCCTTAGCTCATAACAAAGTCCTAACTCAGGAGGTATTGAACCAGACATCTCAGTATCATAGAGTGACAAAGTTCGGAGGTTGATTAGGTTCCCAAATGTAGAGGGTATAGACCCAGATAGAGCAGTAGCCGCCGCCCCAAATGTAGTGAGATTAGTAAGCAGCCCTATTTCTGGTGGAATGTCTCCAGAAAGATATGGATTCCCTCCTATTCGAAACTCTTGGAGCGACAACAAAGAACCAAACTGCGACGGTATCGACCCGTTAAACTGATTATCTTGTAGACAAAGACTTTGCAGTGAAGTCAGATTAGAAAGCTGAGGAGGAATCTTACCAGACAACCTGTTTGAATTAAGGAAAAGGAATTGAAGTGAAGAAAGAGAACCAAGCAGAGAAGGAATAGGACCATAGAGATTGTTGGAAGAAAGGTCCAACAAGCGAAGATGGGTGAGTAGGCCAAAAGAAGCAGGGATTGAACCAGATACATTGGTGGATGATAGATTAAGAAGTTGCAAAGAAGAGAGAGAAGACAACTCAGGAGGCAAAAACGAGAGGTTTAAGAATGTTTTAGGTAGAGATAGTGAAATGACTCTGTTCTGAGGAGAGCAAGTGATTCCTTCCCAAGCACAAGGGTTTTGGCTAGATGGATTCCATGACGCAAGAACCGAAGAAGACGATGATACAGAAGGACCAGTAGCAGCAATGAGAGAGAGAAGCGCTTCTCCATCAGGAGAAAGAGAAGCGACTGATGAACAACCCAATATTAAGCTTAAGCACATAACTACAACATACAATAACCACCGTTCAAGAAATCCATGGACTGCCCCTTCCATTAGAGCTCTGAAAAATAGCTTAACCTTGAAATCGAAAACGAATAACGTTAAGAAATGTAGCTTCACTAAAGTTAATTAAGGCCGTCGTCTCAAGGGTTCTTTGCTTCAATGGCGGATAAAAGATACATTTACCCACCACCTTCAGAGACAAAATGCATGTGAAAGAAATCTCAATGGTGGAGGAAAATGAAAACGGAAACTTAAATCAGACTCAAAATATAAATATAAATATAAATATATATATATATATATATATATTATCCAAAAGCAACCCCACACCGGAAAAAACTGCCTCAAATCAATCAAAAGCAATTAATGATCACCATCAAAAGCTCTGTAGACTGTAACCCACCATGGAAACAGCCTCCTCCACCGGAATCAGAGATGTCGCCGGCGGTGACCACTTCAGTGCCTAAACCGTAATAACAGAGCAAGTATAGTCGGAGCAAAGTTGAAAGGAAAGAAGAAAAGGCTAACTCCGGAGAACTTGAAGGTCCTTTACAACGCTTATGGCATGTGGATGAAACTTGGGAGAGTTTGTGAAGCTTGGTGGAGCTGCTTCAATGGCATAAGAGAGAGAGAAATGTAAGAGAGAGTGAGAGGAGGAAGGGGGCAGTCGCAGTGTGCATGTTACAGTACCGAGACTTGGAATTGAAACTGCCTTTTTTTCTATTTGATGTTTTAAAATTGAAAAAACGACGATGACTTTATTTTGCTGCAGTGATTAGCTGATTTGGGCTTTCTTTTTTAAATATTAATTTCATTGGTTTTTGACCTCCACGTATACGATATCCATACCTATAACCAATCAAATTAATCAAAATATAATTTTTATATTTATAAATATTTTTAGAAATTTTGTTATTTAAAATAATTTCATAAATTTATAGGAGACTATTTTTGTCTTTTTACAAAAAAAAATTATTATTAAAAGATAGAGAGATAATTATCTTGAATTTATATTATGTAAATTAGTTAATTTTAAACTGTTGAAATTTCAATTTTACGTAAATGTCAATGTTAATAGACATTTAACATTTATGAAAAAAAAGTTATAAAAGGAAGAAATTCAAATGAATTATTTAAATAAATATTGTATGCTTTTGTAGCATGTTAAAATTGTTTGATATTCATTTTATATTTATATAAGTGATATTTTGTTTATTTTATTGTTTTGTACATAATTATAAGAAATGTCTACGTGTGATTCATGAAAATGTGAAAACATTAATAGAAATGTTCACGACAAAAAATTACTATCATGATTATTAGGAGTTATACATATTATTGAGTCCATTTTATACATTGTTAGGATGCAGACACATTGTTCGTCTATATAAATTTTCTTCTCATTTTATTTACAAGTTTAAATTTATAAATAATGTTCTAAACTATTGTATATTTTTTTTGAAAAGTTTCAATTTTATAATTCAACTTTGACAATTGTTTAAAAAATACCTCTGGACGGATCTTTTTAATTTTTTCAATAAAGTAGATAAATATATACTGTCATTATTTACAACATTATCCACTTAAATTGTTGTCGTTGTAGCTAATGTGTAAACAATGTTGGAAATGGTTTTAACAATGTCCTTTTAGATTAAGTAAATTATAACGACGATCTTAATCTTTTGTGTATAGTAGTGAATAATATCGCATATTAGTTGCCACAATAGTTTTCATCTTGTTAGAACACATTTGAAACTCGCTCCAAAATTAAAGGGGTATTTTGTATGACACGACTTACTTGTCGAATCTATTTCAACATATGATACATTGTTAGACAATATATTGTTTTATTTTTCGAGCCTTGTACCATTCTTAGAATGTTAAGTTTTGAGAGGTAGTATGTTTATATTTAATTTTTTGCTATTTATGCAAAAATGTGTGTTTATTCGACTCCAATTTATATTATTAAACTAAGCATATCTTCTATAGTGAGTTTAGATTAACAATACATGTACTCGTTCTTTGGAAATCAGAGATTCAGTTGTCCACCCTTATAATTATTGTACTAACGTAAAAATAATCTTTTTCAAAAATAAAAAACTAAACAATGCTTCAATTAGTCCATGCATTTTCCTAGACCAAATCATCGATAACACAACCATAGCATCCTCCACAAACTGAAGGAGAGGGAGAATACAAACCGAAAAAATCTCTTTCTAGATCCCATAGCAGCCTTAAGAGGATGTCAAAGTCGCAAAGTCACGAGTGACTTTGTTCTCTCCTGAGAAACATGAGAAAGACATAAAAATACTAATATTGTCCTTTACAAAAAGAATATCCTCAATACAAATCTCAATTTTCTAAACTCCTTCTTTGCAAGGAGCTTAACAACCTTCAAAGTGTCAAAGTCAACCTCGAGAGGGGTTGTTCCATCGCACTCCCAATCAATTGCTTTGACACCCTCCAAAACAACTTCAACTTCAAGTAGACACATACACATTCCCACCATGTGGTTTAAACATTCAATCTTCCACAGTGACTCTATCAGCGTGATCTCGAATAATTCACACAAACAAACTCATGCCATTACCATCACACCAAGTCATGCCCATGTTCAACTTTCAATTATCAACCGTTAGCGGGAAATTGGTCAATGCATGTGTATATTATCTTGAATGTAATATTTTCCAAACATATATATATATATGATTTATAAAATTTGATTGAGTCTAAACTTTTTGCGACTTCATTTGTCTTGTAATATATCCACGAATTGAAAACTTGAGATAAAATAGGGGAGAAAATGATTGAAGTGGTTAAAATAAATAAAATTAAAGGCAAAAATATAGATACCATCATAAATTTTTATTTATTGAAATTTCCACCTTAAAATGTTCAAATTATCTTTTCCATAAAGTTTTATTTTAGCCAAATAGGATTGGTGTTAACTATTAAGACTCTCCCCGATATAATGAAAAGGATTTGTAATATGATGTAATTTAAAGTCTATATATATTTAGATTGAGTGTTACGAGTCCGATTAATAATACCAAATTTGTTCCATTCTCACAATTTTCAACTCAAATCTCTTTTTCACCATTTTCCGCTTCACAATCTCATTCTCGTTCCACCCTCAATTTCTCATTCTAACACCAATTAGATTCCAGTATTCCTGATTCATACTTCAAATTATCTCCAAAACATTACTTATTTTTTAATGGTACTCTATTTCTCTTAATTAAAAAAAACTTTAATGGTTGAAATGAAAGTAAAACAACAAGATTTTAAAAGCGTCTAACAAATTAAATATATAACTGAAACTCGCTAAAAAATTACAGAAAATTAAGATGGGTACATCCAACGAACACCCAAATTTTATTTTTCCCTTAAAATAGCTCGATTGGAAAGTTCGATCAATCATTTATGATTCACAAATGTTGAAGAATACAAAAAACGAGCTACTTTGGTTGCAATGTCATTATTCCTTTCATCATTTAACACTATACTCAATGAAGTAAAGATAAATCTACTAAACAAACTTTTTCTAATTTTATCCAATTTGATCCAATTTGATCCAACATTGCAAAAGGAAATGCAAGTTTTGTTCCGCAATTATTTTTGTTTTCCTTTATTTGTTATTTTTTATTTTTTAATTTATTTTCTATCGATTTCCTAAATAATTTTGATGCTGAATTTTTAATCAAATTCCAAAAAAAAAAACTAAAAAATAAGAATAAACAATTTAAATTTACTTATAAAATTTTCAAAACTTAATTTTTTTTTCTTTGTTAAGCACTTCCTAGCAATTTTTTTTTTTTTAAAAAATCAAGTCCTAGAAACTAAAAGAAAAAAACAATTTTTTTTTAATATGACTAAGAATTCAACTTTTTTTTACTCAAGAAAAATGAAAGTCGTTATAATAAATTAAAAAATACATAATTTTTAATAATTACTAAACAAACCTAAATGAATGTATAAGGTAAGAAGTGTAATAATGAAAAGTAAGAAGTCATCAAGTTCAGGAAGTTGTGAACCTAGGTTCTACAATGAAAGAAGTTGATAAAATAAAAAATTGATTTTTCTTAGTAGTGAAATTCACCAACTCTTTAGATCAAATAAGAAGTGGAGACAACGGGCTAAACATGCTCTAATGTTTTTTTTTTTTTTTTGGTAGTAAAATCCAACAACTCTTTGGACCAAACTACTAGTCTCAACTCGGCCAAACACACTCTAGAGAGATGTTTGGATGCACGTAATGATAAAAGAACCCCGATGGAGTGTTTCCATTCAATTTGTAATTTCAAACTTATTCTCCGACTTTTAAACTCCTTTATTGCACCTTTTTCATGTTTCACAGTTCCATTTTCATTATGCTCTCGATTTCTCAGACGTTCAAATACCTCACTCAATGGTATCTCAGGCTCTAAACAACGTAAATAAACTATAAACAAAACCCAAATAATTAGACAAAATAGGATGGTACGTGTACACGCTACCACAACCTAAGGGTAAAATAGGAATTTCAAGCCTAGGGCAGCCCGAAAAGAGAATCAAAGATTTCAGGGCCATGTCCTAGAGTTAGAGAGAGAGAGAGAGAGAGGGGAGGGTGTGCCTTGCCTAGGCATTGGAAAGACAATTAAAAAAACACCACCAAGCCTGTAATAAGGGCACTTCGTACGTTGTGAAAACTTTTTTAGGGCAGTGGCTTTTTCGTAATTAACCACTTTATCCAATCCCCCAAACGCGGGCTTAGGGCTATATTATTATATTGGAGGGTAGCATCAAAAGGGGCGATCAAGCTCAGTTCCAGCTCCAACACTGAGGGTATAACCGACATTTCCTACATAATTGAATCAATATTTCCTCCTTTTTTTACTGCGTCATTAATTACCTTGGTCGGTGAAAATATGAAGTTAAGGTGCAGGTTAGTTTGTATTACCGAGGTAAACTTGGTGGGTTTGTTTTGGGAATGGAGGAAAATAAAAGAAAATAATAATAATAATAATTTATTTTTACAAATTTCACATGCTATAGAGATAGATTTTTTAGGACACCGTGAACGATTAGGGCGTGTTGGTAATTTTTTTTAAATAATATAATTTGACTCCTATATTTTCTTTTTAACTTTGTTTAAATTTAATTATGGTATTTTTTATAAATATAAATTTGTCTCTTCTTGTTTATTTATGGTTAATTTTTTCTTTTTCTTTTTCATCTAATAATGTTTCACTAGATTTTGAAACCATATTATCATATTAAATTTTTTGTATTAAAATTATTAA
>JBBPDJ010000023.1:11894523-11931774 GCA_037974625.1 Cucumis cinereus
TTTTCTCTCCCCCCCCCCCCCCCCCCCCCCCCCCCCCAACCAAAAAAAAAAAAAAAGAGAAGAAAATTGCCCCCCAAAATCCATGTGTCTTGGCACAAAGTTGAGAGGTCATGTAATTGTTGCCAAAATTTTGGTCTCTCTTGATAGCATGGAGAACCATCAGCAATAGACAGAAGGATAGAGAGTGGAATTGTCAATAAAAGAATCAACATATTATTGGCCTCTCTTGATAGTCTTTTAAAAGGATCAACATATTCTTGCTAGATTTTTGGTCTCTCTTTATATTCTTTTAAGTAGGTAAAAGAGAGTGGGATTCTCATTAGACCATGCAGTTACGTCAAAATCACCTTCCAAAAGTCAATGACCACTTAATAAAGAAAGATCATATGTTTATCGCAAAAATTGTGCTATGGACTGATTATGGAGGGTTATAATGCCTGAAATTCATGAACAAAAATCATCAACCAAGGACACATGGAGTGATAGAGGAAGATGCACCATAAAAAACCTCCCGAGATGGGTCATTCCATAGAGTATGGATGCCTCCAGGGGAACCACAAGCAAAAGGAGAACAACCAATGCTTTTAAGAACTGCATATGGATTTGATGAACCATCTGTTGTCATTTGTTTATCCTTTGTATTAACATATGTGGCACTGATATAGTTAATGAAATTTTTCATAAGGGATCTTGGTTATCTAGGGCCATCAACAGATGAAGTAGCTGGTAATGAGCATCTCCCGTTGCATCATAGGGGATGTAGGATTGGCCCATCGGTTGGTGCTCAAAGGGGTTAAGTGGGGAATAAATTTACTGGTGGGAGTGAGGCAATGAGAGGTTGGGATCAACATATGGGCAATGTTACTCGAAGGCTTGAGTACTCGAGAGAGGAGCTTTAAGACTGGTGGGGATATCACCTTAAGGTTCAGCCGAATGAGAGCAGGGGCTAGATACAATGTCCTTCAAACTTGATGCGAAATAGTCTTAAATGGTAGTGTGATGGGCCTACCACATTTTTTTAATAAAAATTTTATTATTATTTTTCTTCTTATTTTTTATTTTATAAAATCAATTTCATTTTCTTTCTGTTCTGGATAACTTTTGAAGTTTGGATTCATTTAATGATTTATGGTTATGATATATCAATTTCATATGCCAAATAGATCTCGTCTTGTGAATTCTAATCTTTTTTTGTACTCACTTATTCTCTTGTTGATGTGGAGTAACAGAGAGATGAAGCAAGCCGACGTGCCCATGTTGGGTTTGTACCTTGTTGTTCTCCTGGCGGCAGTGACATTTGAGCCCATCTCATCTTTGCCATCTACTATTCCTGCATTCCTTTGGTCCCCTGACCATCGCCACGGGTATGCTGCTTGATTTTTTTGTGTTTCTTTGTGCCATGTGCCATCTTTTGTGTATCAGCTTATTTCAAAAGAATAAGAAACACATCCCGACGTATCTACATCAAGATTGTTGGGATCTTCCTTTTTGTTGTTGCATCCACTGCCTTTTAACTGGATTTGCCAACTGAAGGTGCAGAATTTGTCATTTGAGCTATGGGGTTCCCATAAGAGCTCAATAGCTTGTAAAATTAATGTTCACAAAATACTTGCATCGGGAGTTTGGCACAACATGCATAGGATAAACACTACATAGATAAAGTTGTGATTTTTTTGCCTTTCTCCCTGCTTAGCTGATTAAGATTTATCGTCAGCATTTTCAATTTTAGATTCTCCATTGTTTGTTTTCTTCTTTTTGTTTGATTAGTTTCCCCACTATCATCCTTCATTTTGTTCTATAGGAATGAATTTTCCTGTTTTCTTCTCCATCTTTGTGTGTGTGTGGGTGGTGGTGGTGGTGGTGGTGAGAGAGGGGGGGGGGGGGGGGGGTGCTTATGTTAAACTGGTCTAGATGTGTCATTTGTAATAGACTGTATTATTTTTCTTTGTTTGATTTAAAAGTTGTACCGTATGGCTGCAGGTTTTCTAACAACATTCTAGAAAAATATGTTGATTATCAGACCATTTCCCCACAGGAGCTGGCAAAGTCTGTTCTAAATGAAGGCGGCTGGTCACAACTTCTGGTGGGTTTGTTGCATTTCAAATCTTGTTCTAGAGTTCTCTGTCATTAGTTTTTAAGATTCTCCTATGTACAATTTTTAGTTTTTTGAAAAAGCTACATGTTTTGCCTTTTGGTATATCCTTTTCTTTAGTTTGATTCCTTTCTTTTTGGGCTTGGTTATGGTCCTTATGGACACCCTTTTATCCTTTCATTTTTCCTTTTAAATCTCAATGTAAATTTGGTTCCTCATAAAAAAGTTCATTTTCTCGGTTTATTTTCTCATATTTTTATATTATTAACAATATTAATTATTTAACTCTTTAGTGCACGGGAAAGGAAGTAAAGCAGCGTGTGGATCTTGCAATAATCTTTGTTGGTTCAGAGGTAAGAATATAAGAAGTTCGAGATTTGCAAGTCTTCATTGTGTAATTCTTTCGATTGTTGTGAATTTGTTTGATCTCTCACATGGTTATTCTTTATTTCATACTTCATTGTGTTTTTTCTTATAGCCAAAAATCTGATCCGTTGTTTATGAAGTTTGAATTTAGGATTATTGTTTGAGGTTAGAATATTTAAGAGATTTAATTATGCAAGATGAGTTATGCTAAAGATGCATTTCCTGATTCTAGCATTTTTATAAAATAGAAACCAACTTTTAACGTGTTCACATTCCCCAATTGACCCAACTTCAGCTGATAAGTTATGGTAAACTTAATTATATCAATACTAAGACTCCATGTACTTGTGGGCTTAGAAATTTTTAGAAAACCCATCAAGTAAAAATTAATATTAATTAGGGACGAAACGACATGACAGAGGTAGGGGTTTGAGCTTTAAACACAGGATCTCCCCGCTGCAAAAGAAACCAAAATAACCAAAAACCCTTCTCCCAAGCAAGAAACAATCTCTCCCAACAAGATGAAGAGAGATGCAACATTTGTTGCTTTCCTATTGCTCAAAGAGCACCAAAACCCAAATTAAAAAAAAAAAAAAAAAAAAAAGGACAGAGCTCCTTGACCAAATTAAGGAATTAGAAATCACCTTATTCTTCTTCCTTTTTTTTTTTTTTTTTTGATAAGAAACAATATTGTGAAGGAGGACAAATGATAGAGATAAGGAAACAAAGAGAAGGGAATTAGGTCTCACCCAATGATCCTCCAACATTTCATTTCCTTCCCCCACCACACAATGAACCAAGTGAGAGAAAGAAGAGAACTCTGAAGAAATATCTTTCCTTAAATTTCGGTAAGTTCCCACCCAACAACCATTCAAAAGTATGAGGACCAAACTTACTCACGACAATCATGAGCCAAAGAGAGTTGGGTTCAAGGGGAAAATGCCACAACCATTTGGCTGACCAAGCTTTTTGGCTTTTTGTAAAGCATCAAAGTTATTAATCTTTCCCAAGGCAACCAACCCAAGAAAGAACTAGGGTTTCTTAAAGATTTTAAACTCCACAGGGCAGGTAAGAAAGAGCATGATGAAAGAACAAGATGAGGAGGGAACTAAGAAGGAAACGGAAGAAACAAGAATCTACAAGAAAATGACAAACAACATTTTAATAGGATTTTGATGTTTTCTCGCTAGAAGTTCAATCCTAATCGAGAAAATACTTGTTAGATTTGGTGTCTTTGTGCCTCTTGCAGGGATTAGAAGAATAACACCAAAATATTGCTTACATTTGAATTACTAAAGGACCATTATTCTGTAAACTCAAATCTTAGAGAGGTCTTTTCTTATTTAATCTTTTAAAACATCACTGCCTAAATTCTAGCGTTAAAGACTACAGACCAGCCTTTAACCCAAAACTAACCTCAAACAACAGAAGTAAAATAATAAAGTGGCTGGAGTAAAGGAACTTAGGTGGATTGACTAAATGCTTAGAAACAGTTTTAAGCAATAAAAAAGTCAATCCAAACAAGCTCTTAACCTCCAACTTAAATAAACTAGCAACTTGTGATACTAAAGGAAACATAAAGGCATAAATCCGAAGTATTAAACAGCCGGGAAGACTACTGAAGCCTAGTACATGTGTTATGGTTTGGAGATCTTCATTATTATGATTGTAAGTATATCATAATTCACAATAAAATACCAGAGAATAAGAACTAACGATTCTATTCGTGAAATTACCTGTAGAATCTTTTTTCAGTAAGTGAATCAAATGTTAAACTTTTATATTTTTGTTCTTCTATTTAACAATCAGTACACTTAGAGAGAGAGTGAGATTACTTAACCATATATCGTTTTACATTTTTAAGCTATCAGTCAACTTTAAGAAAATTTTAAAAAAATGTGTTTTCACCTCTCTCTTTTAGGAGATTAATGAGTAATAATGGTTTTTGGAAGTATTTTATTGATTTGCTTATAAAAATTAAACATGACATTGAAGCGTGCACAGAAATGCAGAAGAGTGTATGCTTTAAATGGCCCTTATAACCAAGGCATCCTTACCTCTGATACCATTCTTGGGAAAAACACTTCAATTCTACTGCAGGAATAAGCAGAAAAATAACATAGCAATTTAAAAAAAGCAATAAAACTGAAAACACAAGAATTTATGTGGAAAACTCCCAAATTGGAGAAAAACCACGGACCAGAAAAAATTCACTAGGTGAAAAATTGCTACTAGCACATAGAAATCTCTCCTCTGACACCAATTACAAAATCACTCCTTTCAAAGCTTTTGCCTACTCAAACCCTTTTACTTTTTTCCACTCTCAACGTTGAAAAACAAAGAGGGAATTTAATTAGCAAACAAAACTTAAATTGGGATGGATTTGAAAACTAAGGAGATGGGCGCCAATTATAGGTCAACCAACAAATTCCACCTTGGCAAGATGTTTGAAGAATTCACATCTCTAGAGCATCCATAATCTTCACAGACCATCATAATTCTCAACTCTCTGCGCCTAGGGACCCTTTTCAAAACAGTGGCCTTAATATTTTAAAACATCATAGAGAAGACAAGTGTCCTGTAACATTTTACAACATCCCAGACAAAACTACTTGCAAGCATTCATTGAGCTAATTGATACAATTTAGATGGACAAATCCTATTTGTTTTTGAATATACTATTCATTAAGTTGAATGGTAAAAGATTATGGAGTTCAGGAGGTGATGAAAGTATAAACACAAAATTGGAAAACTAAAAATTTTCCTGTTTCTTTTTAGAAAAAATTCTTATATACACAACCCTCTTTTGACAATAGCCAAAGACTATTATTAATATTCTAAGAGAGTATTGGGTATACACTATGTATGGTTATCAAAAAATGTTTGCAAAGCTTGAAAAGAATTACTATATGAATTTTTGAAGTGTCATGCCATCCACGTTCTGCATGCTTTTTGTAACTATTATTATTCTTCTTTATGTATTTGTCCGTACTCAGATTATGGTGCTAGTTCAAAACTTTCTTTTATGTCAATGTGTCACAAATAGCATTTCTACTATCAAGGATAATAATTTGGTGCACTGGTATGTTGGTTTCTTGATCAACATTGTGTTGGTTCACATTGTGACAAGTCTTTTGTCTTTTATAGTTGCAGTCAGATTTCACGTCAAGCAGGCACGTGGACCCAAATCTTATGGATTTACTTAAGGTTTGGTAAAGAAATTTGTCTTATAAATTGTAAAACTGCATGTCTTGAGTCTGAACTCTAAATCTAGGATCGATTATCACAGGTCTCTTTCTCAAGGTCTAACTTCTCCATGGCATTTCCCTATGTGGCTGCACCAGAAAGGGGTGCAATAGAAAAGTTATTGATCTCAGAATTCAAACAATCATGTGGGCATGACCTCAGAATCAGCAATAGTGCTTTCCAGGAGTTGTCCTCTGTTGAGGATGAATCATTCCAGAAACTTCCGCTGTTGCCGCATTCGATTAATGTAAATATCTTTATATGACTAAAGTCATCTGTTTTCTTAAAACATCAGTGATATCCTTGTTTATGTTTTCTGCATTAAACGAGTAGGATTATATGGTTTCAAGAATGGAAAAGAAGCCAGAGGGGGAGACGGAATTGGTCATTTTCTCTCATGGAGATTTCAGTTCCCCTGAAGAAGGCAATCCATGGACTTCCGAAAGTATGTTAACTCATTTTATTTTGTTTCCAGATGGTCATTAGTACAAGCAATATGATTGGTGATATGTTACAAAATTCTTATGTTGAATTGAATTTTGAAATTATTACAGGCAAAACTTTATTGGAGATAATGACTTCTGCGGAGCATGTTGGGGCAAAGTATGAAATTCTCTATATATCAGATCCCTTTAGGTCCATTCGCCATTCCTATGTGGAGCTGGGAAGATTTATGGCTGAAGGTTCATCTGGAAATGGATCAGCTAAATCAGAAAGTTTTTGTGATGAAGTCTGCCAAATTAAATCATCTCTTCTTGAGGGCCTCTTTGTTGTGAGTCACTAACTCTTTTCATGTGATATTCCAGCCTTACGCTTAGTACATTTTGACCCATTTCTTCACTTAGTACTAATTTTATGGTTAATAAAGTGGACCTGATAGCATGCAGTTATATTTTAGCCAGGTCTAGAACCTACTTTAAACTTGAAAGTAGGTAAAAAACTTACGCTTGGAAATCTGGATAAAGTTGAGACTATGTGGTCATTTCATGAGTCTGATTGTTAAGGCTCAGTTTGATAATGATTTTGAAATTTGTGCGTGTTACCTCTCCATTTTTCCAATATTGTTTTCACATTTCATTTCTAGTTAAATTTTAAAATCAGAAACAAAATTTTTAAAAGTACTTTGTTAGTGTTCAAAATTTTGGCTTAGAGGAAGTGAATAACATAACGTAGAAACTTACGGGTGGAAGTAGTGTTTATAAAGTTAATTTTCAAAAACTAAAGTCTGTTTGATAACCATTTGGTTTTTAAAAATGAAGCTTTGATTTCTTTATTTTGTTACTTACATGTTAGAAGTATTCTAAAAAACCAAGCCAAGATTTATAAACTTAGAAAATTAGTTTTTAAAAACTTGATTTTGTTTTTTGAATTTAGCTAAGAATTCAAATGTTGTTTAGTCAGGAAAGATGAAAACCATAGTAAAGGAGTAAGAAAATAAACATAATTTTCAACCAATCAAAGCTTAAATCGTTATCAAACGAGACATTTAACATTTCATTTTGGCTTACATTTTGCTTCCAATCTCCAACTATGCAGGGGATCGTTTTGCTTATCATCCTATTATCAGGCCTTTGCTGTATGATGGGTATTGACACTCCAACGAGATTTGAGACACCTCAAGATTCTTAAAACACCTCGTTTCTCAGAATCGTTGCATGAATTTTCCGGTGATGTTTGAGGAAAGGAGAAAGGTAAAGCTGATGATGATACCATTAATATGTCATGCTAGATGTTACGGTATTCTTTCTTAAACTCGTTTTCTTGTGGCATGGTTTTTTGCTGTGCATACTGGCTGGCTGCTATGTATGAATATTAAAAGCATTTTGGTTTGTTCTTCTTAACACTATTACGCCATTTCATTCTAAGCAAAGGAGAAAAATAAAGATGTGTTATTCCATCATACTACTCTACATCAAACTGAACAGATAGTTGCTTGGAGGGAACTCTTGTGCCATGGGAATGAATGCGAGTGTTCATTCGACATTGACACAATTCAAATCCAGATCCCATTGATTTCTCAGTGAGTTTGTTACGATTGACTGATAAATTTTTACCGTTTGATGTAGAGAGAGAAGTAAGTATCCCAAATTTATATTCAGTGGTCAGTAGGGACATGGAAATTATTAAAACAGTTTTCTGGTTTATTCTTGTGGATGGCGAAAAGAATGATTTTTTTTTTTTTTGTGTAATAAAATATATTTTAAAATCATAAAGTATTGTATTTTATAATGTGTGTTATTACGTGTTTTTGGATTGAACCATCAAGTTTGAAGGAAGTATAGGTACTTTAACCTACTGATATATGTTCGAATTGGCTATACCATTATGTTCTTATAAATTGATTTCTATTATAATTTGGTCATTGGAAAACTTAAATGGTGTTTTACTAAATGCAAGGGAGGATAGGGGTTAGAGGGAACACTAAACTCACATGAGTTCTTGGCATATAACTTGTGTACCACGTACATGCGTATACTTTATGTTTTTTACATGACGCATCATTGTGACACTAACGTACACGATATTCACTCTTTAATTGTATGGTACATGATTTAGATTAAACATGGTTTTTTCGTTTTGGAATACTTTCAAAACGTTTTCGTAACTATCCAAAAAAACCAACAAGTTAATACTTTTCTCTTAGATAAATGCACATATTTTGAAGTCGCCAACTAAAAGAGCGAATTCTCACTTTCTATCACTGCATCATTCTTTTATATAACAAACAACATTTTGAATTTTACTAAAAATTATAGGTTTTAAAATTTGCTCTCGTATTTAAACCATAATACTAAAAAAGCGACTGATACTTTTATTTTCTAATGAAAACCGTGCAATGATCGATAATATCTTACAAAAAAAAAAAAAAATCCATACAGGAACTATGTTTTAAATCTCATTAATTTCAAAATAAAATAGAAAAGTTAATATATCAATCTTAATCTAACAGATCATTTAAAAATGATTTTGATAATAGTTCTTGGAATTGTTATTATTATTTTGCTAGGATTACTACTACGAAATCTAGAATCAAACGTTCTACTCCAATAAAAAATGTAGATATTATTAAACTAAACTCACGTGGACACGTATGAAATGAATTTAAATAATGTAATACTCGAATGAATAAATAAATTTTCATTTTAAAAGAATAATGATCTTATCTCAATAGCTAGGTGTCAAACAAAACAGGATTAGAAGTAAATAAACAAAATCAATGGTTGAGGAGGCTGGATGACTTGACTTTAACCCAAATTTATCATATTATAATCACAACCGTTGACTTTATCACATGGACCGACAGACAGGGAGGCCACGTGTCAATCTCGCATTGGTTCTGTCCCTATGTTGCACATTGTAAGCCACGCTATGCCAAACACAGCAGATTCCTTTTTCCAAATGCTCCAAATGTTAAATTATTATTATTATTAATTATTATTATTATGCCTTTCACATCAATTTAATTACAATTAAGTCCAAATTTCTACTACTAATTTTTTTACAGGATCTCTATTTTCCGTTGACCACTTTAGCGACTATTGAAAATTGTGTGAAATTTACGTAATAAATTAATAAATTATTTAATAATATGTATTATTGTAGCACTAAACATTCTTTCATTATTAATAAAGATAGGTGAAAAACAAAAATAATTTGTATTAAAAAGCATTTGATGAGCGCTTAAGTTAATTATGATTTGTATTATATCAAAACTAATAAAAAAAATTATGATCTGTAATTGGAAAATAATATAGAATATTCGTTGTTATTTAATCATGAAAATATGACATTGCCATTGTCTCGTTTCTTAAAAAATATTTAAATTAAAACTTTGATTAAAATATCAATACATTGTCTTATTTTTCAATAAAAGGATGTCACGGGTATCTAATGTCGCATCAAATAATGTTTTAATAAAAAGTGCTTATTATTATTTATATCTATTTATCCCACATTATTAAAATTTAGGACAGTTTATATATCAACCAATAAATACTAAATTATGTGATGATGTAACCAAATACAAAAAACAATGGTTTTAAACAAAATCTTACCATTTTTAGGTTTAATTAGAAATTTGTCATATTGTGTTATATTTTATTTATTTATTTATTTTTGTCCCTTATTGTTGTCCATGGATTACTAGTGCAAATAGTTATATTGTCCAATTGATGAATGTCCTATAAAGAAATGCAAAGAACTACAAATGTTTGAATATTACTTCAATTATATGCCATTAATAATATGAGGATTGATGGGTTAAATAATAATTAAAAAAATTATTGAATGTGGATACAACCATGAATAAATAAATAAATAAATAAAAGAATATTGGGTCATTCTAATAATTTCCCAGCATTTCTAGCAAATGATTCATATAATTCAGGGGTAGATCTATGTCTAAAACAATAATGAAGGACCAACAAGTTTATAATATGTTGGAAAGTGATTAAAATTATGTTTTAGAGTGCTTAATTATAATTAGTACAAATTTTAACAAGTAACCACCCTAGATTAGTAGTTTCAGCGAAAAGTTTATTTTAATCGGATTGTATCAGTGTTAACTCTAAATTTTCACAGTCGTCAATTTAAAACTCAAAGTTGTTAGATTGTGTCAATTTTAATCCTAAAGTGTGTCAACTCAAACACTAGATTAAGTCGCATTAGGGTTTAAAGTGATACAAACTACCAAAAAAATTAATAACAAAAGATACTTTTAATAGATTTGCATACCTGAGAGAGTATAACTTAACTAGTATAAAATATGTATTATCGTCCTTTAGATTTGATTTTGAGGTTAATTCTTTATCCCACGTACTATAAATAAATAAATAAATGGGTATAATTATGAATTTGTGTCCGTTAACTTCACAATATTTTGTAATTTTTGTCAATGTATTTGTCGAGTTTTTTTATATATAAAAAAATATTAAACCAAACAAACCGACAACAATTTACAATACAATATCTTCGGAGGCAGGTAAATCAAACCATATAGGGTAAGAAGAAAACATAAGAGACAAAACGTGTTCAGTAACGTCTTCCTCATAGTGGAGTACTGTGATAGAAAATTTTGAAATCACCTCACATGCACCATCAACTCAACTTTTTCAATAAATAAAGGAAACCTATCCGAAAGAGATCTAAAGAAGCGTTATTAAGAAGATGGATCATGGACCACTTTGTCAATAGTCTAACTCAACACGAAGACAGGACACACATAGGTAGAACGAATACTTTTGAAGCCCTCACGAATAGCAACAACATGAACAACCTTGTAATCACTTTCCTCTATTGATGAACTTAAGACACGCCAAACAAACACTACCGAAATGGTTTCGAAACATCCAACTAATGATCCTTGATAAGCACTTTATGTCAATTAAATAATGCATATTTTGGAGTAATTTTGAAATAGTTAAAATTATTTTATCGCATTTGAAATCATTCAAAAAACATACTTTTAATTACTTAAAATCAACTTAGTGCTTAATTTTACGTTTTTAAATGTATTTTTTTTAATAATATTAAACAATTAAAAATATTTTTCGAAGTAATTTTTGAAAGGTTAAAAATGATTTTAACATCATATACTCTCACTCGATCAACAATATGAAAAAGAAGACAAAAATTGATAGCTTTTTCTCTACATTTTTTCTATTTTTGCATTAAATAATTTAGAGAATAGGGACTTTGTTTTTTGTCTACTTACATGCAAAATGCTTTTATCATTTAAATTTAATTAATTAAATTGTCAAACCTTCCTAGTTTTAAAGCAACCGTATTATGTCATGTTTACTCAAATGCAATAAAAATAAATAAATTATAATTTAAAAAGTGGACTTCATGTGATTACGTTTATTTGGTGTTGTTTTCCTATGCTCTACACCTATACTGACACATAGGATCCACATCTAAATCCGTAAACAAAAACTGCAATTCGATTGATCAATGAAGGGTGGTTTATTCGATTACGTTCGAAAATTACATTCAATCATTACCTTTACCGTTTAAGTTTAGATTATGGTTACCATCATTGTTATATTTTTACCGTTACCATTAATTGTTAATCAAACTATAATTGTAACGGTAAATTTAACAAAATAATGAAATCATAAAATTCACTAATATTTTTTCTTTTTTTTTTTTTTCCTTTTTAATTTCTTTTTGAGTTTAAAAAAAAGTGTGACGAAAAAATGTTGACCTCTAAATTAAGAACGGGGCTATTAATATTAATAATTCGTGATTTAGGGTAGACTTTACACGTGTCATATTTGAATACTTAACGATTTATTTAATTATTAATAAGTCATAATCATAATTTGACCTTCGTACCTTATTTTTTACTCTTTTTTTCTATATATATATATATATATTTGATGACAGGTGATTTCCTAAGTAACTGAAAATAATGATTCGAATAAATAGTCCATCAACCTGTACCAATAGAAATCCACCACGTAATCTATGTCATTCTTTAAGAATAAAAAAAAGATAAAAAATGTATAATTTCGAGATATTAATTATTCGACTTATTTAGTTTAATTAGGTGTCCAATGAAAATTTCAAACTTCTATATATGTGTATATATATATATATATATTAATTTTAAATTTGAGATATTTTCTCAATTTCGTGATTTGTATCTTAAAAAGGTATTGAATTTCTTATTAAATTTTAAAAATAAAACTAAGATTTTATTTTAATTTTTTTAAAAAAATATAAGTAAAATATCGTGTTTTAATCACCAATTTACCTAAAAGCTTAAGTGAAAGAATGAATACAATTTTAATATAATATTTAACAATAAACACTAATAGACTTCTATTATTAATGTTGGTAAACACTAATAAATGTCTAAATATTGATAAAAAATAAATAATTAAAAATGAAAGAAATATTTTTAAGCTTAATTAAAACAATTAAATAATTATCCTAAACAAGACCCTAAATTCGTAATTTAAAACTTTAATTAGTATAAACCGTTATATAAAGATGAATTAAATTGTACTCATATTTGACAGATTAAACGGTATTTATATTTTATATACACCACGTATGTACTTCAAACTTATATTTTATTATGTAAGTCCCGATTTACCAATGGTTTTATTTGAATTTCGAATTTTCAAAATAATATTATTATTTTCCAAGTTTTTTTTTTTTTTTTTGTTCAAATTTAATTGTAAGTCGGAAATGGATGTGCATCTACGACCATCATTCCATCAACCCCAGTTATTAATTAATTTAATTCAATATGTTCAAACCAATTAAATTTAATGTGCAAATTAAAGGTCGAGGAAAATGTGAAAAACATTTTATAAGACTTTTATTAAATTTTCTCTGGGCCTAACAAGAAGACTTCAATGTTACTACGATTATTAGTATTATTTTATTAAAAAATATTTTAAAATATAACAATATTTCAGATTCTATCAATTATAGATATCGATATAATATAAAATTTTGTTATATCTTGTAAATATTTTGATTAATTTTTCTAATATTTGAAAATGTTCCTTATTATTATTGCTTCAATTTTACTACTACTACTACTATTATTATTACTCAGCTCTTCATTTTGCCATATTTTAAACCTATTATTTGTTACAGTATTTTCTATTTGTTACAGTTTTTACTATTCTACATTCATCGTTTTTTTATATTGAAAAATTAGTTCAGTTCATCATTAATTTAGCTTTGAGTTCGAAGACCAAACCTCTTAAACTCACGTGCGTCGAAAACTGAAACTTTGAATCTCCAAAGCTTTGAGGAGCCAAATGTTTGAAACTTTAAAGATACGAGAACACAAATCTCTTAAAACTTTGAAACTCTAAATAGTGTATGACCTCTTCTAAAGATTTGAAGACTTAAGCTCCAAAAATCAACTTTTACTCTCTCGAACATCTAATAACTAAAACTTAAGTGAGAAACTCCACAGATAATCTAAAGCATAAATCAAAGATTCTAGAGAAAAATTCAAAGAGAAATCTGGAAAAAAAAATACATTAAACTCTTGAGAATAATAAAAAGCGTCGTTGAAGACCAAAAACACTTTAAAGATAATACAAATTCTAAGCTCAAGAACTATAACTCCGAGAATAAGTAGAAAAATCCTCAACACAAATATGCATTAGAGAACAAGCTGCAAAGATGTCGAGACAAATCAACATATGAAAATAAGTTACAAAGCCCTTAAAACAACAGAAAATTAATCTAAAAATCTTGATAATAATATTTAGCAAAAAAAAAAAATACAGTAAATAAAAAAATGAAAATTATTAAAAATAATAAAAATGTCACGTAAAATTGACGTAAAAGAGCGGAAGATTTGATAAAATATTGTTGTTTTGAAAAGTATTTAGAAAAATATTGTAGTTTTCAAACATTTTAAGAAAATATGGTTGTTTCGAGGAGAGAGAAGATAAAAAAGGAAGGGGCGAGTGTTGAAAACTCTCCCTTTGTTGTTATATAAATAAAAAAATAAAAATGAAATAAAAAAAAAAGAAGAAAAGGGAAATGGAAAGGTGAATTGAGGAGAAGGAGCGAGTGTTTCTTTTTGCTTTTTTTTTTTTCAATTTTATGTATATAAGTACATATAAATTTAATAGTTTTTCTTTTTTAAAAAATCATTTAAATTTTATTTTAAAATTATCTTATTCTAAATAAAATGGATTTCTATCTCTAAAAAAATAGATTACTAACAAACAATAGTTATATCAGTATCAAATGCTGAATAATAAAATTAAAAAAAAATTATCGATCTTTATTTTATTAGCCTTCAAATTTTTTATAATTAGATTTAAAGGGATGTTAGTTTTTTTTTTTTTTTAACAAAATTACGTATAATAAATTTTTTTATCTTTGTTGTGAATTGTAAATAATTTGTTTTAAATACTCAACCATATTAAAAAAAACTAAAATGACCGAGTGTTGCCAAAAATACAAAACAGTAAAATAGTTTCTCGTACGTCAAGAAGCGGCAGCCCCCAGCATCGTAAGAAGAAATGGATGTGAAGTATGAAGCGACCGTGGGTACGATGGCGTCGCAATCGGACCTTATCTTTGTTCACGACGGTTTGCGGACTACATATCTTCGCTGTCTTGTTGCCTAATGCCTACTTGCATTTTTTTTTTAATTTTTTATTATTATTAATTAATTAGTACAAAATTAAATTTTATCCCATTCAAGCTTATAATATTACATGCCTTACCTTATCCAAACATCATAAAATAATATAATCTTTTAATTACATTTTCCTTTTTAAAAAAATATGAACCATACAAATTTCATTACGTGAAAAGTTCTTACAAAAGCACGGATGTTATGTCACTCACACAACTAAGCTATCATACAAAATCTAAAGTTCTTAAAAATAGGATGATATGAAACCAATGACATAGGCTCACGCTCAAGCTCATTTTCTAGTGTTTGAATTTCATCGTTTTCTTAAACCGAATGCGAGACAATTACCATTCTAATATTTTGTAAAAATCTAAATGTTTTGTTCCTAACAAGACAATTTTTAAAAAAGATTTGAACTCTTTTTTAATATTTAAAAACTTTTGTGTGTGTGTGTGTAAATACCTAAAATCAATTCAACTTAATTAGTGGTACAATTATTAATGGTAAAAGAAAAAGAATAATAATCATCAAACACACTAAATTATTAGAAACGAAAAGAGCAAAACCAACCAGGTACAATTTATTGGATACAAAATACAAAAAATAACAAAATAATTTAACATTTTCCTAAAATAATAATAATAAATAAATAGATGTAATATTGAAGAAAAACATAATTGGGAGAATAAATAAATAATTGGTCCCTGTTTTAAGGCTTGATGCGACCGATCATGTCTTTTAGAACCTCTCTCTTTCGGACTTTCCCTTTCTCCTCAATATTAATACATAACCAATCAAATTAGAATTACCTCTTCAAATTCATCAATTCGTCTTCAACAAATTACAATACATACAGACAGCCTTGCGATCTCTACATATAAATCACCCACTCATTTCCAGGTTCTTCTTCTTCTTCTTCTTCTTCTCTCTCTCTCTATATATAATTACTTAATTTCATTCTTTAGATTATTAATTACCTCTTAATTACTTTCATTTTCGATTAATTAGTTTTACTTATTACCAGAACAGATCCTTCATTTCTTTTTTCTTTTTTCTTTTTTTTTTCTGTTGTGTTTTGTTTAAATTCTGTTCATTGTTCTTCCGGCGGTGTTCTTCCGGCGGTTCTTAGTTTCAAATGGTAAAGAAAGACTTCCAAGCAATCCTCTTCCATTCCATAAAATAAATTAATATAAAATAAAATGTTTTTGTAATTATAGAAAATGCTCTATTTTTTTTTATTTTTTTAAAATATTCCAATCCCAATTTTCGTTAATGTTTCCAAATTTTCTCTGTAGTAAAAATTCTTTAGGTTACTTTTTTAAAAAAAAAAAAAAAAATCAGTACCCGAATAGTGACTTCAAATGAAAAATTAGTTCACTTGATCGTCATTTTAGATTATTGTCTGTCATGCAGCTGTGATTCTTGATTTATGTTTAAAATTAAAAAGAAAAATTTAATTTGAATTGTAGCAAAAAATTGAAACTATTTACCAAATATAATAAAATTTATCCAATTTTTTTTATTTTATAATTTTTTTTTTGTTAGAAAATAGAATTAGTGATTTTTTTGGTGGTTGTATTATAATTTTAATATTTAAAAACTGTAGTGGTGATGCTTCAAATCAACATTTTCCTTAAAATAATGAATATTTCCCAACACGAATATATAAAGTTAATTTCTTTTTTTCTAAAAAAAGAAGTCCCACTAATTAAAGTTTTTTTCACTATTCTTTTTAAATAATTTTAATTCATTTTAAAAAGCTTTTGTAAATGTAACCAATAATCTTTATTCATTTTATAAAGATATATTCTACTTCTTTTTTTCTTTCCTTTTTTATTTATTTTTTTAAAAAAATATTTTGTTAGAAAAAAAGTTATACCTAATATCTCCACCAAAAGAAAATTTTATTAAGGCATTACGGCCAAGAAAAAAAAGACCCTGAAAAATCAACCGACATTATTAATTGTAATTAAGACATATCATCGCAATTAAATAAAAAATTAATAAAATATAACACAAACTAATTTCACAATCTACATCAAACTAGTGGATGTAAACTTTATATTTAAACGTGATAAAAAAAATTTGAAATTTTAATTAAAAAAAAAAGAGTATTGAGAATATCTATTAATTAGTTTGATTAATAGGAAGTGAAAGTTTAAAATTAATTTAATAGTAATTAAAAAAAAAGAGTAAAACCATAGTTTTTCAAAATTAATTAATAAATATTAATACTAAAGATCAAATGTGAGTATTTGTGAAAAATTGAGCTTAAAAATGTACATAAAAAACTTAGTAAAATAACGTAATTGAAACAAAATTCAAATTTTAATAATAAAATATAGTAACATTTTAAAATTAATTAACTAAATTAAAATCAAATTCAATAATTTATATATATATATATAGAGAGAGAGAGAAAAACATTGATTCCTTTTTTAATTAAAAAAAACAAAAATAAAAACAACAAGGGGTCTCTCTCTTGCACATGCAAATACAACTTAGTCGGCTATTTATTTGCCAAAAATGAGACGCCTCACTCAATTTTATTTTTCCTTTTTATTTTATTATATATATATATATATATATATTAAAAAGATTATTTATTTATTTATTTTATTTATTATTCCTTTTTTGAGTTCAATGCTGTCATGGCTTAGACATTTGAATAAGAGACAAGAAAATGGTGTTTGTTTGTCTAACACAGTGGCCATCCTTTAGAAAATGGATTGTAGTTCCTTTTCTTCCAACACAATCGCAATAGTAAATTCCCCCATGCTCCACATACCCTTCTTTTCCCCTACATTTTAGGGGAAAATGTACTAAGTTTTTAAATCATAGCCAGTGGTGGCAGTTTAGGAATTATTCGAACATAATTTACTGGATAAGAAAATTAAATGACGATGCTTCGATCCTTATCCCTAATTCGGTGATATCAGCATTTATAAATATGAAGAAAATAAAAATAATTTTGATTCTTAGATTTTAATTTTAGTTTATATTTGAATCGCAAGTCAACATTGAGCTCAATTTCTTTCCAGATTAACGTGCTTATCACAGTTTTTTTTATTTTATTTGCTGAATATTCAGTTTCGGTTCTAGTCTTTAATGTCTATTTATTAATTTAAACTAATTAAATTTTACATAGATTCTACTAATATTTTAACAACTATTAAAATTAATTTTAAAAAATGTTACACTGTAATTATTTAAACTATTTCACCATTCAAATCTTAGAATTAAAAGTATAACATATTGAAACATAAATATCGTATGAAAACTAAACTTTTAACTCAGAGATTACAAATGTAGTATTTAAAAATCTAAGAACTAAATCGAAGTCTAGAGACAAAGGTGTAACTTTTTGAAACTTCGTTTCAGTTGCCATTTAATTAGCTCCTCCATTAGTATAACCGGAAGTTGGTTAATTTGAACTACTAATCTCATGTTAAACTTGTACGTTTAGTTTGATTGTGAACCTCAGTTATTATTTTTAATAAATATTTAAATATATAACTAAACATATAATTATATAGAAAAGGGAAAAAATATATATAGGTAAATATTGAATTATATAAATAAAAATAAGTGGTTTAGAAATTTATGCATCCTCAAAGCTCAATACCTTTTGATTTTCTTTAAAAAAATTAATTTTAAAAAATAAAACCTCACCTTTAAAGTTAATTATTTATTTATATTAAGAGATTAAGACAGTTTTTTTTTTTTTTTTTGATCTGAAAATAGAGTAACTAGAAAACATTAATACAATAAAGTCAAGATTGTGAATATTGTAATGATTTTTATAGAAAAAAAAAGTAAATAAATTAAAGATTGAGGATGTCATGTGCCACCTTTTGTTTTTGCTTTTACAAGTGGAAAAGGAAGACCATTGAGAAAGTCCCATGGGCCAAAAGTCTTAATTAACTTTACCATAAATGCTTATTCTTTACAATTCCTTCATAATAATAATTATGAAGTTGTTCAAATAACTTTTTTTTATATATATATATATATATTTTTAGAACTACTTTTCAACCATCTATTTAGCGTGTGTTTGACAGTGATTTTAGTATAGCTAAAATCATTTTTTTTATTGGTCAAAATCACTTTTGTCATAGCAATATGGTGTTTGACAACCTAAAAAAAGTAATTTTAAAAAAAATAAGAAATTATTCAAAATTGATTTTTGAAGTATTATGATTCTTGAAAAATGATTATGTGGGAATAATCACTTAATCTTATATAGTTTAAATACAAAAAATACCATTCTTTTAATAATTTGATAGTTTTAAAATCAATTTTGATATCAAACATGATTATTGAAAATCACTTTTAAAAGTTTGTTACCAAACATAAATTTGATGGTTTATAAATCAATTACAAAACTAATTGTACCTAGATATTTTTTTTCTAAAAGCCGTGTTCAAACTATTACTCTCAAACACACTCTTATTATATATATTTGGAAATGATTCTAAAATCGTTAAAATCACCTCGAAAAAATGCTTTAAATCACTAAAAAAATAATTTGCTATTTAATTTTACAATTTTAAATATAGTTTAATATCATCAAATTTTATTTGAAATGATTAAAAGATTAGCTTTTTATTATTAGAAAAAAAATTAAAAGCTATTTGTTTTTTGTTTTAAATGTAAAACCCTAGTAGTCATGACGTCAAGATATTCCATGATTTCTTAACTCGGAAGTAAATATCATTCCACTTTGAAAAGTAATTACCATCACGTTGAAAGGTAATTTTAAAGTTCTATAGGTATTTGTTTTCAAAATTTAAAAGTAAAAACAAAACAAAACAAAATAATTATAATATTTATAATTTAAGATTTTAAAAACTATTTGAATTTATTTTTCTCAAACTAATTGAAGAGTACGTTGGATTCGTGAGTAAAAAATGATTTTCATTTAAATTCTTTAGCTATTTTGAGTCTTTTTAAAAACAATTAATCTTCAAAATTAAATCCTTAAATAATTAAATCAAATACACCTTAAATTATTAATTATTAAATTATTTTTTATTGTTCTTCTCTAAAGTTAGTTGCTTATAGTTTTTTTTAATAATCAAACACATTTTTGTCCCTATATTCGAATCTAATCTCCACATGATTTTTATGTCAAGAAATGTTATTTTACTTATCGTGTTGAGATTAATTTATATTTAATCTCTATATTTCATATTGCTAGAATTTTATTTCAATTTGATTTTTAAAACTTCAAAATTTACGTTTTTAATCTTGATGTTAATGTACATTCGTTAATGTAAAATAATTAAATTAGTTATAATAAAAGTAGTTCTACTAGCTTTCCATCATTATTAAAATTAACTACAAAATTTAACATTATAGTTATTTATAATCAATTTACTAAAGTTTAACGTCAAATGTAAAATAAATAAAAACTAAACTCAAATTTCACTAGTAAAAATGTAACATTTTGACCTGTAGGATTAAAGGTAAATCAAACTCAAAATTTAGAGATCAAATCAGAGTCACGAAAAGCCAGTTTCTCCAAAGTCAACATAGCAAACTAACATAAATCTCTTTTCGACGGTAAAAACTAAATATTTTTTTAAAATTTTTAAGGAAAATGATAAAAAATAAAAAAATTATAAAATATTTACACTTCACATAAAAATCAAGTGTAATTGATTTTTTGTCTTTTATTGATATTTTGTCTATGGAGCGTAAATAATTGGATTTTTTTTCTATATATAAAAAAACCCCTTTTTTAAAGTCAACAAAATAAAGAATGACAATTTCTGGAAAACAATAATAAATAATGACAGTTGAAGACGTTGAAACATAAATAAGTCCCAACAAATTTCTCTGTGGTACTTAGGGCATGAATTAAATGTGCATTTACATCAAATAATCCATTCACAACTAATCCCAATTATTATATTACTATTATTATCATTATTATAATTAATTTTTGAGTTAGGAAATTCTAGTTGGAAAAATATGTATTTTTAATTAATTGAATTAAATTTATGCTGAATTAACTAAATTTCAATTAAATAATAACACTAAAAACAGTAATATTTGCCAGAGGTAATATCTCAACATATATTCTTAAAAAAATGTTCATAAAACAATATTATGATATTAAATAGGTATACTAATAAAATATTGATAATGGAATATCAATAAAATGACAATGTAAATACTTTTTTTAATAATAAAAGAGAATTTAGAGAAAAATATTTAAATTAATCAGTAATTAGTTTAGTTTTTAAATAAGTTAAAATATTTATTATTTATATTATATTACAGTATGAAAATGAATTTTATTTTAAATGATAAAATCGTTTTAAATATTTAAAAATATAGTATAATTTCAAAATCTTTTTTTGATAGAATTTTATCAGTGACTACCAACGTCATTAATAGAAGCTGGCTAGTGTTTATTAATATCTACTATTAATAGAATTGAATTTTTATAAATATTTTTTAAAAATTTTAAAGATTTAAATTGACTGATCAATCAATTAACTGTTATTTTGTATTTTTTTATAGTCGGAATTGGTTTAAACATTTATTAGATTGACTATAGTAAGTTTGATAAGAGTTTAATTAGAAAACAAACTTATATATTCATTTTTAAATATTTTGATTTTATTTTGCTAAATTAAAATGGATATGTAAAAATTTAATAGCAAGTCAAAATCTTGGATCCAACAATATATATTATATATATTTATTATAGTAGAAAATAAAAGTTTAAAGGAGTCTTGGGTTTGGAAATAAAGGAGGGCCATTGGATTGAGGAGGTAGGGTTTATTAAAGCAATGAAGGGGAAGAGATACGCCACGTGGCGAAATCCAGGTGATAGTGGAATCGTGTTCTAGGATCTTCTACAGATCCCGCGTGGAAAAGTGAGAGGTGTCTTTGCCCGCCATCTGCCGTCCAATAACAAAGCAGCCTGTGTGCCTCACCTCTTCAACTTTGACCCTTTACCAAGCCCAAAATCAATATTCAAATCTCCAAATACCCATAAACCTTTACCGTTGACCCCACCAATTACAATCACTTAATTCATATATATATATATATATATATTTATTTACTTAGTTTATTATAAAATTATTTAGAACCTTTTTTATTTTTGTAATTATATATTTTAATCACTAACCTCGATTTATTTATTTATTTTATTTGAGTATCAGAAATTCTGTTTTGTCTTTAATTCTAAAATATTTGGATACCAAAATTCATAGGATATTAAAATTTAGGTTAGTGGCTAATCCACGATGATTTCTCTAGTATTACGAATATGAATTATGGAGATTTGAATGCTCCAATTTTACTAGAGATTTACGAGAAAAAAGAACTAGAGCATATTTCAAGATCCACTCATCAACAATTTAATAAGATGCAGATAAGTAGATAGATAGATGGTCGGTAAATTCCTTTTTTTATGAAATGAAATTGGGAATGAGAATAATAGAATGGTTTAAATATTAGAAATTTAATCAAGAAAAATACCGTAATGTAGAGAATAATTGTGGATTTTATTTTGATTAATTATTGGTAATTACAGTTGTGGCACAAAATTGTTTATAATTAATAAAAAAGCATATGAAAACATTACATCCACTCTCCCAACGCATAACTGCCGAATCAGCACTGGCTTTCTGGTTTAGACCCATTCTTCTTCTGCTTCTTCTTCTTCAATTCGTCAACTACTCAAGCTTTTGCTTCGTTATTCTTCCTTGTTTATCTCTATTTCTCTGTTCCTAGTTCTATAGATACCTTATCAGATGAGGCACAATTCCAAGAATCAACCTCAGGTACTTCAACTTTCTCCATTTCTTCTTCCTCCCTCTCCCTCTCCCTTTTCTCTCGCCCTTTGTTTGATTTTTTTTTGTTGTTGTTAATTTCGAAAAGATGAGCAAATTTGCAGAGAACATGGGCTGAAATATGTTGTTTCGGTTGCTCCTGCCTGCAGCTTTTCTGGCCCAGAGTGGTCTTGCGTAAATGGCTTAATATCAGCGCTAAGGAGTCGGATTACAGTGCCGATACTGAAGATGATGAAGATTTGAATTCTTCCGATTCTGATACTGAAGGTGATGTTTCTATACCCTTGAAATTCATTTGGGATTTTAGAGTTGTCGGATAATTGAAATTCATGTCCAGCGTGAATGTTAAGGTAGCGAAAATGTCACGAGTTTTTGGTTTTGTGGTTTCTGTGCTTGGTGTGATAATGTTTTTGAATCTTCATGAGTTTAATGCAATACAGTGTGATGTTTTGGGAATGGCTTGTGTTCTGATTTGAATATTTGGTTACTTTAAGCAGACTGTCGTGTTAGGGGAAGAGAATCACGCTTTAAGGTAGACAACAGAGATGAACCACTGGTTGATGCTAATGGTAAATTTTGAAGCACACTTTACATTTATCTAAATTGCAATAAATTTACTTGAAGTATGTGCCAAAAGATTGGCATTCTAAGAATCTGACAGGAAGATGGGCTTTAATTTACTTAAGGTGTTTGAGAATAGAAATTGGTTTAGGGATAAGATACAAAAAATCCATTCTCCCTATCAAGAGTAATGAATTAAATTTGATATTTCTCTAAAATTTTGAAATAAATTCATAATTGTTTCTATTTTCTATTTGATAATCTTCAAACTATGGAAATGGCTTTTTCTGGAGGTTCATTGCGAGTGTTGGACACCCTGTTCCTTCTATTCAATTACTGTCAGGTTTCAGCAGTTACATAGCTTTTTGTTTGACTAGTTTAACCTTAACTTCTCATCATCTCCCTCTTTTACTTCAAGCCATTTCTACGTTCAAGAGAACTGTTTCCTTTAATATATGATTATACTTTTCTGAGAAAAGGAAGCTCTATTTGACCGTCAAATCCAAATTCCAAATTCCAGAGTCCCTTGCTCTCGTTCTCTTTATCTTTGATGCATAATGTTATGCTTCTCTCCTAATATGAGGGTCGCTTTCAGCTGTATAAATTGCTGCCGAAGTTCTATTTGTTTGTGTATTTCAATTCATTGACTTATCATTATGTTGCTTCAAAATTTAGATGTGCTACCGAGGTTGAGAAGAAGAAATTCAGAAACATTTAGGACACAATATATCAACACTAAAGAACTCAGGTACGATCGACCATTTGGAAACTAAGTAATTTGGAAAAGTTAGATTAGTATTTCTTTCTGTTGAGTTGAGCTATTTACTCTACCTCGGCTCAGGATATGTGTTGGGACTTGGAATGTTGGAGGAAAACTACCTCCTGAAGATCTAGATATTGATGGCTGGATAGATACCAACGAGCCGGCTGACATCTATGTCCTTGGGTGAGTTCTTTGTTTTCTTTCTTTTTTCTTTTGCTCGTTTTCCTTTTTAAAAAAAATTATTTTTGCTGTCTTAATGATCGAATTTTGGACTTCCATATCATATGATGCTATATCTTGAATTATATTTATTGGACCAATTTGAGACAAAAAAATCTAGATTGATGTAATGAGTTATGGTACATTGTGTTCGTTTATTATCTTATTATGTTTTTCTTGTGTTTTGTTAACTGTTACTAGTACTTAGTTCTGCTTTGCCTTTTCAGTCTCCAGGAGATTGTCCCATTGAATGCTGGAAATATATTTGGTGCTGAAGACAGTCGCCCAGTGGCAAGGTGGGAAGATATTATACGTGAAACATTGAATAGGGTTAGACCTGCTACAACCAAGATTAAATGCTTTAGTGATCCACCATCTCCATCAAAGTTTAAGCCATTTGACGACATCCCAGATTTAGAGGAGGAGATTCTGCAGGAAAGTGATAGTGACATTGGTGAGGAAGTGCATCCATGTGATGAAGAATTCTTTGGCAAGGAGAATGTCGATGGACTAGTAGGTGATACAAATCTAAGCGTGAAGTTCCCAGTTTCAGAACTTTCCGCAAATACCAAATCAGGGATACCTGTGGAACAGGATTTAGTGAGGCAATATTCTTCTCCAAAGAGATTGGATCGGTTAAATTGCTTACGGACTGAAGACAGCACAGAGAATGACGAGGCTGTCTTGCTACAGAACAAAAGATTAACTAAAATGCTTAGTGGGTCAGAAAGGATTGGTCTGTGTTGGCCCGAGCCTCCACTACACTTACTACCCCACAATGTATTAGAGAGACCTAACTCATTTAAATCAATAAGATCGTTTAAAACATCCAAGTCCTTTGTGGCATTTAATTCTTTCAAGTCAACCATGAATGACATGCCATCAGGGGTTGCTTTACTTGGAGAAATTGATCTTGAGTCTCTCCTAAAACGAAAGAGAAGATCCTCATATGTTAGAATAGTAAGCAAACAAATGGTTGGTATTTTCCTCACAATATGGGTTCGTAGGAGTTTGCGAAGGCACATTCAGAATGTAAATGTATCTACTGTTGGTGTTGGAGTAATGGGCTACATCGGCAACAAGGTTCGCTCCCCTTTTCATTGTTCTTTAATGTGTGTTAATCTATGGATCCTGTTGTAGTTAGCTTGTTATGCAATCTTGTGAATTCTCTTTTAACTTCATGTCGTCTTGGCTTTCTACTAGAGTTTTAATTCAATGCAATACTATATAGTATGGTGATGCTGGTACCTTGAGATGCAAACAGAGATAGATGAAAAATGATAGTGGAAGCGACTAATCTTTGTTAGTGTTAATTACTTGAATCAAAAAGATATTTTAAATGGTTAGATAGTTTGGATTTTCTTCTGGTTTCCCTGACTTGTTTCTTGTTACATTAAAGCAACTATTTTAAATATTATAACCATCTTTACTGTGCTCATAATAAGTCGTGAATTTACAGTTCAAGTTGTCTCTTTATAATTGATCATAGCATCTACTTCTTCAGGGATCCATATCTGTCAGCATGTCCATATATCAGACCCTCTTTTGCTTTATATGCACTCACCTGACTTCAGGTGAAAAGGAGGGAGATGAACTTAAAAGAAATGCCGACGTGAGTGAAATACATCGAAGAACTCAATTCCATCCACTTAATAGTGTTGGGTTTCCTAAAATAATCCACGACCACGAGTGAGTTACACAAGATCCCTGTTAATATCTTCACATCTAATTAGGTTTTGTCTGGCTTCTTCTTCTTTCCCGCATGTTTACTATCCACTTTCCCTTTATGCATGACATGGCCATTGAAGTATTATTTTCCTAGTTTAGTATCTGCACGTGAACTATAATATTTCCCGTAAGCATGACATGACAATTTTCAGTGAAGGCTTACGTGGGAAGAGCTTTTAATTTACACCAGTCAAGCTATGGTTTGGAGTCCTATGCAATCGATTTTTATCTGTTATTTTCTTCCTCTCCGGGCATTTTTTGAAATAGAACCCCAACCTTCTTATTTGTCTCGTACTGCATATTTTCTGCCTTTTGATCGTAGGTTAGGTTATTGAATTAGACCAGTGCATATGAGTTTTGATCTTCCTTCTGACCAAACAGGAAAATGTTTGTTCTCTTCTATATTCCTGTTTGGTAGATTTATTGTAATGAAGGTAACCGGATAGTCTGCAACTGTCATGTGCGAAAGGTCTCGATATTAAAAAAAGAACAAAATAAAATGTATTTCCTAAAAAAGATTGACTTTTCCTAATCACCATACACTTATTTTTCCATCTACGTGGAACCTTCATGAGGTTTAGAATAGGGTGTAACTCAGTATCTGCCTTTGACAGTTTACTTGAACAGTTTTTAACTTCTGTTGTTTTGTTATCCACTAATTCGAGAGCTTTTTGAAATTTCTTTAGCCTTTATGTTGAATTTGAAATTTCCTTATACTAAATGTTTCTATTTTGGAAAATAATTGTTCCTTATCCAAATTAAAGCAACAGTTTTTAAATTTCTCCAGACAATCTTAGTTATAGAAGGTAAAGGGCCACAACATCTCAATTAAAGCAAACAATGTAATAATAGTCTATTTAGATGGAATCAACCACTTGTTCATTTTGATTATGGCGATTATTCAACTGAATGCTCTTTCTCAAACATAACCTTTTTTGTTCTGGCTATGTAAGCATGATAGATATTCTCCCCCGATTTTTCAAAGCTGCTGTAGTGCACCATAGCTACAATACAGTGATTGCTAGGTTTTGATGATACAGCTCTATCGGCTTAATTTCTTCTTGAAAAAATGTAGCATTAGGTCATATTTTTGTCAAAGAATGTTAACGTAATTATGTCTGGAGATCAATGGTCAGTCCTTGTATGTTTTTCTGGCCGCATGGAGTGTCCTTGATAATGCTTTAAGTTGATGAAATAAAAACTTCTATATCTATCTAACTCAAAGTAGAAACTACAAATTATGTCCAACTCTTTGACATCTCATTCTCTTTGTTTGCAGGCGAATAATATGGTTGGGTGATTTAAATTACCGGATCAACTTGTCTTATGAGAAGACAAGAGAGCTTATCTCAAGAAAAGAGTGGTCCAAATTGGCTGAGAGTGATCAGGTACTTTCATAAAATAAATATCTTGCGGCGTATTCACTTTTCAAAGTAAACACAAATGCCTTGGGTGTATGTATCACAACAAAACTTCAAAATAGATGACACCTGAACTGCAGGGATTTATAGATTTTCTTAGTTTTTCTTTCTTTCTAGAATCAAGCAAAATAGCGTCTTCTAATTTAGTGAAGAAAAAAATAAGAAACTTTCTTGGGTAAAAGCCATGCTCTCAGCCTATCTCAACTTGTTAAGGCACATGTCATCAACCAAGAAGTCAAAAGTTTGAATTTCGATACTCCACGTGTTGAACTCAAGCCTTGTACAAGGCATTTCAGTCAAATTATTTTTTGATCCATTCTTTGGAAACTGAAGTTTGTGATCAAAAGCTAGGATTCTGCAGATAGTATCTATTTCAGGTGGCAAAAAGTGATAGATAAGTTCTTTATTGTATTGTGTTGTATCAAGGAGATAGGGAAGTGATTAAGTAGGGGCTCTGGAATATGTTTATTTTGTGTCCAACTGGAATGATATGACAAAATGTCTACTTCTTCATTGAGTTAATTCTTATATTTTGTCAGTTATTGCGGGAGCTTAGAAAGGGTCGTGCATTTGACGGATGGACTGAGGGAAACCTAAGTTTTGCACCGACCTACAAATATGAGAACAATTCAGAAAAATATTACGGCGAAGATCCAAAAGTTGGAAGGCGTACTCCAGCATGGTAAGCTCTTATTATTGCATTATATGTTGATTTCAACATCTGATTTTATTTAGATGTAGATGGTCATTCGTATTAAATCTACAAATGAATCGATGCCCATTTTTTGTGTCACTTTATTCTCTAGATATCCTCGGTTAAAATATTTTTATTTGCCGAGATATATTGTGCTCTTTTGAAATATATAACCATTGAATTTTCACACTGGGAAGAAAGATCCTATTTGGGAATGCTTATGATAAGAATCTCATGCATGCAAATTCTTGTTTGTTTGCTGCATTTTCAGGTGTGACCGTATACTCTCATATGGCAAAGGATTGAAATTGTGCAGTTATAGGAGGACTGAAATTAAATTTTCTGATCATAGACCAGTGACAGCCACCTATGTGGCCGAGGTTGAGGTTTTCTGTCCCCGTAAGCTACAACGTGCTCTAACATTTACAGATGCAGAGATCGAAAATGAGGAAGTAGCAATGGGTGTATACTGAATTTTTATCAGTTGCTTAAATACAGCTTTGGTTAGAATTTATCTAATCTTTCATATGCCTTGCCTCGATGCTCGATATTGCGTATGGAGGATTCTTACAATCAACAAAGATGATTTGGAGTCGCTTTCTGGTGCAACAAGCATTGCAAGGTACATAGAGCTCAACCTTTTATGAAACCAAAATTTGGGCTATTTGGCCTACAAGTTTGTGTTTAGAGATCATGTAGCTCATGAACTTTGTTGATAATTTGTATTTTACTCCATTCTTTGGATCACATTCTTTCTATAGTTAGAGATGTGTATTGATGTGGTTGTGTACATGAGTTATCTCTGTAGGGTTTCATTTACAAAAGTTATAGGAATGTACTTCTCTTAGCTTGTTTCTACTTGCACAGGGTTTTTCCAAGTATATGAAAACTTTAGCATTGTATAGCAATAAAGTTTGATTAATGTAATTTGGAGATTTAGATTTGTGTCATCTATGGTTTTGCACTTTTATCCATTTTCTTGGAGATTTTGGTGTATTTTGTGAAGGGTAAGATGTCCATTACTTTCTTTTTTCAGTAAAATAGGTAGAGAGATTTGAACTACGAACTTCTTGATCAGTTATACATCTATATACCAAATGAATTGTGCTCGGTTTGGTAGGTACATTACTTACTTCATTTGAATCATTATTTGGCACGTGATAGATAGATAATCGATAGAAAATAAACAAGTAATTTGAATCAATTGGTTGAATCAAGACTATATCATTATAAATGTCAGAAACACTCAGATTAAAAGTTTTGTTCTAAAATTTCTTACTTGAAAATATGGGTCTAAGACCTTAATACATACATTGATGTATTGTTTATTAATATAAAGTAAACATCGAAATTACTTCTAAGGTTTAAAATGGTGTTGGTGGGAGAGCATAAAGTCTTCCAACACAATTGTTGTAGACCGTCATAGGATTAGGCTCGTAGACTTCTAAACCAGGAAACTTGTACCAACTAGCAAAAGAATTAGCACATTTTTTCCCCATGATTTTAACGAAGACACAGCAATCTAAATCCAATTCCTTCTTGTTTATATTGAAGTAGTAATTGTAAAGTTGTACTTGACATTTTGCGCTCTTCATCATATCCAAACATGGTCGTAGATTTATTCCTCTATCTTCGTCCACCCACCCATCCCATATCGGTGAATTGTAGTCATCGTTTACGTCTGCCATGGAAGGTTGAACTAAGATCGCCAAGATTATCGCCAATAAAAGAATCACCATTGCTCCCATTGTGTTAGTTCCGTTTGCCATTGCTCAGTGTATGGTCTTTTGGAGTTTTGTTTTTCTAATGCTTTTTTTTGGTTTTATTTGATGCAAATCTGGTAAGCTATTTATAGATAAGGTGGAAAAGAGAGTAAAAGTAATTAATAAATATATATTTAATTGCAAAATAAGTAATATTTGTAACTTACACATATGTATTGATTAGTGAAGTTAGTGAAATTAATTAACATTATTTAAATCACTTTAATGACAAGATATATTCACATGGGCATGTTTAAAAGTTGAAGTGACCGTTAAAATTTTAATAATTTAATAAATAAAATAATAATGTTTTTAATATTTTCTCTCTGAGAGTAATGAAAGGTTATAAAATTTAATAATTAAAGTTGAAGTGAATTATTAATTTCATAAATGTTAAAAGTAACTCACCCAAGGAAGTTAATTGCACTATTATATAATTAATTATTATATTTCATTGTGAATATGTTCACATTCGCTATTCAAAATAGACACTTACCTAAATAAACTAAGAACTATATATATGTGTATATATATTATAAAGAAATTAATTAATAATCTTCCATGTAATTTTTACCCAACTATCAAACATAATACACCCAATAGAAAAATATATAAGAGTGTAGTTTTGTTACTTTCATGCACTTCATTGTCCAAACGTTGGGATTCACGGGGTTATAGTAGTTTGTATTTGGGGTATAAATTATTTTAGTTTGAATTATTTTTAGTTTGAGAAGAAAATAACAAAGAATATTTAAAAGAATTAAAAAAAAAGTAAAATAGTAAAAACGGTAGCAAAAAAGAAGTTTTTGGAATAGTGTTGACTGTAGTCTAATTGGAGAGTACGAAATAGTATTACTATAGCAAAAATTACATATCTCGTTAAGTATCACAATCACCGGCGAATTTAGTATAAGCCTAAGAGGGCTCGAGCACCCCTTTATATATATATATATATATATATATATATATAATTGAAATAAACATCAATATTAGAAGATAGTTTAGTGGTAAAATTGTTTTTTAGCTTTCTCTAAACCTAGATTCAAATCCCATTCTTTACATTTTTTTTTCTAAATTAATTTTAGTCCCTCCGTCAATAAAATTTCTGGATCCGACATTGATCACGATGATATGACTAATATTGTGGATAGAATGGATTTGGTATAATGTAAGAGAAGAAAATGGAGTAGAAAACTTATTGACAACACGGAATAGTATGGTTACTTTTCGTTAAATTGTAATGTTTCATATCTCTGACCTAAATTACTGAATACATCACTCTTTATGTAACTATTTTGACCGAGTAGTTACGATAAACAACAAATAAGAATTATTAAAAGTTGTAAGTAAAATTCCCCATTACAACCGCTTTTACGTTAAACCTTTTAATCACTTTTTACTCAAATGTCGACACTCCAAATTTGTTGTCACAAACAATTTCTTTGTTTGGTATATTCATATTTTATCTTTCTAACTAATTAAAACATAACCCCTTAGGCAGTGAAGAATAGTTATTTAATTAATATAATATTACAATTGTGCCCTTGGCTGATCAAACAAAAATCAAATGGATTTCTCATGATCTACACACATATTGGTGTATTATTTATTGATAATAAAACATAAAAATTACTTTTGAGATTTAAAATGGTGCAGGTGGGAGGGCGCTCAATCTTCCAACACAATTGTTGTAAACTTTCATTGGATTAGGCTCGTAGATTTCTAAATCAGGATATCGGTACCAACCAGCAAAATCTTGTGCACAAGTCTTTCCCATGATTTTTACGAAAACACAACAATTTAAATCCAATTCCTTTTTACTTATATTGAAGTAGTAATTGTAAAGTTCCACCTGACATTTTGCACTTTTCATCTTATTCAAACATGGTCGTAGATAGAATGCTCTATCCTCGTCTAACCATCCATCCCATATGGGTGAATTGTAGTCTTCGTCTACCCCCGAAGGTTGAACTAACTTTGCCAAGTTAAATGCCGATAAGAGAATCAATATTGCTCTAATTGTGTTAGTTTTCGTCGCCATTGCTAAGTATTTGTTGTTTTAGAATTTTGGTTTTTGTAATGGCTTTGTGTTTTATTCGATTGCAAATTCACAGCTATTTATAGATATGGTGAAAAAGAAAGCAATTAATACATGAAGACGTTCAATTACAAAATAATTAAATAATTTTGCTCAAAGAATTTAATTTTAATGAAATCAAATATTTTTTTATGAAGTAAGTTAAATTAACATTTAAAGTACTTTAAGGAAAAAAGAGATCGTAACCTCCATATTTGATATGTGTATGCTTAAAGTTGGAGTGACCATTCATTTTTACAAAACGGTTTTTAAAAATTTCATTTTCATTTAAACACTTTCCATAAAAACACTTCTTAACATTAAAACACACATATCAAGTTAAACACATATAATAGTAGTGATCCTAAACCAACTTATTCTATAAACTTATTTTTTAAAAATTTTAGGTGATTAGCAAATACATGGCTTTTTCCTTCAAAATAACTCATTTTAATTTAATCACTTGAAAAGGTAACATCTCTTTAGGACTATTTTTAAATATAGTAAAATGAACCAAAATATTTACAAAATATATTAAAATATATACCATAATCTATCTCTATCATGATTGCGATAAACAAAGATAAGTTAACATATGTCTCTATATGTATCATGTTAAACACAGATAGTAGTCTGTCTTGATCTATCGTAATCTTTCACTAATAATTTATGATATTTTATTGTATTTGTAAATATTTTTTAAAATTTTGTCATTTAAAACAATTCTTCTCTCTGTTGATAGCTTTTTTTTTTTTTTTTGAGTTTATAGGTTGAATTCTAGGTTTGTTATGTAATATTAATAATAAATATATATATTATTTGTGATTTTCTCAAATTTTCTCTTAAAATAAAGGCATGCACTCAATTCACTCTTCTTCCAAAAAGAAAAATTAATATAAGATTATGATTTAGAGAAAGTTAGAATTTAGTCCATATTAAAAAGTCCTTATCATATATTCACTATTCAGAACGATTTTATGAAACTATAAGAACTTAACTCTCGCTATTAAAATAAACAAACGTTTCCTTAATTTTCAGTCCATGCTCAAATATTAGGGTAAAGTTTGGAGTCGAAACTCTTATTCTCTCTTTTATAATATCATCAAATGTTTTCCTTTTTGAAATTTTGTGTACAACTTAAAAAAGTTAACCGTTTCTAATCATAACTTTTTTCTTTAGTACAACAACTACATGATGACCAACAAGAGTCTACCTCAACTGGAATCTATATGTGTTAAAAGGTCAAGAGATCCGTGATTCAAAACCTTTCACACTCCACTTTTACAAAAAGAAAAAAAAGATTGCAAAATGAGTGACAGAAACTCTTACTTTTAAGAACAAAAGTCTTGTCAATATATTTAGATTGTAAGATTTTTTTTATTTTTTTTCAAACACGTTCTTCAAGACAATGTTTCTATTCCCAGATTGAATTCTAATTATGTTTTTTTTTTTGAAAAATCAAACAAACATTGTAGGGGCTCTCATTTTTTTCAACTAAAATCCTCAATAACATGGTGTAGAGAGTTTCCTTTTGTTTCACTTCTTACTCAAACTCCAACACTAATTTTTTCACTATATTTTTAAATTAATTTATTTTCTTATTTTATTGAATGATATATTATTAGCCCCGACAGATTTAGTATAGACTCGATTCCCCCTTCAATTTTATGCTCTTTATATGTATGTATGTATGTATGTATGTATGTATGTATGTATGTATGTACGAATATTAGAAGGTAACCTACCAATAAAACTGTCTTTTAGCCCTCTCTTGACCCAGGTTCAAGCCCTACTCTTTAATTTTTATTAAACTACAAAGCTCCTGTCAACAAAATTATTGGTGTAACACATTCTTCAATCTCACTAATTTAAACATATAAACTCCTTGGATTGGACATGAGAAAGTAATTTATTTAATATTACAACCGCGTCTTTAATTTTGATCAAACAGATTTTCCACATGCTCTATACATATGGAAACCTCAAATACACCTATGGATGTATTATTTATTGATAATAAAGCATAATTTTTACAACAGTTAAATTGGTGCGGGAGCATTAAGTCTGCTAACACAATTATTGTAAACCTTCATAGGGTTAGGCTCGTAGATTTCCAAACCAGGAAAATGGTACCAAAAAGCAAAAGCTCGTGCACACTTCTTTCCCATGACTTTGACGAAAACACAACACTCTAGATCCAATTCCTTCTTACTTATATTGAAGTAGGAATTGTAAAGTTCCACTTGACATTTTGCACTCCTCATCCTATCCAAACATGGTCGTAGAGTATATCCTCTATCCTCGTCAGCCCATCCAGCCCATATGGGTGAATTGTAGTCTTCGTTTACCCCAGAAGGTCGAACAAATGTTGCCAAGTTCATTGCCAACAAGAGAATCACTATTGCTCTCATTGTGTTGGTTCTCTTTGCCATTGCTAAGGGTTTTGTAATGGGTTTGTGTTTTATTCCATGCAAATATGTAAGCTATTTATAGATACATTGAAAAAGAAAGTAATTAAAACATGAACATATGTTCAATATGTTACAAAAGAATTTAATAATAATATTTATAACTTACATATATGCATTGATTGAAGAAGTTAAGTTAATTTAAGTTTAATGAAGTAAGTGAAATTAACATTTAAATCACTTTAATGGAAAAAAGAGGTAACATCCATATATGACATCTCTACATGTTTAATGTTGAAGTGATTTTTTTGTAATTAAATATATAGGCTAAGTGGTGTCAACATTTCAAAAAGTGCTTTTGCCCTATGAAGGCAATGTATGTGTTGAATATGTTCACAATAGTGAAAGTGGCATGTGTCAAGTTAGTTATTACCTTCTTTTTAAGTTTATAGATTTGTTTATTATGTAACATTATTAAAATTAATAATAATAAGCACTATCGATTTAAGAATTATATTTTAATACATTTTTAGAGGAAATGAAATATCATAAAATCTTACCATTATTAAAAATATGGCTAAATTTTAATGGATGTGCTTCAATTTTGTATTTTGTGTAAAAAAATATTTACCATCAAACTTTTAAAAATGGTTAAAAAATACTCTTAACTACCGTTAGTTATCATTAGAGTTTTGTTTTAAAAATACTCCTAGATTATTGGAAAGTTTTAAAAATACGTACTGACTTGAAAAAGTTTTAAAAGAATTCTCTCACAATTAGTATCTAAACTGTAACGGTTAATATCTCGTTGCAAAAATAAGTTTAAATTAAAAATGTCTCTATCGTTAGTATAGTGATAAATTAATATGAAGTTTTATTGAGTTTAAAAAGAATCAATTTAAAAACAGAGGTCTCATTTGATAACAATTTGGTTTTGAGTTTTTGTTTTTTAAAATTAAGCATATAGACACTACTTCCACTAAACGGATGCTATATAGTTTGGTTTTAGATTAATTCTTTTCGAACTCAAAAAAACTTCAAATAAATTTATCTCGATACTAAGATAGAGACATATTTAATTTACAGTTATTTTTGTAACGAGATACTAATAGTTTCAGTTCACATACTAATTGTAAGAGTATTTTTTTCCTTTTTCTTTTTAAGTTTTAACAACATTTTTTAATGTTTTTCAATATTTATGAGTATTTTTTAAATAAAATGTTAATGTTTTTCATCCTAAACTAACGATAATAGCATTTTTAAAATTTTAGGATATTTTTAAAACTTTTGAAAGTTGAACGGTATATTTTATGAAAGATGCATAGTTCAAGGGGATCTTTAACCTAAAAGTAATTGAAAAGGGTTTTAGTAACTTATACCAATTAAGAAACTTGCAACATTAATTATATTTCAATTATAAACATTGTCAACAACTCGTTTGAAATTGTTTTGTTATTTAAAATAGAGAACTTATTTAAGAAAACAAATTAAAATTTTGAAATATTAAAAATAAATATATTATTTGTGTTTTTCTCTTAAAATAAATACACGTGTACTGACGTGTTTCGAGAAATAAATCTATATACTTTATAAATCAATAAAAAAAATTAAATTACAAATTTAGTCTCTATAATTTACGTAAAGTTTAAACTCAATCTTTAATAGATTAATAATATTTAGAAAGTTTTTATGAAAAAGACTAAAATATTTGTGTATAGTGAAGAAGTATTAAATAAACACAATTTTCCTTACTTTTCCAATCATTATAAGAATTAAACAACTATATCTTCAACTACTCTTCCTCTCTCTTTTTTCTTGTTTTTTTTTTTTTTTTTTTGAAGATTAAAAAGAATTTTCAATTTCTTTAATTTTGATAATTGAATATTTAAAAATGGACATTTAAATGGATCTGATTCCGGGATTCTGACTCCACAAGTTAAATGGACATTTCTACCTATAGCGTTGATGAGCGCTTCTATAGTAAGAGGAATTATTTGCAAATGCCAATACCTACACAACCAAGACTTTTTCTTTAGTACGATAAATATAGGGTGAGAGATTAAACCTTTGACCACTAGGGATAAAACTCATGTCAATACTAATGAGCTGATTTTCAACATACTCTTCGAGATGGTGTCTCTAGTTCATTATTTCTTGGTTAGATCCCAATTTGATTTAGAAGAAATACACATTTGAGCTTTAAAAACTCTGATACTATCTCAAATAAGTACGAGGTTTCATATAAAAACTAATCGGTAGAGAGAAGTAACACATGTCTTATTGCAAGGTCTCTCTCAAATTTCTAGCTAAAATCCCAGTCAACACAATGTAAAGAGTCAAACTATTTATATCACTTTTTACTCAAATGCCATTAACACTATCATTTTTTTTTCACTATTTTTCCGTAAAAATATTTGATTTGTTTGGGATGTTATTTTATTTTATTTTATTCTAAGATATAATATTGGTGTTGCAAATTCATCAATCTTACTAATTTAAACATATAAACCCTTTGGACATTGGAAAATAGTTATTTAATATTACAATTATCAAATGAATTTTCCACATGGAAACTTCAATACATCAATACATCTATATAGATGTATTATTTATTGATAATAAAACATAAAAGTTACTTTTAAGATTTAAAATGGTGCAGGTGGGAGGGCGCTCAATCTTCCAACACAATTGTTGTAAACCTTCATAGGATTAGGCTCGTAGATTTCCAAATCAGGATATCGATACCAACCAGCAAAAGCTTGTGCACACTTCTTTCCCATGACTTTTACGAAGACACAACAGTTTAGATCCAATTCCTTCTTACTTATATTGAAGTAGTAATTGTAAAGTTCCACCTGACATTTTGCACTTCTCATCCTATCCAAACATGGTCGCAGATAGAATGCTCTATCCTCGTCTAACCATCCATCCCATATGGGTGAATTGTAGTCTTCGTCTACCCCCGAAGGTTG
>JBBPDJ010000023.1:11931874-11945031 GCA_037974625.1 Cucumis cinereus
TCTTATTTATAGATGTATGGAAATATATATATATATATATATATATATATATATATATATATATTTATTTATTAATCAAATGAGTTAGCTTTGTGGAGTATTGAAATTAAGATTTAAGTCTCTTTAATTAGAGACAGTAACATCTATTTTTGTAACATATTTTTAAGGTTGAATAGATCGTTCACTTTTAAAGAACATAAAAACTAATAAGTGTAACGTAAGTATTTGAATAATAATATTAATTATTAAATACATGCATATTAATTATTTTAGACATTCATAAAATATGCCTAATCGCTTGGTAACATAAATTAGAAGAAATTATTGGTTATAACGTCTTGTAAACAAAAAAAGAAAATTTCAAATATAGCATACTAAACCAAAATATTTACAAAATATAGCAAAATTTCAAATGCATTGATACACATTGATTGAAGTCTATTAGTGTCTATCATCAATAAAATATAAAATTTTGCTATATTTCGTAAATATTTTCAGCATTTTTATAATTTATAATAATTTTCCTAAATTAAAATCTAGGGAAAATATGTTCATGTTGACATGTTCACACATTTAAAACATAGTAAAATTTTACAGTCTATTAGGAATACCTATTTGTGTCTGGACTACTATTTATGTCAGACACACTACTATATGTGTCACCTAACGTGACTCGGATAGACAATTAAATTTTGCTATATTTACAAATACTTTAGTTTATCTTGCAATATTTGAAAATAACCCAATTATAAATTGATATACATCGTTTTTTTGTTCGCCTTTCTTTTGAGTTCAATGTATATAGTTTATATTACATATTGGCATCATAAGCACTTAAAAGAGAATTAGATTCCCTATTGAAAAAGGAAGGGCCATTGGACGCAGGGGCATCCTATCCTATTGTTGTTTTCACCATTCAAGTTCTCCACGCCTCTTATTTTCATTTGGAAAAAATTTAAAACAAATGAGTTTGAATTCATATTGGTTATTTGATTTCTATGGATAATTGATACAACACAACTCTCTCTATAAATATGTCCTCTTCTGTTTGGATCGTAGATATATAATAAGACGATTGTCTTGTAATAATAGAAGTAGTAAATTCTGTTGATTTGCCAAAGCTTGTTTAATTGAACGGTAATTGACATGACCTTTCATCCTAAAAGTGAGAGGTTCGAATCCTTCAACCTTCAATTATTGTACTCAAGAAAAAAAAACGTGATTTATTTATAATAGGACAATTTGGTTTATTTTTTTTAAATTCCCATTTTACCCTTTGGTTTTGGTACATTTTTCGTTGACTCTTTGAAATATATTCATCTTGAAGACGAGATTTTTAACGGCGATGGTAGTTGAGTCGTACCAAAGGATTTTCATATAACGGAAGAGGGAAGTGAGACGAATGTGATGGAGAATGAGAGAAATGTTGTGAGCGTTTGGTGTGGCTGTGTAAGTAAAAGGAGTAGAGATTTTGAATTATTTTAGCTTGTTTTTGGTTTGGTGCGGCCATGGAATTGGAAGTGGAAGTTAAGGTAGCTTCCAATTCCAATTTCTTACGACGTCAAAGTTCGTCGGTTGTCTGTCTCAAATTGTTCATCTCTGTATTTATATGAATCATGGTTGTGATTTCAACTCTCTAAATTAAGTTCTCAAATTATGTATCTAATCATGATAGACACTGCTATATAGATAGAATGTTATCACATATCTATAATAGCAATTTGGTGAATACAATTTAAAAAAATAAGTTTTGTTCTGGTTAAACAATAAACAAGACATAATTAGCGTTAGGATGCTTAATGTTAATGTAATAATGTGAACACAATTTAAGACAATAACTACTATATCAAAGTCTGACAGTAGTTAGAAAAAATGTTAAAAATTATTTTGGTCAATATACTGTGGATTCGGTTGTATTTTATTCTCTATTTTTATTTGTCCAATTTTACACTATATATAGTTTTAGTAGAGCTTAAATTTAATTGCTCAAAGTTAATTTTTACTAAAATAATTATAATAGTTTGAAGGTAAGAAAAACAATCGACATAGTTCTATTTTCACAATTTATAAAGGATTTGCTTATGGAGACTAAATTTTATGGGGAAAATCATTAATAAACTAAATGTATGAACTAATGTTAATATTTATAGGAAAAAAAATTATTAAAATTAGATAATTGAAAATACAACCATTGAAATAAAGGGATGTTTTCAAATATTCAAAATCAGCATTTACAAAATAATAAAATTTTACTTGCTATATGTGACCGATCGTGATAGATTCAAATAGACATTTGTCTCTTTAATGATAGACAACAATAGATGTTTAACCTAGGTTTATCAAAGGCTATGATAAGGAGAAAGTAATTTTTTGCTATATTTATAAAATATTTTTGTCACTTAAAACTATTTTCCTAAAATAAAATAAAATTCAAAATACATAACTCAAAATGATATTTTAATCATAATTAAAAAATTATTTGGATGACTCAATTTCAACCACGTTAATGTTAGAAAAAAAGAGCTATTTTTTTAGTTTTCAAAACTTGACTTGATTTTTTAAAATGTCAATAATAAAAAAAAATCAATAAATAATGAAATTTGAAGGTAGATAGAATATTTGTTGGCTTAATTTTTTTAAAAAAATTATAAACAAAAAATCAATGTTTCATCAAGTAACCAATAACCATTTGTTTATTATTTTTGAAAATTAAGCATATTTTCTTTTAATTTTTTAGAATGATTAGCATATTTTGCCAGAGTTGAATTTTCAGTCAAATTTTATAAACAAAAATTTTAAAAACTATTTTTTTTAATTTTCTAAATTTGGCTTAGTTTTTTAGAGAACGTTGGTATAAAGTAGATTATCAATAAAAAAATTTAGAGGTAGGACGAGTGTTTAAAGGCTTAATTTTCAAAAAATAAAAACCCAAAAATCAAATAATTACCGAAACAACATAATACAATAATAGATTTTTTTGTTGAGATGATCCAATTCAAGCAATATTAATATTGAACAGCCAAAAATTCTATAAAAAAAAATGAAAAACTAACATTCTACATACATCATATAGCACTTCACCACGCTATTATCAACTTAGAGACGTCTCTTCCATCACAAAATGGTTAGAGCCCTTATACAACTTGAATCACTCGCGATTAAATTATGATTGATTTTTAAAAAATTACAATTTAAACAAATAATCACGTCAGGGCTCTGATTGTTTTATAATGAAGTAATGTCCTTCGATTTGATTCGTGATTCGAATTTTTCTTTTTTGTAAAAAAAAGAATTTCACGAAAAAGTAAAAGCGAATTCTTGCTTAATTTAAAATTTGAAAAATTGAATTAAAATTTTTAGTAATTTGCATTAACATCGCTAAAATTAGATCATGTGCACAAAAAACTTCTTATAATTAATAATGGATAATTAGTAAAGTTAAAAAGTGTAATACAGGGCGGGAGTCGGTGTCACGTGCTTGTCACTCGTGGATCGTGAACGACTCGTTTCTTCGGCCATGCGATTATAAAAATAGAATAAAATTCATATTTCAGTGTTTCTGTATTTAGATCACCGGAAATATCGGATGAGCCATTAGCCTCCAAATTTGTGATCGCCGGAAGCTCTCAAAAGGGGGAAAAATGAAGTTTCTCCTATCCTTCTTACTTCTCTCTCTTACTTCTCCAGCTTTATTTCACGTTGCACTGGCTCGAGGCGCCTCCAACTTCTCCATTTCGCCAGGTTTCTGCTTTGTTTTTGTTACAATGTTTCGTTTTCTTTGTTTATTCATATGACAATTCGATGTTTCTGTTTTTCAGCTGCGAAATTGGTATGATTGAGTAGTTGATAGTTTTGAACTAAGGAAATTTGTTGTCCGGCGAGTTTATTTAGTTCTATACCGGAATCTTTTTTACTTTATGTTCCTACATGACATTTTGATTCGTTTTCTGTAAGAATTGAGGCGAGGAATGCGAAAATATGGTTCCGAAATGTTTTTTTCGTCTTAAAATTTTCTTTTGTTCTTTGTTTGGTATGTATTTTAGGTTGTGCGTCTCGGACTTTGACTTATTATGTTTGATCGTTTGAATGCCTTTAAACTGGTGTTCACTGTTCAGTTCCTTTGTTGATCGTTTGATTTGAGTTTGCATGCCTTTAAATCGGTGTTCTCTGTTCAGTTCCTTTGTTGATTTTTTGAATTGAGTTGGAATGCCTTTTAAATCAGTGTTCACTGTTCAGTTGCTTTTATGCAGTAGGTTTCAGTAGTTGACGTTTTCATCGTTTTTAATTTTCTTTGTGTTATTCATTTGTTATGCGTACGCCTTAATTGTGCGGCTCGGATTTCCGATTATTGTCTATGATTATTTGAGTTGAATTTGAATGTTTTTTTTTCTTAATCGTTTTTATGCAGTGGATTTCGATAGTCATGCATATGGCGGTTCTGCTAGATTTTTACTCGAGGACAATAAATCTCAAGGAAGGTAGCTTCCTTGGAGATTCCAGTATTTTGTGGTTATTTAAATTTTGTTGATGTGTTATGTTATTTTGAGGTCTGAAGTATTTCAAAATTTATTTATTGACAGCATCATGCAAGGTTATATGACCAATAAAGACCTTGAGAAGGCGATTAAAGCTTTTGGTAAAAAATGTAGTAAAATTTCTAGGATATATAGGTAATTCTAAGAGTTGTGATCTCCTTATTGCCACGGAAAGAAGGCCCAGTTTATGTGCTGATTTCTCTTTTGCTTTCCTTTCCTTGCTCTTGGATACTTGATCATCAGTATTGGAGACAGCGTGCAAGGGTTTCCACTGGTAATCATTCCAAAATGTTAGTTCTTTTGTTTATTCTGAATCTTCCCTCCCTAATATCTATGATTTTTGGTTTAAATTTACAAATCTGATGAAGTACTGTCATCTGATTGATCAAATAGTGGGTAATGGAAATCTCTGACAAGCCAGGCCAAGAAGAAGCCAAACCTGCATTTAAGGTGAGTGGTCTACTACTTGTATATAATAGTCATGACCGACTGCCCATGCACCACACCTGACAGCTTTCATTTGTGAATTAGTTTTCTTCCTCTTGATGTAAACAATTCAGGTATAGGGAAAAAAGGTGTACCTTGTTTAAGTGTATGTTGTTTTAGCTCCGAGTATATTAACAATACTTTTGCTATTTATCAATTCTATGGGGCTATGCCATGATCAATTGCTAAAGCATGCGGCCCTTGTCAAATTTCCTAAGTATTAGTCGTCTTTGGTCTACACTTGATAACAGTCGTTATTGTTCAGGGCTTATTAACATAGTTGTTCTTTGACTGCAAGTACTATTTAAAAAATCATACTTTCTTGTTTTTCACCCTCTCATTGCGTTAGTGTCTGTGTATCTATATGTAGCGCTTCCTAGTGTAGAATTGAATAGAGTATTTTTTATATAAGCACCTGTAGACTATCTCGAGGAAGTTCGAAATGATTTTATTTGATATTGCAGTACATAGGAAATGTACATGGAGATGAACCTGTTGGTAGGGAGCTTCTTTTGCAATTTGCTAACTGGATATGTGATAATTACCTGAAGGATTCGTTGGTAACTTATGGTTTCTCTTTTTATTTACATACTTCTTTATTCTTAATCATTTTCACCATTTGACATGATTTTTTCACATTTATGTATTATTCATCTTGCTTATTCAAATCTTTCTTGTTTTTTCTTACCATATTCGTGACATGCCAATATAACCTAGTTGCTAATTATGTTCGCTTATAACGTCTTTATCTCTTAAAGAACTGCATAACTTTATGTAATAGTGAAATATTGTGGACTTTACAAAATTTAAAGAAGAAACCCTTTTACTTACCTAAACCCAATTGTTGCAACCTTTTCTTTTCTGATTAAAGATGCAATATTTGATTCCCCTTGTGTAACTGGTTCTGCTACGACTTTCGTCTCACTTAGAGGTCTCAATGTATTTCTGAAGGCTACACTGATTGTGGAGAATGTTCATCTTCATATACTTCCTTCCATGAATCCTGATGGGTTTTCTCTTAGGAGACGCAATAATGCGAACAATGTTGATCTAAACAGAGATTTCCCCGACCAGGTACATCTATTGACTTCCTAATTTGTTATGTGCGAGTCAATTTAAGTCTTAGCAGGCTTTCCTACTTTTGATTTAAGTCTGATGCTATTGCAGAATAGGTTGTATCCGCTGCATAGCTTTTCATTTGCTTGAATATATGAATAGTTCATTGTGTGTTATATGCACTTTTTTGTTGCATGCTCAAGCGTTGCCCAAAATGTATTTTGGAGTGATTTTTCCTCTTCACATCAATGGCTCATTAGACCACTGCCATATTTATATCAGTTTGTTTCATTCCGTCCATAATTGATCATTTGATGCAATATCTTATTCCTTATTTACTGATCTTGGTTAGATTCCTATAGATACACATTGACTTCCTCGAGATAGGATTTTTAAACCCTAAATCTAAGATTTTAGATGATTATGTCTTATTTCATGACAATTCTATTGTTCTGTTTCTGTTGCTGCATCATCCTGTTCGATTTACTTTGATTTTCTCTTTGGCTTTTGTTTTTTTTCCAAGATCAATTCCTTTTCAACGTGATATGGCCAAAACCAATTCTATGATGTTATACGTTTTAAGCAGGGATTAACTGTACACTTAATGTCAGTTCTTTGTCCTCAATGATGATGAATATGCTCGACAACCTGAAACAAAAGCAATTATGAAGTGGATGAGAGAGATACATTTCACTGCCTCTGCCAGTTTGCATGGGGTAAGACCTGATCTTGTCTTCTTTCTACCAGGAAATCTTAACTCTTCATTGACTTCCCATTTTTTGGGGAGTCGGTTCAAGGGAAACAATAGGATTTTTAAAAAGGTTGGAAGATTGGGTGGTGAGTTTTAATGCCTCTCTGTGGGGTTTGATAACTCGACTTTTTTGTAATTATCTTAGTTTCATTTGGTTGTATTCAAATTCCTTTCTATAGTTTTTGGGTCTCTTTCTTGCGGGACTTTTTTTTTTTTTTGGATGATGTATATCGACTTCCATTTTTCATTTTTCTCAATGAAAACTTGGTTCCTTGCGCATGCAAGAATGAAAAAGAAACAAAAAAACAAAAACAAAACTTCATAAATTTCTTTCTAATTGTTCATTCCTGAATAGTATCATCTGGGACATTATTTATGCACTCTTTTCTAAGGAGAAGCCTCTTATGAGAAACAAGCCAGAACCCTTATGATGGATCTATCCTTTGTTCAATGAATTCTTGCCCCCACAAGTACAGAAGATTCTGAAGAACCTAAAAAATATCTTGTTCGTTATTTTAAATATTGTTCCAATCTCCTAGAACAGCATGTTCTCTTACTTTTTTATTTAATTCATTTATTACGGTGTATCTTTTGAGCATTCATCTCGTTTTATTTTATTCATCAATGAAAAGTTTTGTTTCTTTCTATAAAAGAAAATATTGATAAATGCAGACTTAAGAAACACCTAAAGAGGTTTTCGTCAATTTCTTTCCTCTTTACAGGGTGCACTTGTTGCAAATTACCCATGGGATGGCACTGCAGATAAAAGGTGGTAATTTTACGTTTTAAATTTTGCCCTTTGGTGTTTCTCCCAATGGCTATCGACTAATTATTGAACTAGGACTCAGAGTTTGTTTCTTCGTGTTTTTTTCTTAATTATTCCCCCTTTATGTGATTTTTTGTTAACATATTTGTGAATATGTTTACTATTTACCCTTATCATACATTCGTTCTCAGTCATTGTCCATGTTGAATGTCAATTTAAGACTTCTTTTTTCCTCGAGGAATTATTATTGCCATTTGCCTGGCACTTAAGGAATTAATTTTCAATTGTGTTGATAAACAACCATAGCTAACTAATTATGTATGTAACTTTCACTTTAAGACACAGGAAAAGTATAGATGAGAACAAACAAAACGTAAAAATCAGGCTGGCTAGTTTATAGAAAACCCAATGTAGGTGGCAGAAGTGGGCTGAATTACAACAATATTGTAAAAACTGTGTATAGTCAATTCCATTATGCATCTTCAACATGAATTAACAACTGTTGGTTAATATCTCGTTCTTGCTCTCTTTTCACATTCTAAAATTTTGTTTTTCAGGAAAGATTACTATGCATGTCCTGATGATGAAACATTCCGATTCATGGCTAGTGTCTATAGTCGCTCACATCATAACATGTCTTTTAGCCAAGAATTTCAAGGAGGAATTACAAATGGAGCTGCATGGTATGGCAATCTTAAAGAAAATGGTGTTTGAAAATCACATCCATGTGTCATGGTTCGGATTGTATACAGTTAATGAGTCATTCTCTTTTAAAATGCTTTTTAGAATTTACGCAAGATTGCTCCAGGTACCCCATATATGGTGGCATGCAAGACTGGAACTATATACACGGTGGCTGTTTTGAGTTGACTTTAGAGATTACAGACAACAAATGGCCTCCTGCTAATGAGGTCTGAGCTAATTTCAATCCATCCCAAGTAGAAAGGAATAAAACATTTATTTTTCTATTACTCTAAACAAATTAGTGGTTCAGAAAATATTGGTTGTCAGTTTTCTCGTGTAAATTTTAGCGATCTTTGCCGTTCACACCACTACCTTTTTCATCTGACTACTATTCAGTAAATGATTTTCCCCTTTGGCATACATGCAGCTTACTACGATTTTTGAATATAATAAGTTGAGCATGCTAAAGCTTGTTGCAAGCCTTGTTCAGGTACACCTTAGTTTGTCTTTCAGTTGCATTTGTGTGCAAGAATACAGAGACTTTTCTCCCCTTAAATTGGCAATTTTTCAAAGAAATTAAAATACAATTCAATGAATTTAAAAGAATGTTGAAGATCTTTGTTTTGTTGGTAAATTTTAAATTATTAATATCTCCTATTCAGACAGGAATACATGGAAGAATTTTTTCATCAGATAGTGGGACACCGTTACCTGGAACCATTACACTCAATGGAATAGATTACTCAGTAAGTTCTAATCTTTAAGTTCCCTCTCTTTGTTTTATTCTGTTATTAAATATTTGGGGATCCCTTTTCATTCATTTTGTATTTTGTAGTCTAGCTTGTAATACCTGGCATACCCTTCCAAAAATATGCATTGTATGTATATTGCGTTTAATCACGAATTACAAATAAAATAAGAAAAAACTTGATTGCCTTTGAATCTCACATCACACGAATCAGATTTTGGAATCTATCGTAACTCAATTAGATTGAGACCAAATAAGGATTTTTTTTCGTACGAGAAACAAGGGAGAGAACAGGATCACGGTGAGGAGGTGGAGGAAATTTCAGTTCTTTTTTATTTGGGAAATTATGGAGTTATTTCAGTGAGAATGGTGAGAGTTTGGCTTTGCCTCTTTTAGAACAAAATCAGGAGGATTCTTTGGTAATCCTACACCTATTGAGTAGCGGAATATGGAGGGGATTATAGAATGTGGTATAGATGAGAATGAGAGAGAAACGAATGGGTTGACTCACAACCTAGTCGGTGGCCTCCTGATTTCAAAGGAGCTTTTCGTGACACTGGGAAGAAGAAAAGTTGTTACTTAGAGGAGGTGGATGGTAGGATTGAGTTTTGAATGATATTAAAAACTTGAGGCGAGAGAAAAGAGTTGGTTGAGGAGATAGTTATAGTGGTAGAGATGGTATAGAACAAGTGAGAAGATGATTGAATATTGATGAAGGTCATAGTTCAGGCAAAAAGGGACATTCGAGAGCGGAGAGATAGTGAAGGGTAAAGGAAAATATTTAGTACCATGGGCAGGTCTTGTAGAAGACAATTAAAAATAATATGCTTATAATATGTTTATTCCTTCTACTACTCGCTGGGAATGGCATATGGAAAAAACTACTCTATAAACCATTGTAAAATATATTAACGTAGGTATTTATTGAATGTTACTATCTTATCATAGTGGAACCGTGTGGAGAACTCAATCCATCTGTGATGATTGATGTCTTTTTGTGGAAAACTTGATCGACTGCCATTTTTATTCCTTTTCTTAATAAGAAATAATTTCATTTTTTTTTGCAAAGGAAACTGGTCTCTTTATTCATATAAGATATATAAAGAAAGAGACTAATGCTCTTGGTACAAAAAGAAAGTACCATTAGGGCATGAAGAAGGTACCAACAAGAATATCAAAAGAACCCATACAAGAATTAAAGCAATAACACTAAACCCTATAACGAGGGGCTTTATAAGTTCAGCCCATGATACAAATAGAAAAGAGACTAAGAATGGGGAAAATTAACAAGAAATTAAGACTAGTACATAGCCAATATCATAAACAACAAACTGAAGTGAAGCAAAAGGCAGGAGGTGGAGAAAACACCAGAATTACTTATAACAATTAGAAACGGTGAAGGAAAGCTGCCCAATTCTGGTTGATTTCCGGAGTCTTGTAGTTTGAGAAAGTTGGTAGGAGGGAGCACCAAGCTGATGTGTTTCTATGCGCAATCTCAAACCTTTCCAATGCACCTAAACGTTTTTCATGAAAAATTCTCTGATTTCTTTCAAACCAGATTTCGGAGAGGATTGCTTTGACAACATTTACCCATAGGAAAGCGGCTGTTTTTGGGAAAAGGGGGGCTTATTAAAAGGGATTGCAGGCAACTTTTCAAATCAGCTTCAAAAACCCAAGCGATGTTAAAATCAGCAAAGAGGAGTCCCCAAACTGATGAAGAATAATGGCAAAAAATGAAAAGATGCAAGGGATCCTCCTGGTTGTTTAAACAAAGAGGGCAGATTGAAGGGGAGAGGTATTTCTGGGGCATCTTGTGTTGCAAAATGGAGGAGACATTTTACCAAATAGTAGAATCCATGTGAGGATGCTCACTCTTTTTGGGCTTTTTGATTTCCAGATATTTTTGTAGAGGTTGCTGTCCATTGGGGAGGAAGGGGAGAGATGATGCGTGAGTGATTTGACCGTGTAGATTCCGCTTCCATTGAGGGACCAAATCCTACTATCATGGTCATCAGTAGGTGAGAAACTGGTGATAAGTTTTAATAGATCTTGGAAGTCAACAATTTTCACTTCCTTTAGTAGTCTACGAAATATAATGGACCATGAATGGTGGTTGGCATCCCAGAAATCCGCAACCGAGCCATTTTGGTAGAGGGATATCTTATAGAGTTTTGGGAAAGCTGATTTCAAAGACATGTCATTTGCCCAAGGATCATCCCAAAACCGCGTACGGAGCCCATCTCCAGAAGCTCCCGAGGATTTGACAAAGTCCCAGCCAATATCTTTTGAGCTCCACAAAGACTTAATGAATGGAATATCAAAGTTCTCTTTTTTTTATTCTTGAATTAGAACCAAATCCGGATTATGTTTCTTCAGAAAACGTTTCAGGGAGATTCTTTTGTTTACATCTTTTAGTCTTCTGGTGTTCCAAGAGATTATTTTCATTGCAGCCTTTGGAGAACACTGTGATCAATGGCTGGATAGTATCAAGCCAATTTTAAATTTAATTTGTTAACAATGGGGAGAAGGTGGGATGGAATGGACTTGTGGCTGTTTGGTGAGTTTGAGGCAGAGGCGATGGATTCTGGGACAAAGGTTTCTTCATTAGAAAAGAGAGAATTAAGGTCGGTTATGAAAGGATCAAGGGGGATTGGTGATTTAGAGGCCGGGCAGGGTTTCGAGCAAACATCTTCATCACTGCTCACACTCATAGGAGAGGTGAGATCTTTGTTTAATTTAGACACCTGCGTAGGGGTTGCTGTGCGGTGTGGCGAGCCTCTGGTGAAGATGATGTTGGAATTGGGAAGGGAGAAGGAGGTTAAAGGTTTATTGGAGGGAATTACGGGTTTATTGGAGAGGTTTGGAGATGAGGAGGTTGAAAGAAGCTGATCACAAGTGGCTTCCAAGAAATCTGGATTTGGATCAAGATATAATTTGGCCTTTGTTAATCTCTTTTTCTTGGGATCAACAAGGGTTTTTCTTCTGACAAAGTGTTTGGGAAAAGGAAGTAAGGGGTTTGAAAGAAAAGCTTCTTTGGTTTTTTTCCCTTTTCTTTTTCTTTTTTTTTTTTTAGAGAAAAAACCGTTTGGGTTGGCCGAGGGATAGGAGAGAGGAGGGTTAAATGAGGCCGACATTCCGAGGGAGGAAATAATTTCATTAATGGCATTTGAGGAGAGAGGCGCGGGCTGGATAGAAGGTGAGGGGTTGCTCTGCAACTTTTCAAATGAAAAGGGCGGAAAGGAGTCCATTTGGCTGACATTCAAGGGGTGTGCATCTTTTAAGGTTTTAATGTGCTTCGGGTGTGACAAATTTTTAAAGGATGTGGGCCCAGATGTTGAGGAATAATTGTGGGAAACACACCCTTTCATTGGTGACTGCTCGATAACTGCCCCGGTGGTCCCACAAGTGATTGGTACATTTAATAAGGAGAAATTTGACTGGCTGGGGACTGAAGAGGCTGCGGCTGTTGGAACGACAACCGGTGGGGAAGGATTCGGGGCCATCTGATCACCATGTCGATTGGAATTCTTCAAAGCTTCGGCCGGCGGTGCATGACCGGAGTGGAAAGACCTCTCGGGCTTGAGGAGTTGCTCGGTTACATCTACATCTTTAAGAGCCCTTTCTATTCTGAGCAAATCAATTGGGTTGGAGAAGTCTTCTAAATGTAAATTCTTCCGGATTTCTATTGGATCCTCCATGTATTCAATATCTTCGGCAATTAGAGAGAAAATACCATGGTTTGGGTCTGTTAATGGAATGGTAGCTGGGAGGAAGCCACTTAGGTTTTTTTTTAACTCTGATTTTGGCATACATTACATTTATCATGTTAAGGGTATCACTTGATATTTCTTCAAGACCTCCAAAATAGTTTCCAATTGCTGTGAAGGTGTCATTTGTCCAGAAACTGATAGGGAGGTTTTTAATTGAGATCCAGCCCCCATAACCTTTAATGTACTCTGGTCTTCCATGCTTCATGATGTTCCATTTCTCAAATAGAAGATGATAAGGATGCACTTGAATCCATTTCCCAGGGTTTTCAAAGAAGCTATCGAGATTTAAACTTGAAGAGCGTATCAAAGCTTTGTCCTCATAGATGGGATTGATGCAGAAGTTGGCTTTGAAGGAGGATTT
>JBBPDJ010000023.1:11945131-11968977 GCA_037974625.1 Cucumis cinereus
CAACAATGAATATGTTTTGATCTAACCACACACAAAAGTGTTTTTGAAAAATTTTACAGCTAAAGATTTCCATGATGGTCGTGGGGAAAGTCAGGAGTGGCAGGCTGGAGAGGGGAGTGGAGGAGACTGGGAGGGAGAGATGTCAGTTTGGCTTAAAGGTGGGAGAGGAGAGGGGAGGTAGGTTGCCGGCAGGATTGAAGGTTAGAGTGGAGGGGGGAGAGGGGGGAGGAGAGAGGAGAGAGCATCATTCTCGTCAGTCAATATTTAATCTGCCTCGTCTTTAAGGATGGACGATTACACTTTACTTTAGCATTGTAGCAATAATTCTTAATAAGAAATAATTTCCCTAAACCCTAATTTCATTGATGTATGAAATTTACTGAAGTGGGGAAAGTTACCCCGACTTGAAGAAGTTACAGAAGAGAGAGCAATGAAAATAATGTGTTCTAAGAAAACATAAGGTTGTGTTTTTCCATTGAAGTTAGCTCAATCCAAACAGACCAAAAATATGATCCAATGAGGTTTAACCATAAGAGTCTCTTCCTCCCTTTAAAAAGGGATTACCCACAAGAGATAAAAGGCAAGGGATGTCGATAGGTAGAACCATGAGGCACGAATCACGGGAAAGAAGAGATGATGTGGCTCCTAAATCTCTTTGAATGCATTTTTTATCTTTTCAATTGTTCTTATTATACTACTTCACCTCCGGAACAAGAACTTATTAAATCCTCTTTGACGGCTTTTTCTTTGTGCTATTTAACATTGCTGTTGTAATTTTAAAATCATAATCTTACAATAGAAGAACAATGGAGAGAATTATCACTCCTTGGTGAACAATCTAGCTGATAAATATTCTTCAATTTAATTGACAGGTTAAAGCTAGTCGAAAGTTTGCCAACTACCACCGGTTAGCCGCACCAAGACAGAAATATGAAGGTTAGTGTTTTCATTTCCCTTTTAACTGTTTATGTGTAGTCTTTGATCTTGGTCATTCATATTGAAATTCTCGATGTCCTACTCTCGTAATTAAATATATATATATAAAATTAAATTAAACATAAGACTTCAGGTTAAGATGAATCTCTATTCATTTTTCTAATAACAAACAAAGGTTTTTAGGTCACTTCTTTCAACAACCTCTAAAGGTATCCTTAATCTCTTTCCAAGTTCATAACTACTCTAGTCATGCAATCAAGCGCTTCTTTGGTTTGACTTAAGAAAAAAATCATTTTGATTTAAACTCTTTTGACAAAAATAATTCAAAATACACTCCAAAAGCTATATTTTTAGTGGTTGCCAAACATCCAAATCTTTTCTAAAACGACTTATTTTTTAAATTAAACACTTGAGAATGTATTTCCAAACGCACCACCGTAAGTAAACATCCTTGTATCGTGTTTAAGGTTCATGACCAATCAACAATTAATCCGTGATCAAGAGATTATGAACATTATTCACATAAAAGCATGAAAAGATTAAGAGCAATCACATTTCACAATCTAAACACAAAATACAAATCCCATAAGAAAAATACAAGGAGAAGGAGAAGAAAAGCTAGTGTTCTGTGTTCATCCCCGTTACATTATCCATGTTCTGAGCTTGAAAATTTCTTTCCTTTGCTCCAATGGTCTACTCATGCTCTTAAAATTATGTAAGTTTAGAGAATCGGGTTTAAACTCTCCAAAATTCCTTCCCCAAAATGATTAGAAAATATCTCCTCGGTACTTTTGGCACACCATTTCCTGTCTAAACTTCAATTTCTTCTGTTTTGTCCAATTTAACGATTTCTTCTTTGATAATTACCATAGAAAACAAATCCTACAAAATAGACAAACATATGCATGAATTTGACCAATTAAATATCAAAACCAATAACAACTAAGCCCTAAAAATAGCTCACAATGTGCGTTTTCAATCATCGAGAGGAAAACCCATATAATTTTCCATCCCAACGCCAAGCGAGATTTTTTTAATATTCCATGTTTCCAGCTCCAATGTACCAGAATATTATCCACCTGTGAGGCTGAGTACGGACTCCACAATCCTTTTTCCAATCCCTAAACTAATGAATCATATCTTCCCGCTTGGTAGCCTCTTTCAAAATATTATAAATTACAATTACGATAACTTGTATCCCTCTTTTCAAGCCTAAAGTGCAACGTGAAACATTTTATAGATTATAGCTCATTCCAGTTCGACCTATTATAGATAGAAGACAACTTCCTCACTATGTGTAGAAGTTGCAGTATTAAGTATGACATTTTCCGTGTTTTTTTTTTTAAAGAAATCAAAATGATTGTGCTTGTTTTGGCTTTAAACTATGGAATACAACTGCAGTAACTGCGTCGATGACCGGGTACAAGTCGAAGAATACAAGCATCTGGCTGGAAGACGGAGCGATGTCTGTGGACTTTGTTCTTGACCCAGACACAACAGCCAAAGGAAAACTAATACAAAATTGTGATTGCTACTGTGGCAATAGGCTGGAGTTTGTGGGCTATATTTGGGGACACTACTTTGAGGCGTATATTTTCTTGGCGGTTGTTATGGTATTTATTTGCTTTTTATTTCAGAGGAGAATCAAATCTAGACTTTCCAAGCAAAGATTGGTTGCATTGTCTAAGAGGACTGTGGTCTAGAACCCTTTTTTTTTTCTTCTTCCTATTTATTTCCAGTTACTTTTTCATTACTGGAGAATTGATATTACATGATTGTAGCGTAACAGTTTTTGAGGTACTTCCCTAAGGGAAAAAGAAAAAAAGGAAGAAAGGATCTTTGGGGTAAATTCCTGAGTCAGAATAAATTTTGATTCTGTACCATTCTAATTCTAGACCTATTCTCCTCGCTCTCTGTGGGGGTCTCAATTTTTGGGTAATTGAAATTGTTAGTATGTGGAAATGTTGAATAACATTTCTGAAAAAAATTTAGGGTCCATCTAATAACTATTTCTTTTTAAAATTTGAATTTCTTTTTTTTAATAAAAAAATGGACTTAGTTTCTTTGTTTTAGGTAATTGAAACAGTTAGAAAACTTTATGTACTGAAACAATTTAGTCCTTAAAATATAATCACCATCTATATTGAATCTCTAACTAATTTATCAATTTATTTACGTAAAAAAAATAGAAATTAAATTTTAATACTAAATTGTACAGTAGGAGTGCAAGAAGTGAATTGTTTTATAGTAAAATTTAAAGATTAAATTGTTAGACTAACTTATATAAAAGTTTTTAAAAACAACAAAGCAAAAAAATTAAATGATAAATGTGACCTTTGAAGTTTAAGATTTCTCTCTATCCAATTTTTGCTTGGGATTAAATCTGGGCCTTACTATTTTGGTTTTTAGACTGACCTATGCAAACTTTTAAGTTTCAGGACAACATCGGTGTGCTTACATTATCTATTTGTTAAAGTCGTAAAAGATAAGAAGCACGATTTTTTCTTAGAATAGTCTACTAGAGTAATTAGAAATTTAAAAAATAAAAAATTAAAATCTTTGAGGGCAAATTATAAAATCAACACTAGTATAGTGATAGTTGCACCTAACTTCTACAAGGTGCTCCAACTTATAATAGTCTCATAGTTTAATAAAATATGTATAAATAGTTCAAAGACTAAAAAGACTAAATTCTAACTTTCTTCAAATGATAAGACCGATTTTTCAATTAATTCAAAAGAATAAATGAAAGTTAGTTAATGCCCATGTTTGGGTGAGGCAAACCTGGCCCGCTCCTGTATTCTACAAGTAACAAGCAGGCGTTAAGTAGTAGATCTGAATGAACCAATTCCAGCTTTGGAGTGGAATCATGCCTTGTCAACAATATTATAATTGAAGAACAGGAAGAGAAGAAGAACAAATGAGAGTTAGTTAATAGATATCAACCCCATAATCGGGCAGGCAAAGAAGTGAAACTATTCTTATTTCGAAGTGCAATCAAACAAATGAAATTGGAAAGTTGTGTCATTTTTAAGATTTAAAGACGAAATGATAATGTGCGAATCCTTAAAATGATGACCTGAATCATCGCGACTCGATGGATTTCTCAGGCACCGGACGCCTTTGTTTAGCAAGCACCTGCTTTGTTTTTTCAAGAACGCCAAAAAATATAGCGCCTCCTAATCCTATCCACAATACCCTTGGCCCCAAGCCCTGCAATAAGAAATAGTCGTAATTTATATGGTTCACTTGGTAAGACAGAAGTTTGCGTCATTGTGTCTCTTCATCCTAATGTTAGTAGTTAGATGGGTGTTCTATCAATCGTGACCAAGTGGAACCGTTTGAATGATTTAAGATGGTGTTTAGCCCACCAACTTCATCCGTAGGAGTTATAAACAACTCAACTCTACCAACTAAACCAGAATTCACCGTTGAAGTTTGCACATTTATCGAGGAACTCGATATTCTTTTCTTTGTTTAGTAACTCCAATGAAACAACTATGCACCCCAAATACAGATTTAGATTTTTAGATCCAACATATTAACTCCACACTTTAGAACTAAACTAACATCTAAAGCAGACCTAAGACTAATATTTTGAAAGGTAGCTTAATTTGTTGTCGTTGTTGTTAGAATTATTATTACTATTAAGGTTATATAATACAAAATACTCTTTAATTTTTATATAGGTTTCATTTATACCTTTAGATTTTGAAAGTTTTAAATTTCATTAAGTACAAATTTCAAATTTCAAATTTGAACTTAAAAATTGAAAACAGCCGCTTTCCAATTTCTATTTTATTTTAATGACGAAAAAAACTCTATATTTTGAAACAAATTTCAAGTATATGGATAAAAATGAAATTTCCCCAAATCTGAGAGAATCATTAAAATCTATATCAAGATTCTGTCAAAAAAAATGATGATAATAAATAAATAACCCTTATATCAAGATTCAGGAATATTTCTTATAATTTGACCTAATAGTAATAATAAAAATTCCCTTTCCATCAGTAGGTGTGAAGAACGAACAACAAACCTTTAAGAAGGCACGTGCTCCTTCTTCCTTCATTATAGTCTTACAGCAATCACGAATACCTTGATATTGGCTATTTGATCCCTGTGTAATATTAAAATTAATAAAGAAAAACGTTTCAAAACTTGAGATGGTTTTCCACCAAATAAAAAATTAGTAGCAGTTAGCACATGAAACAGTACCTGAACCATTAGTCGAGTTTTGATCACATCAAAAGGAGTGGTTATAGCCCCAGTAACAGCACCTACAGGGGGGAAATGTCGGAAGAATATGATTAAGCATTTGTACTACCTGGATTAACTTTTGGGAGGTTAAAAATTTATTTTGATTGATAAATTGCTCCTACATCGTAATAGTTTTTCTCATCTCACAATGTGTTAAGCATGATATGCGTCTATTCTTCTTTTACGAGAACAACAACTTTCATAGAAAAAGAATGAAAGAATGTAATACAAGGGCAAACAAAAGAACAGGCCAACAAAAACAACCTCCTGAAGAAAGGGTTTCCAGCTAAGTATGATGTTATCAAACGAATAATTACAAAAAAAGTTTTCAAACCGAAGTCCAAAGCGAAACATGAAACCTCACTAAGGACCAAATCTCGCTAGAGTCCTTGTCCAACCTCCTAAAGTCTGAGTCTGCAATCAGACATCGGTCAAGAATAATTTGGTATCATAAGGTGTGTGCATGTCCTTGTGGTGAAAGGGACTAGATTAAAGAAACTAGAAGATGAATATGGAAAATTTTCTAGAACTACATTAGTACGGAAACTTTTTCATACCACCTCTACTTGTTGCTTGCCACAATAGTAGTATTTACGAATTATATAAGGTCCATGAGATAAATGAATATATCATTTGTTTGACTCAGATGAATAGAGCATACATATAGATACTAGAAAAAAGCTCCTAGCCCCTGTATATAATGAGTCCACCTGAAATTTCCATGATTCAACATGCTATAAGTTTTTATAAATACGTCAACATATGCTCTGGTGAATAAGAACAAGATCTGTAATCAATCTCAGTTGGGCTGAAACGGGACACAGAGATGAGTGCAGTTCTTCAAGTATTCAATGTTCAACCGATGTACCAATAGAGAAAAAAAAATGCCAAGTGCTTTGAGTATAAAATGTCCCCGGAACTCATGGAAACAAAAGAAGAAAAAAAATCCCAGTCGATGTTTACCAGAAAAGGCACCAATTATAGCATTCTCAGGGTCATTTGGATCTCTTTGTGCCTACATCAAGATGAATAACAGTTATTCTCTCAACAAAAATTGTAAAGTGGCCAGCAGTTCAACTTAGCAAAACAAGGGATGGAAAAGTAGAGGTTAATATAGGTTTACAGCATTATTCCAATTGCTGAGCCGAGTACTCTAAGCTTGAAAAGTTGAACACAAAATCGTCTTATGGATTCTTTTGTTGCATGTATATTGAAAGAAAGCTGTCCCCAACCCCAAAAAAAAGGAAAGAAAAAAAAAAGGATAGGAGTCAAGTCCTGAGTAGGTACTTGTATTGAACGTACCGCTAGCTTGTACCCTATCCTAAGTTGTTCGTAAATGCAGAACTGAATGGCATCAAATGGCAAATCTCGTAGTAAGAAAGATCCATAACCCTGAGACATTAATGAAAGAAACGGGAAAGTAATCGATTACCAATAAAATATCCCAAGAAAAACACATTCTCTTTCTCATAAATTGGCAAGATACACAGTGAATACTGACAGATAAGGACGTTTTGTATAGTATGAAAATATCAGTAACAAAGTGCGTAGACTATTACCGCATAAAGGCCTTTAAAACCTTCCCTTGAAACAATAACGTGGACAGCGTTTGATGCAGACGCAAAGTGGCTAGTCTGCATCCTTTGCTTAACTACCTGGAAACAATGAACAAGAGCTCAGCAGGCATGGACAGAATATTGTAATAGAACAGCTAAAGTTAACTACCTCTGTTGGTACACGGATGATCGATGAAGCCACTCCTCCTACAACACCTGCAGTCTGTATGTAGCTTGAACACCTATTAAATTAACAAATAAAGAGCTCTACCAACATTCTGATGTAATAGTTCGCTCTAAAATATTGTAAAAAGAAAGCAGAATGCAACTGATGGTCTTCTTTAACAAAATAGCAAACATGGCCAAAGGGAAAACATCTGCCAGATTCGAATGGTAATGTAAACTGAAACATGGTTGGTGGTAAATCTTACCAAATGAGCTAAAGCATTGAGGTTTTCAGGGAGAGAATTGAGCAATTTTTGCTTGGTAGGCTCATATACACCAACGAAAACGGCAGTGGCACTGATAATAGTGAAATTATAGAACAATTAGCACAGACGTCATATGATGAGAAATAAGAACAATTACTGCATTAAAGAACCAACACTCATGATTTCAACACTAACTATTTCAATAAATTAATAGCTGACAACAATTGTAAGACTCAATAACAGGCAGAAATCGGGGCAAAAATGATCCATGGTGCAACAAGTTCTAAAACCAACAATTGATATTTGGTTTTCACTCAAATAGCTGAAACCATACACATTACTACAGGCCATAATATCAACATGAACAAAAGAATTTAAGGATTAGTTAAATCGCTTATGGAGGATTTGATGCGGACTGTGAATCCTCATTTAAATGATCATTATACAGTGACAATTATCCAAAGAAAATTTAAATTTTTCTTTGAGAGTTCAATCTTGGATCCATTAGTATAGCAGATAGATTGCGGCGGAGGATGCGTTATATGCACTTGTCCCTGTCTTGGTGTGATACGTGTGAATCTCCTGAATATCATTATTTTTGCATTGTCCTTGCTTCCAGTTTTTGACTCATTGTTCTGGAAGCTTTTGGATGGTCTTTAACGTTTTCTAGTAATGTTTTTTATATTCTTGCATCTATTTTGGTGGGCCACATTAGAAGGAAGTTATTATGGTTGGCTATAGTGCAAGCTTTTTTACCATCTTTGGGGTGAGAGAAATGGTCACATTTTCAGGGATGTCCCCTCTTTTTAATCAGTCTATGGACATGGTTCTTTCTACTGTCTCCTTTTGGTGCAAACTAACCATCCTTTTGCTCTTTATACCTTATTTAAATTAATTTCCAACTGGAAATGTTTGATGTAAATCACGGTGTTCGGAGTTTTACTTCCTGCTTCATTTATCAATGAAATTTTTTTCTGTCCATAAAAAAGTTGTTGGGGAAAAATGACTAAAAATCAAGTTAAAAAGAAAAGGCATTTGGGATGCGAGACATCCTCATATTCCATACAAACTAATGAACTTTTTCAAGTTTCTCACGTGACAAACTTTATATTCAAATTCACATTAAAGAAATACTTCTGTCCAGGCTAAAATGAGCTCCAACATTGCACATACAATACATTTATCCAACATTCTAGCAGAGGAGATCGTGAAAAATATCTGGAGGTAGATACACTCACGGTAACATCCCAACAAGATTTCCAGCCAATCCAGAATAAAGACCCTTTAGTACAACTTTTCCTCGTCCGTGAACAGCCTAGCAAAACCATTTAAGTATAGTTCAGAAAACATCAGGTGCTACACATTCGAAAGCGAACGTATGACAGAATAAAAGCACAATGACCCCTATAGTTGTTCAATGAGCATAAGATAATTGAATAGGCAGACAGGTAGTGATGATGACTTAAGCAAAAAGAATGAAAGACTTCAGCAATACTGCCGTTGAGATTGTATAATTAATCAATCTAGGACAAATAATTCCAATAAAAAATCAGAAAATAAAAATATCGGTCTCCAAGAGGCAAAATGTTTGGAGAGTGTTGCTTGTGAACAAGATAATTAGCTGTAAAAATCATCAATGATTTTATTTTATTCTCTTAAATCACCAATTCACCCAAAAGCTTAAGCTAGTGGTTGAAGGCAAATTTAATTATGTATCACTAACATATTCTCTTTATTATTCTTTCCTTTTATGTATTGAGCCTTTCCACTATATAAGGTCATGTGTCTTACAAATAATTTAATGGGAATACAAATATTTATTCCATTCAATTCTAGATGGTATTAGAGCAAATAGAGCCCATATATTGTTGTTTCCTCCCCAATTAAAATTTATTTCCACTTGTTGGGCCTTTCAAGTATTTCAAGCCCACAAGTGAGGGAGAGTGTTAGTGATATATTATTAAATTTACCTTCAGTCACTAGCTTAAACTTTTGAATAGGCATTTACTAGAGGTTGCTCGGACCATAATCTGGACTATGAATGTTCCCAAGTACTTGTAGGGGAGCAATTCTCACGGCCCTAATAAATCACATGCCTTCTAAAGTTTGAATTTTAAAACTCCACTTATTGTTTTGAAGATTGGTAAGTCAATTCATGCAGGTCCATTTTGAAGCAGCACATAGAATCTTGAGATATTTGGAGCGAACTCTAGGAAAAGGCATACTATTTAAAAAACATGACCATCTCCAGGTTGAGGTTTATACATATGCCAATTGGGCAAGGAGTATTACAGATAGAAGGTCTACTTCAGACTATTGTTCATTTGTTGGAGGTAACTTAGTCACCTGGCAGAGTAAAAAGCAAAATGTGGTGGCTAGAAGTAATGTTGAAACAGAGCTTAGAACACTAGCTCATGGTATATGTAAAGGAATATGGATAAAAAGATTACTGGAAGAGTTCTCAAAACACATCTATACGTGTATGTTGTGACAACAAAGTTGCTATCTCTATAGCCCATAACCCTGTTCTACACGATAGAACAAAGCATATTGAAATTAATAAACACTTCATAAAAGAGAAACTTGAAAATGGCGTGATTTGTATTCCACCTCTTCCTTGTACAAAACAAATTGTTAATGTCAAACTAAAGGGCTACCAAAAGTACAACTTGATAGAATGACTTCCAAGCTGGCAATCAAAGATATATTTAAACCAGCTTGAGGTGGAGTGTTGGTTGCGAATAAGATAATTAGCTGTAAAAATCATGAATGATTTTATTTTATTCTCTTTATTATTCTTTACTTTTATGTATTTAGTCTTTCTCCTATACAAGAAGGTCATGTATCTTACAAATAATTTAATGAGAATACAAGTATTTATTCCATTCAATTCTAGAAAGAGACAAAATAAGAGAGCAGCATTTGGACAATATTAAGTGAACAAATAATTACAAAAAACACTAGGGACCAAAAACTTGAGGCTCGATCGTTTTAGGAGCCTAAAAGATATTCACTCTCCAATTGAAAGAACCCTCTGCATGCAAAGCCTACCTGTAGACGAGTTTTTATTGTATCAATTGGATATAGCGCAGCTTCAACAACGAGGCTAGCAACACCTCCAGCTATAGCACCTTCTGCAAAAGTTCATAGCAAAGGCAAGCAGAGATTATACAAAATTGGAACAATCTTTACAAATTTCAAGCATGGCAGAGAAAATCTTTAACTTCTAAAGAAGAAATTAGTTAGAGATCAATATAATGCTATGTTAAAGGTTCATAGGTTTACAAGATATTGTGACGGATGAAACAAAATTTTAGAAGCCTTGAAGACCAAAGGAATTACAAGAGTAAAATCCTTCTGCAGAGGTGGGGAGGAAGAGGAATGATTCAAATGGCCATTCGCATCATATAGATTTTGCCGTTCAGGGGAGTTTGAAATGATCTCTTGATACACATTATATATTGGAGAATGGATGCGTAATTTCCTCAATAGTACCGTGTTTGAAACTCACAACCTAAACCATGCACACAAGAATCGTGATAGTTCTTAGGGAGATGGGTTTCTTCCTACGATGCTGATAAGATTGAAGGATTGAGAGTTTACCTGATTGTGCAATAGCTCCAAGAGAAGAAATACCAAGATCACCTTAATTCCCTGAAGGGGTTGGGGTGTGCGATATTCCAACAGATTCACTCATAAACGCCCTACCAGAATTATGCTTGTCAATTGGCGGATGTTTCTTACCATTTGGTGGTCGACCATGTAACTTCCAACAGTTGTCTTTCTCATGCCAAGGTTTATTGTAATGTTCACACCGGGATAGACTTCTCATTTTGCTTTTTCACTGTCAAAACTGGAGGATTTCGCACTGAAGGCTGCAGAATTAGTGGCAGGAACAATCACGATGTCCATTGCACTTGTGCAATCTTACTCTAGACAAACCTCAGAACACACCTCCATCAATGAAGAGATAAGTCTTTGGCCCAGTATACGACCACAAATTGAGTCAAACTTGGAATTCAAGCCAGCAAGGAAATCATACACACGATCAACTTCCTCAATTTTGGAGTATTGAACACCTCCATAAGGACAGTTCCAGACAATCTCTTGACACAAATCCATCTCTTGCCAAATCAAGGAAAGTTTGTTAAAATATGAAGTAACATCCATTGTCCCCTACTTGCACTCGTGAATTTGCTTACGCAAAGTATAAAGACAAGATGCAATCTGCCTCTTTGAGTATAACTTCTAAACTGTATCCTATGTGTCTCGAGCGGTAGCGGCATACAACGAAGGTTTCCCAATTTGAAGTTCCATACTGTTAATTAACACAAACCGAAGTAGAGAGTCCTCCCCTTTCCAGAATCGTTAAGGGTCTCCTGGTCTAGGTCTTGGTACCTCTCTTGTTAGATACCCAAATTTGTGACACCCCTCAAGGGTCATCTTAATGGATTGAGACCACGAGAGATAATTCTGGCCATTCAATTCTCCCCTCCAATTAAACCTGTGGAATTTCCCACGAAGCCAAATAAATAATTTGTAGCAGTTAAGGGTGGGAAGGAGGTTACCAGGTTCTCCGAATACATCAGTAAGACTGAAGGAGTGGCAGAATTTGTGGAGTTTGTGGAAGCATCTAGAGTTGTCCCGAGAGTAGCTATTTGTTGCTAAAAATTCATTTGGGGATTTGTCAGTTGTTGTTGAACCATCGCCGGGTAACAACCACTCTGACCACCACAAGTAGATTTACCTTTGTGGTGAGCAGAGGACTCACCACATTCCACCTCAAGATAATTGTTGGTAGCCTAATTAAAGATGTTCGTCGAAGAGAGAAAGAGGTGTGGTTGGTGGTGTATGCGGAGAGAGAAGCCGACTGGAAGACAACCCTACCGTGGAGAGTCGTCGACTGCTGAAGATTGATCGACCGGAAGGGGAGGTCGATCGGCTAGACAACCAACGATGAAGCGGTCCATGGTGGCAAAGAAAAAGACGTTGCCGGTGGAAAGGGAAGCACCGGAGATACTGGTTGACAACGGCCTAAATGGCGGTGGCAGCTCCGATGATAGGTCTGAGAGCAGTGAGTCTGGTGGCGACGGCATTATTGAAGGTCAGCGGCGGCAACTCCATGGTATAGGCATCATTGACAATAGGATTTTCCATTGGAGATACTGGTCGATAGCGGCCTGAATGGCGACAGCAGCTCTGGCGGTAAGTCTGAGGGCGACGAGTCTGGCAGCGGCGGCAACTCCATGTTATGGACATCATTGGCTATTGGGTTTTCCACCATCGGTTGATTTTCGTCAACGACGGCTAGGGTTTCGTGGTCACCTTGCTCTGATACCATATTGAGATAAAAGAAGAAGACAACACAAGGTATACGTGGAAAACCTTAGTATAGGAAGAAAAAACCACAATAGAAGCCGCTCTTATTATTTTCTAATGATCAAAAAAATACAAAGGGGAAGATATATATAGGTTACAATAAGCCCTAACAAATAAGGAAATAAAACCATGGTGCAATAAATTACAAAAATACTCTTGAGTTGATTATAAACAATCAACTATCCTCTTATTTTCAACACTATTGATCAAGACACTTGTTGAGAAAATAAAAGAAAGAAGAAAACACAATGAAGTAATAATCAAAATCTCGTGTTTGTTGAGCAAATAGAAGAAATTGAGAAGAGAATGAGAGAATCGGATCCATAAGTCGCAAGAAACCACGTTCAATTGATGTAACAAATTTCTCACTTCTATAAGTACAAAAATAAATACTATTTAGCCAACCTAAGAAGAGCTCAACTAGTCAAGGCATGTTCCTCGTTCAAGAGGTCAAATATTCGATAACCAGTGTTGTTCAACAATATATGTATATATGCCTATAACCACCAACTTAAGACTTAGAAGGCAACAGTAAAAGTGGAAACTTAAAAGTCAGAAAACTGAAAAAGAAACTTCTAAAGACAAAAACTGAAGTTTTAAAACTAACTTTAAAAGAAACTTGAAAAACTAAACTTAAAATCGAGTATAATCAAAAGGGGAAAAAACTCATGACTCTACAATACTGCATCTGAATAATAGAGAGAAAAGCTCACATAGTAAAATGTTATTATTCTTATTTTTATATGGAACCTTAAATTTTACTTTCCTCCTTGGGTGTGCTCCATTGTGAGTTGAGCTTGAGCCTTGCAGTACGTGCATGCTCTGAGAGTGTTTTCTTACATTTTGTACGTTTTCACTAACATTGAAACATGTCTTCGCATATTGTGCACTGAGACTTAGGGTGTGCTTAGATTGACTTTCTAAGTGTTTATAAACACTTTTTCTACACTTTTGTAAAAGATCAAAAAGTCAATTCATACATGAACTTAAACTTATACACCAAATCAAGCATTTGGAATGCTGCAAAGTTCCCCTAACGAATTTATTCAAGTTTAATTAATTAAATAATACATACCATATAAGGAACGTACAAAATCAAACTCTTCATTGTCTCTGACATTAAGTGCAGCAGATAATTTAATGGCCTTAATTTTAGCATCTTTCACCTCGTGCACCAAAACATCTGTATGGTAAATTTAAATTAGTCGTTCGTTGCAAACTGAACCAGAAGTACGAAGAATTTAGGTGAAATTAATACTGATTATTAAAATAATAACAAGGTTTGATAAATTGTTGGAGCTTTGAAGAGATGAAAAACGTAGGCAAACAAAAATTCCACGGAGATCCAAGCCTTGAAGCTGAAAAATTATTTTGAGTGCTAGCAGGCGATCAGTTCGTTCGAAATACACTCACTGCAACAGAATGCGTGGACTACTAAATCTCATAAAAGAAACGGAACCAACGAAACTGTAGCTACTAAAAGTCTCCAAGTTTGACAAGCATTCTTAATGATTTAACTAAGGACGAGAATCGCCAAAATTGACAAAATACAGCAGGATAGAGATTGATTCTCAGTTGACTACTGAAAATGACTGAGAAACTGATGGAACTCCAAACTGAAAGAATTGGACCAGTAAAAGAGAACCTCCAACAAGGAATTCCGTGTTCATGGAACAAATCTTACTTCAAGCTCCTTCACGTCATACTGTCCCAGATAACAAATTACTCCTTCAACGCGTCGTTAAACAATGTTTTACACTGACTACACTACTCGACGATGTCTGCAATTCTCTAAGCAACGAATAAGTTGAAGCTCATCAAAATTGATCCAGAACAAAATCTATAATGATTCTTCCATCCAGAACAAGGAAAAAAAACACAAAAAAGAACAACAACGAGATGAAATTTTAGATAATTAACGTTGCGAAACAGATTGAGCTTAACAAAAACCTCCGCGTCGATACATTAGACTATCTCGCTTCAACAAAGAAAGCACAAAATGAAGAAATTAATACGTAGAATGAGAGTGAAAAATAAGCAAATATGAATCGTTCTAGTGAAATTCATGATATCAGGCAGAGAGCAACGAGAATCACTGGATGCTCGTTAGCTGTCGCAGATGGAACAAGAAGAACGAGATCGAAGAACAAGAGGATTGTGATAGAAATTACCAGGTGAATCTCTCATTCTGGCCGGCTGCTATTGGAGAGTGGAGACTCGACGCGCCAAATCCCCATTCAAAGAAAGAGAGAAGGTTACCTTTCAGTTATTGGATCGCTAGATTGGATTTACGGCCCATTTATTCTTTATCGAAACAAAATTAAATCCAGCTTACCCCCAACTGGCATATGTACGTTAATACGGTTTTCGTTCAAACTCACAACCTAAACATCCGTTTTATTCGTGATCTGAAAATATTTTAAAAATAAATAATTTTATAAAAAAAATAAAAATAAATTCTTATTTTTTACTGTATTTATAAAAATACGTTTGGTTTAAATTTAAAAATTTGAAATTCGAATTCAAAATTTGTGTTTGGTTGTGAATTTGAAAATCTAATAATATATCTTATGTTCACAATTTCTGAAAACAAAATCTAAAAACGAAGAAAACGAAAATTTATTGTTTTCGAAAATGCGCTATTTCGATGTTGTTTTTAGAAATCGTTTTAAAAAACATGCATACTAAACCAGTTTTCATTATTTTCTTTGTATTTTCTATTTTTTAAAACATAAAAACAAAAATAAACCACGAACCAAATGGGACCTAAATCTCTTAGAAAGCTAAAGGTTTGGTTGTTGGTACTTAAAAAGTTGAGATTCGGCTGTTTGGCTATTTGTACTTAAAAGAGCCAAAGTGGATCCAAAACCCCAATTTTACCCCTAAATTTCTTAGGTTGTAAATTTGAGAAAAACACTTTTTTCCAATCTAGTTTCCGTTTGATTTCAAGTTTGAATAATTATTTTTTTAGTCTTTTGTATTAGACTAACAATTAATTTAGGAGAATTATTTAATTAAGTTTTTGTTATTTTGCTCGCCACTCTTAAAATTAATTTTATTAATTCACTTCGTAATTATTTTAAATTTGTAAATAAACAGTAGCCTCAACAACGAAAGTAAATATTTAATTAAAATTCGAGGTTAAAAATGTAGATCTTAAAATTTAGAAACAAAGTTCAATCAAAACTCAAAATTCAATGGCAAAATTATAATATTTTTAAAGATTAAAGCAAACTTAAAAACTAAGGGCCGATTTGATAATGTTTATGTTTTTCGTTCTTTGTTTATTGTTTCATGTTTCTTCTTTTTATAAAAAAAAAATAAGAAAATAGGAATATATTTTATCTATTCAAGTTTTATGTTTCTTGAAGAAAAAAAACAGCAACAGAAACTTATTTGATAACCGTTTATTGTTTCTCGTTTCTTGTATTCTTTTTCCTTACATTTTTTTCATATTCAATAGTTTACATATAATTTAATCATATAAAATGGAAAATATACAACGTGCATTAAAATATAAAAAGAAATACAAAATAATTGTCAAATACACATAAGTTTCAATGTAAAATTAATAACAATAGTACAATTGTTTTATCGTGCATATAATGCTAAAATTTGATTTACAATATTATTTTCTTACTGAAGTTATTTGTTTCAATTTTTAAACAACGTTGACTCAGATTTAACTCATTTACGCTATTATGTAAATGTCGTACTTGTAAAAATATTAAAATTAACCTAAATGAATATATCAATAAAAAAATATTATATATTGTAAAATTATAATTGTTTCTTCTTTTAGAAAAAAATATTTAAATATATGTATCAATAAAAAATGCATATTGCAAAATTTAAACTTCAAAAATTTAAAAAAAATGTTTATACATGTTTAAAATTTGTTTTAAATGACAAAATTGTCAAAAATATTTACAAAATATAGAGTATCGTGATATTTGGTTAATATTTGTAAATAGTTTAGCTCATTTGTCAATATTAGAAAACAACTCAGTTGATGATTTGAAACTTGAAAATCAAAACAATGTATAAATCTATATATTCGAAAATTCAAAATTCAGAATTAAATTTGTTATATTTGTAAATATTTAGGTTCATTTTTCTATATTTGGAAAACAATTCTATTAAAAATATGAAAATTGAAAATTAAAATAATTTATAAATCTAAATTTGAAAATTCAAAAATCAAAGTTAAATAAACATATAAGTATAAAAATAATAAATAAATAATTATAAAAGAAATATATGAAACATAGAGAAAAAAATAAATATAAAAGAAATAAAGAAAAAAATTATAAAAAGAAGTTCAAATATATATAAAATAAATATAAAAGAAATATGATTATATATATATATAAAAGCAAAAAGAAGTGGAAAAAAAAAATTCGTCCACCAAAGTTCATGATATTAAAAAATATATATAAATATCAAACACATCAATAACTGTTTATGAACTTAATTGAACATAAAATTTAAATTTTAAATACATTTATATTGTACCCTTTTAAAATGCACAAACTTCATAGACATTGTGTTAAAAACTCTCGTAAATTTATCGTACTTTTTAAAACCTAAAAACATTTTTTTTATAAGATGTAAATATTTTATTTATTATTATTATTATTATTTAAAAAAAAACGTAATTTAACACGTACTTCATGTTTAAAAGAAAATGATAATAAAAAAAAAAGTAACAAATACTTTATTTAAAGACTTGACAAACACATGGTACACGTGTAGCACAAATCGCTGTTACCACGCGTACAAATTTTAGAGGTCCACGTAATGCAGTTTTGAACCAGACGTCCAAATAATAATAACATTATATAATTAATCTAAAATTAATTATAATTTATAAATTATATCCCTCTCTTTTCCGATTCATTTAATAAATGCATGTGTATCTGTTCTTGTTTTTCATTCTTTTTTAGAAATTCCCTTTTTTTTCCCACTTTGTTAAAGGACATATTATGATAAGAAAATAAAATAAAATGTAAAATTATCAAAAATAAAAAAATTAACAAACTATTTACATTTTATAAAATAATTTAATGTAATTAAATTTTGTTTTTTAGTGATTTTCTTTTATATTTTAAAAAATTCCAAAATAAAATATAAGATTAAATCTTATATCGGTCTTTAAATTTTGTATATTGTTCTATCTTATCCCTAAAGTTTTAAAAATGTTTATTTAGTCCTTGAAATTTAAAAGAGCATATTTTGGTATTTATCGTTAAGATTCTGTTAACCTTCTAATGAAATAATGATGTGGCTTCTGTTGTGGATGACTAAACTACCTAATAAGATGATCTCTTAAAAGTATAGGGTTTTAATTTTTAATTAGAGGTTATATGGTAATTTGATTTTTTATCATATAATTCAAAAAGTCACTTTGCATTTAATATTTTAATTGTCACCATTTTGAAGCCGACATTCTACTTATAAAGAGTTGTACTTAATTTATTTGTTTTAATTATTATTATACCTTTGTCATGGATGTTAACATCGATATTTCTATTCTACTTTATGCTTTCTTTTGTTCTACTCAATGTTATTTTGATTTGCTTCAAGATTTCAATTTTTTAAAAAAAAAAATAGTAAAGAGTGGGAGAGTGGGAGAGTCGGTGGAGGAGATGTGAGATATTTAAGTTTTTTTTAAAAAAAATTAGAACAACATTAGTTTTAGACTTATTTGATAAATGTGTTGATTATGTTTCTATGTTGTCATAAAACATCTGTATATTAAAATAACAGAAAATTGGCTATTTATCAATTTAAGTAATATAATGAATATAGACTTTAATCCTCGAAATATGGAAGTCGTATCATTATTTCGTTAAATAATTAACGAAATTCTAACACCATGACTAAAGTAAGTTTTTTTTTTTATTTCTAAGTTCGAAAACTAAAACATACATTTTTAAAAGTCTAAGAACCAAAATAAAACAATAAATAAAGTTTATTGATCAAAATAGGATTTTAACCTAACATATATATATATATACACACATATATGTATATATACAAACTCATGTATGTATTAGTAAGTTAATTTTAAAACGATGCATACCAGTCTACCACTTCACGTAATACATACCCTTTTGTCTTTGTTTGACCCAAATTTGGGAGATGTTTGTTGTACGATAAAGATTAAATCGTTTCAAATAAAATGGAAATACAAATTTTAAAATGGACGTGTGAGAATAAAAAAAAATATCTTTTTTAAATCTCGCATTGGAAAAAATCAAGACCCTCACAACACCTACATAGATAGATAGTAAAATGAGACTACTCATTTTCATTGTCAATTGTTTTCTAATGCAACATCATGTTGTCTAATGTCTAATATGATATCATAGTCCATGAAACTGCAACGGAGAGTTCAACTAAGAAAAAAAAAATTAGGGCACAATTCAATAATGGTAAGACAAAATAGACACAGTATTGGGTGGGCATATAGGATTGTAAGAATCTCAAATTAGAAAAATAACAAATCTTAAAAGAAGATAGATGAATTATTTATCTCATTGTTTTGAACCAAAACCCTATGTTATCTAATAATTTAAATTAAGTCATATGCATCGCACGTGTCTTTCAACTAGTTCAGATAAGTAGAATTACGTTGTAAAAATATGATATATTCCAAATAGATTGTCCTTGAGATTTTTCTAAATTCCTATTTAGCACTTTGAGTCGATGTAGCTACATACACATGATATATATTACAGATAAAAAAAAAACCACGATCTAAGATATGTTTTGAACGAGTAATCACATCATTTGTTTCATTATAACTATTCGAGTAAAAGTGGCTGCAATTTGCATGATTAAGTGGTTTGTTTATGTTTATAATCTAGAAAATAAATTAAAATGAGAATTAGTCAGACACATCTAGACGACATATATCCTAGTGTATCTCATTGAATTGTCTAATCATAGTTTGCCACACAACAAATTACTTATATACATCACAACATGTACCAAAATATTTCTTAATAAACAAAAATAAAAAATAAAAAATACAACGACCTAACAATAGAAACATATTCTAACTATTTGTTACATTACTATGCCATTAAAGGATATTTGGAAAGTTGTAATGTAATCAGCACTACTATGAAATAGAGAAATGTTGGAAACGTGTATAATTGAAGTCGAAAAGAAAATGAGATCGTAAAATGTGAAAACAATGAGAAATAAGGTTAGATTGAAATTCGTCGAAACATAATGAATTTTGTATTACAAATCAGATCCAAAATATCAAATCCAAACATGAATTCTAGATTACCTTATAATACACATTCATCCTATTACGACTCGTAAAATTTCATAAATCCTTATTATGTCTTCTATTTTGAAATAGTTTATATCATTTTAAAATCAAACGATGTAAAACTGAGTATTTTCCTAATAAAAATCTTTAAAATTTCATGTTGCTAATTAAAATTTAAAAAAAATGTATGGACCAGTAATTTCAAAAAGAGAAAAGAAAAAGGCCGGAAAAAATTACTTTATTTATTTACCGAACCAAAAAAAAGAAAAAAGCGTATTAACAATTTGACAGTTGGCAATTTTGGAATTTTACCTTTATATAATTTACCATTAGTTTTTTGAGTTGGGCACTTGGCAGTTTACTGGAAGGCAAACGAGGCCCGGTATTATTCGTGCGCTTTTACTTATCTTGGACCGTCCAACCTTTTTCAGTTTTATGGAGAGCGACAATTGATAGGTCACCGTCACGGACATCCACTGGCTCAACGTGGTCAATTCTTCTGATGACACGTATCTTACTTTCTTTATTCGCTATCTTTTTTGGACCGAACGACGGTGAGTCACCAATCCTGTCGTCTGCCCGATTCCACCTCAATAAGGAACATAATGATTTGTTTTCGCTTTTTCTTCCCCCTTGTATGCTGTCTCGGACACGCCCAGTCCATTTCCAAATATATTGACAACATTCAATTTTTTTTCTGAAATTTTTTGGATTGTTTTATTTTAATCCTGAGTTATTATAGTTTAATTATAATAGTTTGTATATGAGACAGTTAATTGTTTTTATTTAAATAATAATAGTACGCATTTAATGTGTAAACTATTTTAGTTTGAGAAGAAATAATAAATGATAAAAAAATGATGAATGTAAAATAGTTAAAACGATAGTAAATGAGAGTTTTTAAATAATGTTTACTTTAGTTAATTTGAGACTTTATACTGCAATTAATTATAGCAAGAGACGATCATTGTAATTTTAATATACTTTGTGCTCCAAACATGAACAACCCCTTAAGGGTTATTTTTAAATATACAAAAATCATGAATCAAAATGTAGCAAAATATCATAGTTTATCTACGACGAGTTGTGATATACTAATATAGCCTACTAGACACAGATAATAGTCTATTAGAGATAGATGATGATATTTTACTATATTTATAAATATTTTTTAGAAGATTTATCACTTAAAATAATTTCTCAATTAAACCTATAGTTAATTATGAGAGTGTTCAGACTAGTACATGCATACATCGACTAATGTTATGAGATGACTTGATTCTATGACATTTTGGTGTTAAGAAAATTTGTAGAATGTTAAAGTATAGGTAGATGATCACCGTGAATTAAACTTGTGTCTTTCTTATTAGCTTTTTATCAAAGTTATGTTTATGGGTCAATTTAGAATTGTTTTATAAATTTAATGTTTGACTTATAAACTTCATAACTGGTGTTAAATAATTTAATTTTAAAAATCTTTGCTACTTCACTACTGAAGCTTGCTCATTTATCGAAAATTTTCATTTTTATCTTATTTTCTCTCTAAAGTCTCTTACAATAAATAACTTTGTACCTAAAGCACAAACTTTTTAATTTCATAATTCAAGTTAGTGCCCAAAACAACCTCGAGATACTTTTGCATTTGACTTCTAGAATTTTTAAAATTCGTTTATTTACAAGCCACAAACGGAAAATTATAGTCTTATTAAAAATCAATGGAGAACATTTAACTTTTAAAAAATTTAAATTGGTTAACAACATATAAGATACAATTTTTTTTTTGAGAAAATTATTGAACACCCAACATTTTTTTAGGAAATTAAACACTTAAATTTAAATACCAATACATCAAATTTGTAATTTTAACCTAACATGGGGATTAAAGAATTAAGGGTAATGTGGTTAAAGGATAGCAAGAGAAGATTGAAGTAATAGGCTCAAGAACAAACTCGCCCTAGTCGATCTCAGTTGGTCGAGGTCGAGCCTCTTATGTTAACCAGGGGGTCAAAGGCCCATCATAGCCCATGCCTCAAGGGCTCAAACCCTAGCGTGCCTAGCAACGATATTGGGTTAGTCAACCTCGGTTCAAAAAAAATTCGCATGCAAATTGTCCAATGTAGAATCCTAATAAGATAACAAATGAGAAATAGTAGATAAAATAGGCTTAAGAAAACAGTTAGTGGTTAGCAAAAATAGCCCGATCGACCTCGGTCTCGACCAAAGATGAGGTTGATGCCGACCTTCTATATATGTTTAACGATTGGAGCACAGTAGGAACTATTTGAGTCTTGGAAAGATGATGGTAAGCGTCAAAAGCCCAAAGCAACCTTCTTGACCTCGACCAAGAATGAGTGACTGACCTTCTTCATTTGGCACGCGTTGACCCATTCAGTTTGAGAGATAACTTATCTTATCTAGGATTGGGAAACTCGTATCTTAGTCCTAGTTAGACATTGTTACACGATAAATTGATGAATACTTTTGTGTATTTAGTATAATTCTAAACATAGATGTGAAACACAATGCTCTACTCTGATATAGATTTGAGTTTAGAACAAACAATTTAGATAAGGTCGTTGGGGTCAAGAACTATTTGATATTATAATAACTACCTATTGATACAATAAATATTATTTTAAAGTTCTCAATTAGCTACGGTAACACCACTTCAAAATCTTTCATTTGCTACAATTTTAGCTATTTTACATTCATAATCTTTTTAATTACTTGCTAACAATAATGTTTACCATTTTCTTATCAAACTAAAACACTTTACACACCACACACTATTATAACTCAAACTAAAATAACTCAAAATCAAAACACAAACTATTATACAATCAAACTAAACAACCTAAGACTATAATAACTCACCTCTTACTCCAAACGTCCACCTAATCTATATATCGTCGTTTAATGTTTCATGAAACTTTATTTTGTCTTCCTATTTAAACAGCTTTTCACCCACTTAAATCAAATGTAAGAGATAACATTTCATTAATCGCCCTAAGCGCAGGTGTTATTGAATAGAACAAAATGACAATCTTCAACATTTTTTAATTATAATATATATTTATATATATGTGTGTGTGTTTATTATATAGTTTTAAGCAGAAAGACAAAGAGAGTGGAAGTTACAATCAAAATCATGTCCAATATTTATTATTTTATTCATTAAAAAACGAATTGACAAGCGTGTTCGGTGCCGACTAGCCGACCAACGACCACTTGATTACCTCGGCAACCAATCATACCGTGAAATTCGTATCTTACTTTTGAGTCAATCCATTTATACATGTTCTTTTAAATTTGTCATTTTAGTTATTATCGTTAAATTGCAGTTTTAAATGTTCAAATTTAGTTATTACAGTTTTAATAAAATTGAGGGTAAAATAATAATAATAATAATAATAATAATCATAAAACACACACAGAGCAAAAAGAGACATGGTGAAGGGAATTGAATTAGTGATTTAATTCATGTTTCAAGTGTAATATGGATTAAATTAGTGATCAACTTCAAATAAACATGGATTAAATTAACTCTGAGTATCTTGAAATAACTTAGTAATAGACATTGAAGCTATATGGATTACATTAATTGAAAAAAATAAGGTAAGAACGATTGAATTATAATTTTGGTTCTTGTGATTTTTTTAGAAGATTAGAATTTAGTCCATATGATTTTAGAAAAATTAGGGTTTTATACAACGATAGAGATAGAGAATTGAGCATTCGATCTTTTATGAAAGTATATACCAATCATCGTCGTTAAGCAAAACTATTTTTATTTAAAAATTATAATTTAATTACTAATTTGACAAATACATAAATAGTTCATCAACAAAATCCTAATTATTTCCTTAGAAAAAAACTAAACCCTAATTATTAACCACTTGACTCTAAATTCTTACCGATGTAACCCTTACAAAGTGTAATCTAACCAACACAGCTAATGGATGTTGTTTAAAGGAAAAAAACAAGTAAGAAATAAAT
>JBBPDJ010000023.1:11974576-12000618 GCA_037974625.1 Cucumis cinereus
ACAACTATAGTCAACATCACATGAAAATTACGTTAGACTCAGTACCTAAAAACATTGATGAGTCGGGTTAAGATGAATGAGTCGGGTTAAGATGAAGTTAACTCACAATTTTTTTTTTGTACAATTATTGAGAATTTGAAGAGTTAATAACTTTCAACGAAAACAAAGTCATATAAATTATTGTTGAGTCATACTTTCATCGTCAATTACTATATAGTTGAGGGTTTTTAGATTATTTGTTTGTTTATTTATTATTATTATTATTATAGAAAAATTAAAAATAAAAATTTGAACCTGTAACTTATTGGTTCTTGGTTTGGTACACACAAGTGACAATTGAGTTGAATTTTTCTTCGAGTGGGTAGAAGTTGAGTTAATTTTTTAACCTAAAAAAGGAAAAGAAATAATAAAAGAGAAACCATAAAAGAAAAAAAGGAAAGCCACGTGGGTAAAGATGTGATGTGCATAGATGGATGGGTGGGTATGCATGGTGGATGGGCATGACGCGGCACTACGCTTAGTCCCCAAGGCGAGAGGAAAATATCAGTGCCACGTAAGCAGCCAACTTAAGCCTAGAGCCCTGCTAAAGATCTGTCATATCTTCCCTTCTCTCTCTCTCTCCTCTCCAGTTTTCTCCCTCTCTCTTCTGCTAAAACCAAAACTCAACCGCTGAAAAAACATCTCTAAAAATTAAACAAATATATAAAATTCACAATCTCACTTGTTACAGTGATTTGTTTGATTCCTCACCCACCGGAGTTGCTTATTCAGGAACTCCTTTCACTGATAAACTTCCAGGTTTTTGTTATTTATTTATTTTTATTTTTATTTTTTAATTTTTGGATTTTCCTTTTTGCTTTTGTTTTCTTGATGCTAATTTGGTTGAGTTTTATATGATGTATCTTTCTTAGTTTGTGATTCTAAATTTCTGATCCGTTTTGAGATTTCTGTATTTTTTTTTCCGTTGAAATAGAGCACACCTGCTACCTTAATTTAGTTTTTATGAGATTATCGATTCGTTAATTTGTGTGTTTTGGTTTATTTTCTTTTGTAATTTCTGTCTTATTTCGGTTATTTTTGGGTTATTTGTTTCATATTTTCAGTATTGTTTTATTCCTTGATGTTTCCTCTGATTTTCTGGCTTTCTTTGAACAGAAATCAGGTTTCTGGGTATTTTTCTTGTAGAAGACGTTGGTAGCTTTGGAACAGATTCGAAAGGGAGGAAAATTGGAAGTATTTTGAGCTGGTCATATCATACTTGTAAATTTTCTTTGAAGGAACGGCCCCAGTTTTCTAGATTTTCAGTTTGTTTTTTGTTTCAATTTTTCTAAACGAAACTGGGTGCCGATTTGGGATGTTGAGTTACGATATTTTGATTCTTGACTGGTTGAGACGTGTTGGATGTTAAAAGGCTTGAGGTTCATCTTTTGGATCATCAGTGAGAGGCTGTCGAAAACTGTGGACTACTCCCAGTGAATATCCAAGTAGTAGACTATTTCTTGTTCTATATGATGGCTAGTTCATCTGAAAGGTGGATAGATCGTCTCCAGTTTTCGTCTTTGTTTTGGACTCCACCTCGAGATGAGCAACAAAGAAAAGTGAGCCAAGTTTCTCTTCCTCCATCTAATTTTTTAGTATCCATTCATTTTTTTTTCATTTTTCGAAAATTATATTTGCCTTGTCGTTGGTTTTACTTTTGTATAGACTTTTGCAACGTGGGAAATGGTTGGTTCTTGAAACTTTCCCATTTCGAGCTATTAACAAGGATGAAATATAAACGATTGCTATATGCTGTGTTCATATAATTTAACAATTTGTTTTACAGAAGCTTCGCTTTCTTTAGTATATGTGTATACATGTAGAATGCAAAAATAAATGGTTATGAGACGACTGTCATTTGTCTCCATGATCTGTTGTGGGGTTGACATTTTGCACAGTTTCTTTGGATTCGTCGGTTGATTTCTTCTGTACTTTATTGGGTGTGGAATAAAGGTTGTTAGGGGATGGGGGAGGAGGTGCTCGTTAATCCGCCCTATTGTAATAAGGGCATAATCTTGTAGAATGCTAGTTTCTTTGACATCTTATGGAGTATTTGGCTTGAGTGTAATAATATAGGATCTTCATACCTCTTTGTAGGTGTTTGTTACTGGGCCTTTTTTAATTAGATATTGGTTTGACTTTATTGGACTGGAGTTTCTTTATGTAGTTAGTTGTTGGGCTTGTTTATGCTCATCTTATCTTTTCACTGTTCTCTAATGAAAGTTTGGTTTCTTATAAAAAAAGAAAAAGAAAATTAAACGTCATTTTTTTCCCTTCATATTTGTGTACTTCTTCAATGAAAAATAAACTGTACCAAATTCACGTTGTTTTTAATGTGGTAAAGTTTTGTCAAATGCTTTAAGATATGAGACTCAACTTTCCCTTGTAATCAAATTATATTTACTTTCAACTGTAACTAACATGTGCTCTATTACACCTTCGCATTTAGGCTGAAATCACTACATATGTAGAATGCTTGGGTCAGTTCACATCAGAACAATTCCCCGAGGATATTGCAGAGGTTTTTCCCATGCCCATTTTCTTCTCATATTTTCTGTTATACATAAATGTACTCAATAATCATACTGACATGGATGAGAAATCTGAAATTTTGTGGAGACTTGGGAGATTTAGTGTTTATGAGTGAAGCTTATTGATGTGTACTCTTGCTGCAGTTAATACGTAGTCATTATCCATGGAAGGAAAAGCGTCTTATTGATGATGTATTGGGTAAGGCTAATCTGTCTTGTCCTTATTAGTTTAAAGATTATTTAGTTGCCATTAAATGTTCTATGAATGAGTACTAAACAATTGCCTTTCTCATTGAAAACCACGTCCAGCAACTTTTGTTCTTCATCATCCGGAGCATGGGCATGCTGTTATTCTTCCAATTATTTCTTGTATTATTGATGGTACTATGGCATATTGCAAGGATGGTTCTCCCTTTTCGTCTTTCATATCCTTATTCTGCCCCGACACGGAGGTGAGCTTAAATGAGAATTTCCTACTGTATCTCCTCTTTTAAGCTTGGATTAGATTCAGAGTGATGTGTTGCCTCACATATATTGTTTTCTCCAGCATGATTATTCTGAACAGTGGGCTCTGGCATGTGGTGAGATCTTGAGAATTTTGACTCATTATAATCGCCCCATATATAAGACGGAACAACAGAATGTGGAAGGAGAAAGAAGTGGTTGTGACAACCATACGACAACCAGTGACTCGAATAATGTGCCGCACGGCCAGATGCCTTTGAATCAGGATAGGAAGCCCTTAAGGCCCCTATCTCCATGGATTACTGACATCTTGCTTGCGGCACCTCTAGGCATCAGAAGCGACTACTTCCGTTGGTGAGTGGTTGTGTTACATGTTGTACTATTTACATCAGTAAAAGTAGTAGGACTCAGGAAGTTAGCAGTAGGCAATCATGGAAATCAAGTTTTGAATCCATATGTACTTGGATGATCTATAATAAAGGGTCACATTTTATTTATTCAGATTCATATCTATCTAGAAGTATTTAATAGTGGCAATGGTGAGGTAGAGGTTAAGCCTTGGACTTGGTCCTGAACTTATTTGTAGTTCCAAATAGTTTAAATCCATCTAGAAGGAAAGAATGCTGGTTCTGTTGAAGTCAATTAATGCTCTAACACAATCTTATTGGTCTTTCTGTTAGATTTCTTGACCTGATCTTACAATGGTTTTGCATCTGACAGGTGTAGTGGCGTTATGGGAAAATATGCAGCTGGAGAACTAAAGCCACCTACAACTGGTTTGCTCATTACCATTTTAATCAGCAGAATGAATTTTCTTTATTGATGTCAAGTTTTTTCTTTTTTCCCTCCCTCCGTTCATTAATGCATGATATAAAAATTAAAATTATCATTTAAAACGTTTGTACTTGGTTTGCATTCCATATTGAGACAAGGAATTTACAATGCCATTTTTCCCCTCTTAGCTACATCTCGTGGGTCTGGAAAACATCCGCAACTTGTACCGTCAACTCCAAGATGGGCTGTTGCTAATGGTGCTGGTGTTATATTAAGTGTCTGTGATGAAGAAGTTGCTCGATATGAGACTGCCACGTTGACGGCAGCAGCTGTTCCTGCGCTTCTACTTCCTCCACCAACTACAGCTTTAGACGAGCATCTAGTTGCTGGGCTACCTGCTTTGGAGCCTTATGCACGGTTATTTCACAGGTTGAATTCTAATTCGGAAGTAAGAAACAATTATTGAATCTTTTCAACTTAGCCTCAACGGCATACTCATGTATTCTTTACTTAGGTATTATGCTATTGCTACGCCAAGTGCTACTCAAAGACTTCTTCTTGGGCTTTTGGAAGCACCTCCTTCATGGGCTCCTGATGCACTTGATGCAGCTGTTCAGCTTGTGGAACTTCTTCGGGCTGCTGAAGACTACGCATCTGGAATAAGAGTAAGCTAGTTTTAGCGGCCTTGCTATTTTTCTTGACATAATTTCTTTTTCCTTTTCAGTCTCAAAATTATTCACTTCTGTTAGGACATCTAGGAGGAAGAGGAAAAAAAAGCAAAAAATTATATCAACAAAGTAAAATTGCGCAATTCTTGAACAAAATCTGCTAGGCCAAGAATATTATGTTATGCCTGCCCATTAGGCTTAAAAAAATCTCTCTCACCAATATTGTTAATCTCAGTCATGATAAAAATAAATTTTGATCGGACATTATAAGGAGAATATTCAAGATCTTGAATCACTCCCACACAAAGATTTCCTTGGGATGCTTAACAGTGGGTAGCCTTTTATTACTTAAGCCAACTACTTCTTATTTCCACATAAAAGCAAGCCACCCAACCAATGGAGGGAAACAGAAATTGGGAATAAGTTTAAGATTTGTTGGTTGATTCTCCAATGTAAAGATAATTTATTTATCGTTTGGTAATTTTTTAATGCAGATGTAAGCTAATTTAGACAAATAAAATCATGTCATTCTCTTTTCTGAATATCTGCTTCATGATGTTAGATGGGGAAAAACAGATTTTCCAAGAATTTGTGAACTAAATACAACATTATGGTCTTGTTCTTTAATTGGCAGACTTCTTGAGAGTCTTAAGATTAGACCAATGTAATTAAGCACACAATAAACCAATTTTATCAAAAAAATATAGTACCCATCCATAACTTCATTGAACCCTACTGCAGGGTTTGTTCCACTCAAGAAAAGATTTAAATGTTGAAGTGGTATAGATATGGTTCGTCTCGCATGCTTGCATAGTTGGTAAGCAGGTATACATAGTTATTGAATTACGGGAATTATCTCCAGTAAATGGAAAAAAAATAATTATATTTATTTGCTGATTGTAATTTATTGGTTAATGGATTTCCTATGTCTATATCTTCTTTTCTTTTCATTTTTCTCTAGATGAAACATGATACAATAACAATAGCTAACTACATCGTTATGTCCCTGTTTCATATGTTCTCTCCCATATTGGTTAATAGGTTTTTCGTTACTGCAGCTTCCTAGGAACTGGATGCATTTGCACTTTTTACGTGCTATAGGAACTGCAATGTCAATGCGAGTAGGTATTGCTGCTGATGCTGCTGCAGCGCTACTTTTCCGGATACTCTCCCAACCTGCATTGCTTTTTCCTCCTTTGAGGCAAGTTGAGGGAGCCGAAATTCAGCATGAACCATTGGGTGATTATATATCGTCCTACCAGAGACAGGTACGTATTGATCAACCCTGGAGAGCGGACTGCTTTTACAGAGTTATAACTTGGGATGCTATGAATCTTATTGTATTACAATTATAGTTTCTAACATTCAAACTGCATTGCCTTATGCCAGATAGAAGTTCCAGCAGCAGAAGCAACAATTGAAGCAACTGCTCAAGGGATTGCATCCATGCTTTGTGCCCATGGCCTGGAAGTTGAATGGAGAATCTGTACCATTTGGGAAGCTGCTTATGGCTTGATTCCACTAAGTTCTTCTGCAGTTGATCTTCCAGAAATTGTTGTCGCAACACCGCTACAACCTCCCTTACTATCGTGGAATTTGTACATACCACTTCTTAAGGTCCTTGAATATCTTCCTCGTGGCAGTCCATCTGAAGCATGTCTAATGAAGATATTTGTTGCTACTGTAGAAGCGATTCTTCAAAGAGCATTTCCATCCGAGTCTTCAACAGAGCGTACAAGGAAACTCAAATATCTTTCTGGAATCGGTTATGTCTCTAAGAACCTTTCTGTATCAGAGCTCCGGATGATGGTTCACTCTCTTTTCTTAGAATCGTGTGCTTCAGAAGAGCTTGCTTCACGTTTACTTTTTATTGTGTTAACTGTTTGTGTTAGTCACGAAGCTCAATCAAACGGAAGAAAGAAAAGAAGAAGCGATAGTAATAATTTTCAGGAAGGAAAAATTGAGCCCAGTCAAGATACAACCGCAGAAAGTAGAGAAACAAAAAGTAGGGGGAATAAACAAGGGCCTGTATCAGCTTTTGATTCTTATGTTCTTGCTGCTGTTTGTGCTCTTGCATGTGAACTGCAGCTATTTCCATTGATGTCACGGGGAAGGAAGCGTTTGAGTTTTAAAAGTTCCCAAGATATGGCTAAGTTAGTCAAAATAAATGGATCTTCTTTCGAACTTCAGAGTAGCATCGACTCAGCAATTCGCCATACTCATAGAATTTTATCAATTTTGGAGGCTCTCTTTTCTCTGAAGCCTTCTTCTCTTGGAACATCTTGGAGTTACAGTTCAAATGAAATAGTTGCTGCAGCTATGGTTGCTGCTCACGTTTCAGAACTATTTCGACGGTCGAGAGCTTGCATGCATGCTCTCTCTGTTTTGATGCGATGCAAGTGGGATGAAGAAATTTACACTCGGGCTTCCTCGTTGTACAACCTTATTGATATTCACAGCAAAGCTGTTGCATCTATTGTCAATAGGGCTGAGCCATTAGAAGTGCACATAGTGTCTGCACCAATTTCTGAATACTCTCGTGTGTCTTCAGCAGGCCGAAAGCTAACACAACACGAGGACCATGTCTACTTTGAGAACGGACAGCAATCTATCCCTAAATGTGAAGAGTCATGCCATGTTAGGGAAAAACTTTCATTTGAAAGAGCTTCAGACTCAACTGTTGACTTGGAAAATACGTTGGGCAAACGAATAGCGAGTTTCCAGTTAGATGCTTCTGAGCTAGCGAATTTTCTCACAATTGATAGGCATATAGGATTCAATGGATGTGCACAAATTCTTTTAAGATCAGTGCTGGCAGAGAAGCAAGAGTTATGTTTCTCTGTTGTTTCACTTTTATGGCACAAGTTAATTGCGACACCCGAAATTCAACCCAGCGCGGAGGGCACATCTGCCCAACAGGGATGGAGACAGGTAAGCTAACTGTTGACTTATTTCTGCCCATTGTATGTTTGATTCAGGTACTGAGAGATCATAAACCAGATGAATTCTTCTTCAAGTTCTACTAGTGTAGGCAATCAACGACTCTCCGTCATATTTTGAAGTTTGGGCAATCAAAACCTTAAATTAGTTTTTTTTCTTAGTCGGTGGCTTATGCCCATTGAACTAGGATTGTTAAATTCACTCTTGTTCGGTTGAAAATCACTCGTAATTGTGTCCTAATTATTCAAAATCATTTTAATGCTTGATTTTATACTTTTAAATATTAAAATTAATTCTGAATTATTAAAAGCATATTTAGTAGTCATTTTGAATTTGACGAAAGTGTTTTGAACCATTTCAAAATCTCACCCAAGTCCAATCATGCTTTTATTTATTGAAGTTGTGATTAGAAAAGATGAAGCTTCAGTGCACATTAAATGATACTTATTATGTACAGCCAACTAGTTATTTTAATCTTGTAGGAGGATTCCGTTAAATGGTATAATATTAAATTTGTTTCATTCGTAAGGTTAAGTTTTTGGGTCAATAGGTCATTTAAGATGGTAACGGAGCAGGTGGTTCAGGGAGGTCTTGTGTTTAAACCCCTGCAATGTTATTTCTTTCCCAATTAATATTGATTTGGATTTGTTGGGTTTTCTTCTTATTTCAAGCCCACAAGTGAGTGGGAGTATTAAATGATATAATATTAAATTTGTCTTCACTCATAAGCTTAAGCTTTTGGGTCCATTGGTGATTTAAGAGATTCTTATTAACAAATACTTCAATTTTATAGGTAGTTGATGCACTCTGCAATGTTGTATCTGCATCCCCGGCAAAAGCAGCTGCAGCTGTTGTACTCCAGGTCTATTCTCTAGTCAACTCGTTCATTGCTTAAATTTGTTCCTATTATCATTTTGATTTAAACTATCATGATTCCTATCCTTGGTAAATTGATATGCTAATGCTGCCATCAATTTATCGAGATTGTATAACAAAGAAGAATGTCTCTTTTTGTGTTGCCAAGATTTGTTGCTAGAGGAAAATTTTCTTAATTAGTTAAAATATTTTTCATGGAAATGGTGCTTGAATTATTACTCAAGTTCCTGCGTTTACCTCTGTTGAATGCTTCATGTATTATAGTTACTTCTATTGCTTTCTGGGATTGGCAGGCTGATAGAGAATTCCAGCCTTGGATTGCTAAAGATGATAACCAAGGGCAAAAGATGTGGAGAATCAATCAGCGGATCATCAAATTGATTGTTGAACTCATGAGAAATCACGATAAACCGGAATCGCTAGTAACTTTAGCAAGCGCATCCGACCTTCTTTTGCGTGCTACAGATGGAATGCTGGTGGATGGAGAAGCTTGCACTTTGCCCCAGCTGGAGGTGATATAAAATTTTGACCTTAAAAGATTTAACAATTTAAGACATGTCCGGTAGTGATTCTGAAATAGTTAAAATCATTTTTATCACGTTCAAAATCACTCCAACATATGTATTCACTTATTAAAAACAATTTAATGTTTGACTTTTACACTTTCAGGTGTGATTTCTGTACAATCAAAATTGATTTTGAATGATTAAGATTAGGTTATGGAGTCATTTTAAATATGAAATTCAAACAATTTCAAAATCACTCTGAAATATACATGAACATAGGGCATGAAGGGGAGAAGTTTGGAGATAAAACCAAAACAATGTATCTTCTGGAGAAGAAAAATTTTAGAGATGGGAGGGAGGAATAATTGAACACTGAAGATAAGATGCATTTTAGTTGTATTACTATGAACTTAGTCGGTTGTTGGTAATTAAATTTCTCATTTTGATGGACAGCTCCTAGAAGCAACAGCTCGAGCAGTTCGACCGGTGCTGGAGTGGGGAGAATCTGGGTTGTCCATCGCGGATGGTCTTGCCAACCTTTTGAAGGTAACATTTTTCCATTTGTCAAGTACTCGCTCAAATAAATTTCCATTTTGAGGAAACTTAGACATTATAGCTACACTTGTCAAATTGATCATGCCTATAAAATCAGCAATCATAACCTCAATTGTCAATGAACTGCCACATTGATATAAATGAATTTGTCCACACAGTGTCGTCTACCAGCCACGGTTCGGTGTCTTTCTCATCCAAGTGCGCATGTCCGTGCTTTGAGTACATCAGTTCTTCGCGATATATTGCAAACTGGTTCATATGTCCTTAGATCTACGCCAAAGAACATAACTGGTGTTCACAGTCCATCTTTTCAGTACTTCAACAGGGAAGCCATTAACTGGAAAGATGACCTTGAAAAGTGCTTAACTTGGGAAGCTCATAGTCGACTTGTAACCGGAATGCCCATTGAGGTTCTTCATGTTGCTGCCAAGGAATTAGGCTGCTCTATTTCTTTGTGATATTAACTTGGGGCATTGGCAGCAAATTTACTCCTGACGATAGGCGAGAGGCATGCATAGAGAAATAGTAAGTATTGATTGATTCGAAACAAGCAGTTTCCTAGCTTTCTCATTCTGTTTGAGAAATAAAACCTCATAATGTCATAATAGTTTCTTATTCTAGCCAGAGGTTGGTACTTTTTCATATGATGAGATGATCATGTACAGTAACACTATGACAGGGCAACCAAGTTTCTCACCTATCTTGTTATCTAGTTGTATCCGTTTTGTATGTTATAAAAACCTCGTGTTATTCCAGTGATTGGTCTACCACATGTAATTTGGATCTTCTTACACCAAATGAATTAGAAGTAGCTTGAACTTGGCAGGTTCTTTCATCCTTCTCCAGGAAAATGCATATGTTCTCTCCATTTGATTTTTCCTAATTGTTCTCAACCCGGTCGGTTTTGCAGCTATCCCATATAAGGGTTTTAACGTTCGTATATTATGTTCATGCCACGGTGTCCTTGTCAATTTTGGTGTCGTTTGATAGTTTTGTCAGAGCAGCAAATGGTTTTGAAGCAGACATGGTTATGCTCGGTTAAATCAATGAGGCCATCTATAGGAAGGCCGACCTCGGCTGCCACATGACCCGACACTCAGTGCCCCTTTTTTCGAGTCTGGAAACTTCTGAAGTAATCAACTAATCATCAGTTAGGAGCAGGCAAGTTTGGTCAGAGTTGCTAACTGCGGAGGCTTTTGGAACGCAGAGATGAGATCAGTAAGTAATAGTAATCACACGGGCTTTTGCTAATGAGCAGACTATGAGATATAGTCATATTTGTACTATTTGTTTCATATCTACTTGTGGCACTAAAAAGTTCTTAACCAAACTATTATATATTTTAGTGTATTTATTATGATATTAGTATTATTTTTTAAGTATCTGAATATGGTATTATGGTTTTAAGAAAACTTTATCTTTTTCAGTTTTAAACTTATTTTAAAATTTTATATTCAAATTTGGAGTTCAATCACTAAACTGAGGATATATGTTTTAAGTTATGTCAACATGAATATAACTCGATTGAAGCATTTAATGAACAATAGTTCGAACTTAGACACCACAATAGTGAAACATATGCCCAGCAAAATAAAAAATAAAGAGAGAAATTTAGTAATAGAAAACAATAAAGAAAAGCTTGATGGATAAATATTACAGAAAAATAAATGAAAAAAAACTAGGGTATGTTTGAAATACATTATCGAGTGTTTATAAGTCATTTTGACAACTATTTGAAATAGTTTTTAAAATGTATTTTAAACAAAATTCAACAAAAGAGTTCAAATAAAATTTAGTTTTTTTAAAATATTTTTTTCCTAAGTCAATCGAACCTTTAAAACTCATCATATTTTGTGGATGTAATAAATCAGTTTCATTTGTAATAAAGACTAACTAAGTTTGATTTAATTGATTAACTTTAATTAAAGCGCCAAAGTGAGCACCTCAAATTACATTTTTCCAAATCTTAAGCCTCCTGAATATTTTTGGTGAGGTGCATTAGATAATACATTTAATATTTGTTTCAAAAAACAAAAGGCTTTTTTTTAAAAAATAAATAATAAAAAAAAATTAAAATAAATAATAAAAAAATATTTACATACCATAGAAAAAAAGAATTAATTCTAAAATTTATATAGTTGTTTAAAGAAACGATAAAAACAACATTGTGAGCAAATTTATTATGAAAATAATGTGAAAATATAAATAAAATAAAATAACAAATTATGAAATAAGAATTTTCTCTAAATTCTCCGATGGAACTCCACTAACGTACGTGTCTCCAAAATCCACAAAATACCACTTACTTATAGAGATTTTGACAAGTAAAATGTGACATATTTAAACACTAAACATAGGTTGTTGTATGACAAATGGACAACACGTATGATAATGAAAGGAGAACACTCAGACTTTAAACACACATTGTATGAGGTAACGCGTTTAAGCGCATGTGGTATTTTTTTTTGGGAGGGACATCTATTTTGTAAAATATTTATAATGAGAAATAGTTATTGCCAATAAATATCAATTTAAAATGTCGACTTACGCTTCAAATTGTTAAATAAATGGACCAAAAGTTATCAAAATAAATAAATGGGCCAAAACGAAAAACCAGGCCCACAAATGGCCCGAGTTAAAAATGTCCTGAATAGGCATTAAAGAAATACATAAAGGGCAAAGTAGTATTTTCACAACAACAATCAACCCTAGAAGAAGAAGAGCCTTAATATAAAACCCTAATTTTGAGCTTTGTTCAGTTGGTAAGTCGTCCGTTTGGTTGCAGTCTCTTAGAAGAAGAAGCATCAGGACGAAGCCGCTCAACCTCTACTCTCAAAAATGGTAAACCCTAACGCTCTATTTCTTCTTCACCATTGTTCTTCTATTTCTTCTTCTTTCTCGGATCGATCTCTTTCTGTAAGCAAAGTGTTCTTATGGTTTTATTTTGATTATCGATTCAGTCGTTGGTAGCGAACGAAGATTTCCAGCACATTTTGCGTGTGCTTAACACAAATGTTGATGGGAAACAGAAGATCATGTTCGCTCTTACTTCCATCAAAGGTATTGGAAGGCGTTTCGCCAACATTGTCTGCAAAAAAGCCGATGTCGACATGAACAAGAGGTATTTATTTTTATTGTTTTTGAGTTAGTTAGATATGTTTTTAATTGTATATATGTTCGTAATAGATTGTTATAAGAACAGTCCCACGAGTACTTACTTGTTTATAACTTTGTATGTGTATGATATTCTGTTTTTGTGTAGTGTCCAGATCCAATGTTATGATTAGTTTAGTTTGTAGTTGGCTAGAATTTAAGGTTCCTAATTTAGTTTAGGAGTATAAACGGAGAAACAAATATGTTTTTAGAAGGATTTCAAGTTCTAGAAATGTTATTGTATCTCTATTTGTTTTTGTTTTAATTGGCTGTTTTGCTCTTGTTTTAATTGGCTTGTATCTCTATTTGTGTTTGAAAATGTTTTGCCTTTTACTTTAGAGCTGGTGAATTAACTGCTGCCGAGCTGGATAATCTCATGGTGGTCGTTGCGAACCCCCGACAGTTCAAAATTCCTGATTGGTTTTTGAATAGACAGAAGGATTACAAGGATGGAAAGTATTCACAGGTTGTGTCTAATGCTCTTGACATGAAGCTGAGAGATGACTTGGAGCGTTTGAAGAAGATCAGGTGATTCATATTTGCAATTATATGTTTCTGCTTTCGTTGAGCACCAAATGCTAGATCTCTTTAGGCTCTTGATATAATATAACTTTATTGCCATTTGACTCCATTAGTTGTAAGAAATGATGTATTGGTAATATGCTATTAAGGAATAGGAACCGATTAGTTGTCTAATTTGGTGAATCTATGAAGTTTCTAGTACTTAGGGTCAGTGTTATAAAAACCCTCTGAGGCGTGAACCTAGGCTCAAGGTGCAGGTCTAGCGTAACATGAGGCTTAAAATAAGGCGCGTGCCTTTTGTGAAGCCCCAAGGCTCAAAGCCTTCTGCTCTAGGGCTTTTTCATTTTTATTAAAAAAATAGTAATAATTAAGGGTTTTCCTTCTTTAATAACTAAATGAATCAAATTTGCTAAGCCTAAATGCAAAAATTCTTGTGTTTGTGGTCTTTTTTCCATATTTCCACTTCATCAATGCTCTCTGTGTAATGTAATATTTTTATATGTAGTGCAGCCTCACAGAAAAAAGTCTTTTTTTGTTCGTTTTGTGCCTAGGCTCTTGAGGGCCATGGTGCCTTAGTGCAACTTGAGCATTTAAAAACACTGCTTAGGGTTATGAGAATATAGCCTTTTGAGTTATTAGATCGTCCAACTCAAACTTTTGAGTCATTAGACTAATATAGCCTTATTAAATAAACTCTGAAATGAATGTTTTACAGGAACCACCGTGGTCTGAGGCATTACTGGGGTCTTCGTGTCCGTGGTCAGCACACTAAGACTACTGGTCGCCGAGGGAAGACTGTTGGTGTCTCTAAGAAGCGTTAAACAATCTCTCTGTTTTTATTTTGCTTTGCGAGCAAATTTTCTGTTCGATGCAATATTAGATTAGTTATTTGAGATTGGGTTTAGACCTGTTTGGATTTGGGTGGGGTTTCTTAAGCCTCTCTGCCAGCTTATATTTCTTATCGGTCATTCATTTTTGCTCCTTATAATAGAGATTGAAATCCCAGTTGAGTTTCTTTATTTTTCTCTATTATCTGCTTTGCTTGCTATGTTATGGTGTTTGCTGTTGATTAATGTTATAGCCATTTCATTAGGTTACGATTATTAACCATTTGACTTTTATATATATATATAAAAATCATGGTAGGAAAATCTCATTCCAATTTTCTTGCTTTGTTATTTCCTTTTTACCAATACTTTGAATGTAAAAAAGTTTTTTTTTAAATAATTTATTTTTGAAATTTGATTTAGAATTCTACCTTAAAACATAGATCAAGTTGTGAAAATTTTATTATTGAAAACAAAAAAATGGATGAGAAATGGTTATTGAACTCAGGTCTTAAAAGACTGATTTTGTTCTAGTACGTAGCCCTGTGGGGGCTCAAGTCCCGAGCTTAGCACAATTCTTCAATTGGATTTTGGTGAAGAATGGGGGAGGGTTGGGAAATGCATTTCATAATGAGTATGTTTATATTCATTATTTAAATTTATATGTATAATTTGATTTATGTTTATTATTTTTTATTAAAATGTATTTGTTTAAATTTGTCTAATTTATATTTAAATTTAAATTGTGATATAAAGTTTATCATAATAAACAATTTAATGATAAATTTAATTATTTAATTAAAAGTTATACTACATTAATGATTTAAATTGATTGGTTTTTTTAGAGATATTTTTTGTGGGGATCGATCTTCAAGATCTTCACGAGAGATTTTGTATGTTTTAAGATAATAGATCAATAATTATGGACGAACTTGAGGTCCTTTCAATCCAAGCCAATACATAATTTTGGTTGGATCATGGGGTTGTTTTTTTTCTTTCATAATTTAAATTATTTTTTTATTTGTCTTTTTCACTAATAAGATGTCATATTTATGTAAATAATCTAAATACCTTATATCAATTTTTAAAAGATTTATAATCAAATAAACAATAATTATTTCATATCAAATCTAAGTTTACATTCAAAATAGGAATAAAAAACATTCATGTAAAATTTAAGTCTACATTTAAAATAAGAATAAAAAAAGCATTCAAAAGACATTATATAAAAAAAACATTCAAAAGCATTATATGCAAAGTAGTAGATTAAGTAAAAGAGAATAAAAGCTTCATTCTCTCTCTTTGCTCTTTTATTGTTATGGTTAAAAAAAGCCTCTCTTTCTTCATTAAATTAAAATTGTAGGATGGTTTAACTTGATTCATTAAATTAAAAGTTGAAATTCTTTTTTTTTTAAAAAAAAAAAAAGAATTAAAAGGTTTAAATTAATTCATTAAATTAAAAGTTGAAATTCTTTTATTTTTTTAAAAAATAAAAGGTTAAGCTTTAATTCATTTTTCCTTATCATTGTTTTTATTTATCTAAGCTTAAAAAAATATTTGTTTTAGTTTCCAAACTTCTAAAAGTTTTTTTTAAGTACTATCATTAGAATTGTGTTTAACTCTTTAACAGAAATCTAAACGGACTCAAATTCTTAGACTCAATATGTGTTAACTGTTAAGCAAGATGAATATGAAGTAAAAACGTCAACAACCAAAGCATCAAAGTAGTAAAAGACCAAAATATCAAATGAAAAATAACTTTTTAATTCTTCCATAGACAATTGCTTTGGCACCTTTTTCAAAATTGAAATGACAAATTTTTTAGTGTAACTTATTTAGTAATCCAACCATCGAAAAAAACCTATCTAGTATCACGTAACCAGTTTGCTAAACACCAATTATAGTAGAAACTAAAAAAAAAAACACATTTTAAATGTAAAGAAACTAAAATCAACTATTTTTAAAGTTTAGAAATCAAAATAGAACCATAATTAAGTCAACCAAAACTGAATTTATTTGACCGAAAAAACGAATATAAAAGATGTTTGCGGTTGGCACAGACAGCCCGACAGTTTCAATTAAAAAACCAAAATTAGTGGGCTGTGACTTTGATAATAATTTATAAAAAGAAAAAAAAATTGAAAATTCCAATAACACTTCCCTATCCTGAATTACACAATGCCTGTGAGGAGGAGAAAAAAAAAATAATGAAAATTAGAGAGAAATGGAGAGATGAATAAATATGAGAAATATGAAGATCGTCATTCTAAACTCAGCAAATTAAATTAAAAATTTTTTCTTTTCGGAAGGAATGAACCAAACGGTCCTTTAGACCTTCCCATCATGTTCAGTAGAATCTGTTAAGCCACCATGTTTTTGTTGTCTAGCCGTCGGGAGCGTGTGGCTCCGACGTTCTTTTCCACCGGGTTTCGACGAGGCATTACCATACCAGATCATCCCGATGACAGCTATGATCATTCCCAAAACTACCTGCATGTTAAGCCCTTCCTTTCCAAAGAAGAAGAATCCCATGATCAAAACAAGGATTGTTTTCATGTGGCCAAGAACTTGGAATGAAACGGCTGTGAATCTGCCTATGCAGATAAATTGGCTAAGATTGGTTCCCACAGCGATGGAGCATGAGAGAATTATGAAAATCTGTGAAATTACCCAAATAGTAATGTGCTCAGCAAAAGCAAGTTCATGAACAATAAAACGAAACGAATATAAAAGTGCATGTTTGGAAATGATTTTAAAATCATCGAAATCACTTTTTCCATTTTTTAAAATTAATCTAAAAAAACATTTTTAGGGTGTATTTGGTTTAACTTTGTCGTGGATAAGTCATTTTGAGAATAGCTTTTGAAATATACTTTCAAAGTGCACTTTTAACCGCTTTTATTAAAAGAGTTCAAATAAAAGTTACTTTTTTTATAAGCATTTTTTTCTCTAGCCAATCCAAACAAGTTCTTAATCCCTCAAAATTAAATTTAGTTTTAAAAGATTAAAAACATGTTTTATAATGATTTTAAAAACGACAAAAGTGATTTTAACCGTTTTAAATCACTCCCTAACATACTAAAATTTTGAGAATATAAATAATCAAGTAACTTACAGTAGAGGCTAAATTGTAGTCATATCGGTCTACCCTTTTGTTCGTCAACCAGTAGTCGAGAAAGGGTCCGACCAATAGAAGGGAGCCGGCCTGCGCTGGAGCTGTGTGTCCTAACAGGTTGAAGGAACTCAGCGAATACTTCCGTTGGAGGAAATGCACATACTGCACATCAAAGTTTTAACAAAGTCATTATTGTTCTACAAGAAATTTGGAACAATGTTGCCATTTTTTGTTTTTGTTTTAAGGAATAGGATGAGCCTGAGTTAAGAACAACAGGTTGATATTTATGCTTTCTGTAACAAAACGAAATCCAGTAGCATGATCTGGAAACAAAGAAGATTTAGAGATAACTGTTAGAAGAATGTGAATAACTCACGTATTGCTGCAGAGAAGTGCTCCACACGGCGATAACGGCCGCAACAAAGCCTCTGGTATTAACACTGACATCAGTAACAGTACATACTCCAACACCTAAGAGAACAACTGCAATGCTCAACTTCGTATCTCTGGAGTACCGAATCTTGTCCAAGACGACTTCCAACAAGCAAGAGACGGGAATCATACTTAGCTTCGCAATCTGACAACAGAACAAGAAGAATACGAAATTTGAGAATAGTTATGATAATCCAATTAAGACAAGAGAAGAGAAGAGAAGAGAAGAGAAGAGTTGAACTTACCTGATAAAATCCCACTGAATTCCACATCAGGCTGACATTCATTCCAACAATGGAGAAGTTGGCAAATAGTACAAATTTTAGAAGCTCTGGTAGAGGGAGATGGGATGCTTGAATATAACCAAGCCACCTTAGAATGACAGTCATCAAGGTGGTTGTCGCAAAATGCAAACCTGTTAAAGTTGTGGCTGCAAGGTATTGATGTATACATAATTAGAAACAAATACCCAACGAGCAGAATGTTCTGAATACGTAAATCAAATTAATGATCACTATTACGACCTACAATTTTCCTCCACCAATTACCAAACTTCACAATCACACTTCAAACTTAATGGTTCAGACCTCATAGCTACTTTTTCTAGGTTTAATACCAAACTAGAGCAGTCGGATAGAAACTTTTCACCTAATTTTGTCTATTACTTTCAAATTTTATTTCGTACTTTCAATAAATCTTAACTTTAATCTTCGTAATTCAATAAACTTTAAATTTAGTCCCTCAAAGTTTATTTTGATCGAAATTGGTTAAAGAATGACATAATTTTCATACCAAAGAAGACACCATATGAATATATTTTCAAAAACTAATTGTTGGAAGTTAGACTTATCGAAAATTCAGTGACTAAACTTTGACATTAGAGAATAAAGGAACCAAAATAGTATAAAACCAAAAGTACTAATACCAGAAGGGTAATTGTTTTAAATGGAAAAATTGTTAGAAATATTTTCAAATATAACAAAATGTCATCGTCTATCAGTGATCGACAACGAACGTTGTGATAGATGATAGTAGTCTATCAATTTCTATCGTTGCTGAGCATTGACAGGCAATAAAATTTTGTTATATTTGTAAATGTTTTGGTCCATTTTGCTATATTTGAAAACAGCCAATACCAAAATGATAATTTAACCGATAAATTTTAAGTTTTACCTACTCCAACAATTTTCCATTAAACTTTAATCCAAAAAGTGCTCAAAGCAATAAAGCAGTTACATACATACAACATTCCCAGAATTACAAAGCAACACTGTTTTTTCTTTATTAGTTTCCCCTTCTTTCTCAAAAAGGAAGGAGTTCACTACATCAACAAGATTAATAATGCGATCACTTATGCAGTTATATGTTTCCTAAGAATATCACTAAGATGTTTTAGACACAGTAAAACTCTAACTCGTTCCATGCAACAATTAACCTCTCTTCACGATTAGTGCACAAGCTCATTCTGCTTGATGTTTGATCCATACCACACGACATAACTCTCCACCAATTTTCAATCACATACTTTTGGTTGAAAAAGTAAATAAGGTAAAGCTAACCTAGAAAAGATATAATATAGTGGGATGACTTTATTTAGGTAAAATGTATAGTTTCAGAAAACTCCAAAAACATATATCCCGTTATTTTGACATGCAATAAAAATCAGCTACAGCTTTTAATTTTGAGCATTCATCCCTCATATTCTGCAACCAACCTATTTTACAGTCAAGCCACTTGGAGAGCATTCCTTTAATATCCTTGGCTTTTGTTCAGGAGGATATTTCTAATTAATCTAATAATTTACTAATAAGAATAGCACCATTTATACACATACATATCAGTTTCTCATTTCTACCCCCTCCCACTCCCGAATTATTATTATTTATAATTATTTTATTAATTATTATGATTATAGCCATGTACAGATTACAGCTATGTTTTCTATTCCATAATTAGGAATAACTGAAAATATGGATTAAAACTGTGCCTTAAGAAGGAAAATAATGTGCAAATTTAGACAGTGGATGAAACTTGAGAGTGTTATTATTTCTCAAGGAATCACATGGACAGCACCAGAAAACAAACAGAAGTTACTAAAGATGGTAGGAACCTTCTTAAAACAGGAAATGATAAGACCAGTAATGGAAACAGTGGAGAATACAAATCATAGACCAAACTTGAGAAATAAGAGAATGTCACTATAATCTTAAGCAGCCATATATAATTCCAGTACGTAACCTCTAATCTCTATATCTAAAAGAAATAGAAATGAAGAACACAAGGAACGTATAAATAACAAAAACGGAAGAGATGAAGAAAACAATTACCGAAGCTGAAGCCATAGGTAGCCATGAGAGCCTTATTCACGATTATAATTCCAACAGAAGTTACAACGTTAAACATCCACGCGGCTGCGTCTACAGCCGCTTTCTTGTCAGCTTTGCTAGATGGAGCCATTTTGAAACCAAAAAAGAAAAAAAAATCCTAACACGACTTCCGCGTAAACCTTTATCCCTCAGCTTCCATGAAAATTGGATCACATCTACACAAATTCCATAGTTTACACCAGAAGTAACGATATACACTGTAAATCCAAACAGCATCAAGTGAGAGAAACTCGAAAAAACATAGAACTCGCAGCGATTACACAATAACAGTAGAAACAAATTGAAACCTAATAGAACAAGTGAAGAATAGTACAACAGATCCAATAGGAAAAAACGGAAAAAAAAAAAAAAAAAAAAAAAGACAGCGATCAAGGTAAAACGAAAGATGATATTAAAGTGGAAACAGATCTAGATAGAGCATGAAAATCAAAAGCCAGAGAAAGAAGATCCAAAATAATAAAAGAATCAAGGAAAAAGAAGAAGAAAACAAACACAGATCCATCGGCGATTCAAGAAAGCAGAATGGGAATCACAGTTGAGCACAGCAAAATCAAATGGAAAAGGAAATTAGAATGGAATTATGAAGAATACATACCGTCAAATGGATGGAAGCATGAAGAGAGAGAGTGACAGAGAGAAGAAGGAGATTGAATTGAAATGGAGGAGCAGAGAGTTGGGATTTCGAATGGGTATGGATTAATATTGAATGAGAGTTGGCGTTTTTGTGTATTTCTGAGATTCAGAGTTTCTTTTTTTTCTTTTTTCTTTTTTTTTTGGAAATGAAAAATGGAAACGGCAGGAGGGGGGGAGGAAGGGCGGGCAGGCGGGCAGAAGAAGAAGGTCAGTTGCGCAATGAAGGGCTCGTGGGAAGATTTTGATGCCCACGATTTCTATAGTTGGGCTATAATGGGGCCCACTTCCATGGCTGTGCCTTATAGTATGTTAACAAGTGTTAAACTTCCTTTTCGCCTCAACTTCTCATATATTATTATTTTCGGAAACTTCTCTTAATTTTTCTTTTTAAAAAATAAAATAATGTACATTTTTAATCCTAAGTTTTGATGGAGTGTGTTTTATTCCTGAGTTTTTAAATTTACCTTTTTAGTTTTAGGTTTACGAGAATATACCTATTTGATTCTTAAGTTTTTAAAATATATATTTTTAGTCTTTTCAAATATAGGTTTAAAATGTTCGAAAAGTATTTTTCGTTTGATTTTTTCAAATAATTATATGTTATTTAAAATTTCAAAAATAGTTTTAGAGCGAATTTGATTTAATTATTTAAAACAAAAGCATAAAGTTGTTTGAGAGACTTTTGAACCTAATTTTAAAAACTTAAAGACTAAAAATGTATGTATTGAAAATTCAGGAACCAATTTGGTCTATTATAAACATGAGAACTAAACATGTATATTTTTATATTTTTTGTTAGGTGCACAATTTCATATAAAATTATAAGTTTAGCTTATATATTTCTAATTTGTAAACTTTAAAATGTGTATAATAGGATCCTAATATTATTTTATTAGATGTTTGATAGATTCTTATGGTTTCAAGTTTATATTAAATAAATTACTCAAAAAAAATATATATATCCAATAGGGTCTCTCTATATATAAAATGTTAAACATTCGTTGTTGTCGTGTATAAAATTTAACAATGTGTCAATGGGTCTAGTTGTATGTTATTTTTTAAAATTAAAAATTGGCGTACTATCTATTATTTACTAAATTGAAATTTTAAGACTCAACTAGATACAAATTTAACATATTATTTTTTTAAAAAAGTAATTGATTTAATTTTTTTTTAATATCTTTAAAACCTATTATATACAAAATTAAAAGTATACAGATAGTAATTTGTGACTATTTAAACACAAAATTAAAATTTTAGAGATTTATTAGATACAATTTAAAATTTTAGAGAGTAAACTTGTAGGTTAGAATTTATATAAATATAAAACACATTTGTATAACATCTATAAGTAGCATCAATGACAAAATTGTAATATTTTATCCAACATTATTAATAAGTGTCTATTTTGCACGTTGTTGATAGGACACAACTACTTGAATGTACGTGTCTTGTAAACTATTTGGCTCTTTGTTGATAGGATGTGATTGTTTAAATGTAAGTGTTTTTTATGTTGATGGGACATGTTTGTTCGATCAGAATTGGTTACACATCAAATCAGTGCATCCCTTTGTTGTACAGATCGAATAGAATTCGTATATATGAAAATGGTAAAAGTAATATAAATTTTGAAAAATCGACCAAAAAAGTGTGTATATAAAAAAAATACAAACTACATTTTGGAGTGATTTGGAATTTCACATGTTATTTTCATGAACCTTTTCCCTTTTGATCTTTGGCTTCATTTGGCCTAAATGTTTATAATAATCATAACACACACATGATTTGTTATGGAGCATGAATGATTTTAAAATATAATAAAAATGAAATGTCTAAATCAAATTGACTTATAATAATTTACGAATTTAATTGATACAATTTCACTACGTTTTTTCAATAAATTGATACAATTTAATTAATAGCGTAACATTTTCTCCCTTATTTTGTTATAAACAAATGCTCTTTAAAGATAGACATCTGTTAATTCTGTACTTTCAACTTTGCTCGTTTTAATTTAGTGATGATCTTGCTTATTTCATTTTTATCTCATTTTTTATCATAATTTATAATAAATTACTTGAAATATAACCATAAATTGATATTAAAGAATTTTCATAATGTATAAGATTTGTGCTAAGATTTTGCAAATTAAATCCAATCAAAATGTTCATTTTTCAAAAAAGTGCAAAAACTATAACAGAGGTTGTGAACGTACATGAATTAACACTGAAGTCGAATGTAACTACAAACACTAGAGTGAATCAAAATTAGAAGGATAGTTGCAAATGTAGTCATCAAGCCTGAAATGTTAGTAGATATAACACAATGCAAAAAGAATGTAAATATAACAAAATTTAGACCAACTCCTACCGTTTATTAGTTCGCTATAACTAATAGAAGTTAGTGATCTGGTTGGATAGATTTTGTTTGCTCTAAAAATGTTGTCCATTATAATTAATTACCAAACATAGTTATTTAATGTTTTTAATTATATATTTAATAAGAGATTCAAAAATTAAATTATAATTCCACAATTTATTTATAAATCCTAAAACTAATTGTAGTTACAACTAATGATTATTACTTGATTTATGTCAAACAATTTGTATGATTAACTTGATTTATAGTTATAATATTATTAAACTTTTATAATATTTAAAATAATGAAAATTTGAAGCTAAAAAAATAATAATAATAATGAAGATCGCTTGAAATTGATTGTGGTTGCGATTCTGTAGTCCCGTATCCCTAAGAAGTTGGTTGGCAACTCTCCACGTGTCGTACAACTATAGGGGTTCATGTGATAATAATATTCCACAATTAATTAATAACTTTAAAAAAACTATGTACTGTTTGTTTATTCATATAATTATATGCACCATCTTAAAAATGAATCTTCTATATATGTGACTCATAAAAATGGGTTAAAAATTAATTTTGTTCCAAAACTTTGTGGAAAAGCAATAATTGAAGATTTGAATTAGTTAAAGCTCACAAAAGTCTAATGGGTCGAAGAGTCTAATAGATGTAACACAAGAAATATAAGCATCAAAATGAACATAGTTAGGGTTTAGGGTTTTTAGTTTGTGTCAAAACCCAAATTAATGTGCTCATGCTCGATCGAGGTCAGGCCTACTAAAATAGTTAGGGGGAGATGACCATGCATGTCGTAGCCCAAATCTCTTAGAAAATAGGAAAGATTCGAGATTACTCAATATGATGACCCTAAAATTATATATTTCTCTTATTTTTATTAATTCTTATAATATTTTAGTCCTTGTATTATGAGGTATGATAAATTTGTAAACATTCAATTTTTGCTCTAAAGTTTGTTATGATGTATCGATTTCACTGTGAGCTTCATTTTTCTTTTTTAAATTGGACCCTAAGAGTTAGCTAATGTTACAAATTTTTTAATTCTACCTTCTATTCATTTTCGACTAGGATCAAAAGGATCCTGAAATCTGAGGTTAGTGTGTCTATTTAGTCATGGAAGTTTAAAAATAAGTACTTATAGGCTTTGTTTGGGATTGATGTAGGTGTGATTTTAGAAAAATAAAAACAAGTTAAATAGTGTTTGATGAAGCTTAACTTTAAAATAGAAAAAACTAGTTCCAATATTGAATAATAAATACTAAATTTGTGTAAAAGTAGATTATTATTTCAAATTTTTTAATATAAAATTTATAATTTATTATAATATAATTATCTTGAAATATATATGATTTGAATGACAATTAATTTTGTTTAATCTAAATTTTTTACCAAAACTTTTTTGTTTTTAAATAATTGTTATAAGAAATTGAACCAATCAAAATTTAAAATGAGTACGAAAAAATAAATTAAAGAAATGGACGAGGAAGATACAAAATTCGTAGAGAATTTAAAAATCTAAAACCTCCATAGAATAACTTTAGCATGTTAGAACAAAATTAAAAGTGATTATGGATAAATTATGACATCTTCATTCCCTTTTCTTCTACCCTAAGACAGTAAAACCATAGAAACAAGACCGAACCAATGCGGAATCTAATAATAATAACTTAGAGTGTGCTTGAGAGTGATAGTTTAAGTAGTGATTTTAGAAAAAAAAATATTTAGGTATAATTAATTTTGTAAAATTGATTTTTAAACAATCAAAATTTATGTTTGGTAACAAACTCTAAGTGATTTACATATGTTTAAAATTGATTTTCAATTATCATGTTGGATACCAAAATGATTTTAAAATTATCAAATTACTAAAAAGGGTATTTTATATTTAGAAGTTTATTTGTTTTTTAAATAATTATGATAAATATTTAATTTTATTAAATTATAGTTATATATTATAATTAAAATTAAATTAGGATTGGAGAGGATGGGGAAGGAGAATGTGAAATTAGGTTTAAGTTTCCTTATTAAAATAATGGTATTTTGGGTATTTAAAAAATAATATAAAATTAGGTGGCGATTCCCGATTAATCATTTTTCAAGAATCACTAGAGAGCTAATACTTCAAAAATCAATTTTGAGTGATTTCTTATTTTTCTAAAATTACTTTCTTTATGTTGCCAAACATCATATATTTTTTTACAAAAGTGATGTCAAAATCACTACCAAACACACTCTTAGGTATTTCAAAAATTATATAAAATTAGGTAGTGATTCCCGATTAATCATTGTTCAAGAATCACTAGAGAGTTAAGAGTTCAAAAATCAATTTTGAGTGATTTCTTATTTTACTAAAATCACTTTGTTTAGGTTGCCAAACATCATATTTTTGTACCAAATTGATTTTGGCTAGTGAAAAAGTGATTTTGACTATGCCAAAATCACTACCAAACACACTCTTAGACTATGAGGTGAAGAAAGAAACCTCTTACTAGTAACCCTACACGTTTCATGCGTATCTACAATCAATATTAATAAATTAAAAATAAATAAATAAGCTTTTTTAAATGTCTCTTTTAAATATATTTAGACACATTCTAATTTTTAGTTAATATATTTTTTTGTAAAATGCTAAAAACTAATAATTTTTTAAAACAATTAAGCACAAAATAAAACGGTATAATATCAATAATTTTGTCCAAAAAATAATAAATTAAATACAAATACAATTTTAACAAAGTATAATATTAGTTTACTAAAAAAAATTAAAATTTACATGTATATTTTCAAATAATTTAATAAGTAATATTTAATAGGCTAGTCCAATGGGTTTACCCAAGTTTCACCTGAGCTTTGATCTAAAGAGTCGAGCCTACATTTGGTGTAAGCCCATGAGTTGCCCTGTAAGCTTGACTTTTTGAGGGTAAGATTGATTGCTAAGGATACTATTGAGGCATTACAAAGAGGTTGAGGCAAGAGAATGTGTGGAGTGATTTAGGCTATGCATTGGAGCTCCTGAAGGGAGTGGCCATGAGACATTGATGGCGCTTCTGGAAGATTCCAGGGCGTTTTAAATATTGGGGTTATGCTTAATGGGAACTCTGATTTCGCTTCCTTGAATGGGGTTTCTGCCATTGGTTATCGCGATTTGATGGGAAAAGTTTTAATCGGAGAAAGTTGCAAGGATTCGATAAATGGCTCATTGGGCATCGAGTAATCCATTCTTTTCATCTTTCAATTCAATTC
>JBBPDJ010000023.1:12000718-12011743 GCA_037974625.1 Cucumis cinereus
TGATATCATGCCACCGAATCTGCCAAAGACCTTACCTCCTCGACGGGGGATTGATCATGAGATTGAACTTATCCCAGAGACCAAACCTCCTGCAAAGAACGCCTATCGAATGGCTCTGTCTGAGTTAGCTGAACTCAGAAAGCAATTAGATGTGAGCTATTGACAGCCAGATTTATTCGACCAGCAAAAGCACCTTATGGGGCGCCTGTGCTGTTTCAGAAAAAGAAGGATGGGAGTCTCTGACTGTGCATCGACTACAGGGCTTTGAATAAGGTGACGGTGCAGAATAGATACCCCTTACCGATCATCACAGATCTGTTTGACCAATTAAACGGAGCTCGATACTTCACGAAGCTCGACCTCCGGTCAGGCTACTATCAAGTCAGGATAGCCCAAGGGGATGAGCCGAAGACTACTTGTGTGACGAGATATGGGGCTTTTGAGTTCCTTGTAATGCCCTTTGGCTTGACGAATGCCCCCGCAACCTTCTCTACCTTGATGAACCAAGTATTCCACGAATACCTCGACCAGTTTGTGGTGGTATATCTCGATGACATTGTAGTTTTCAGTCCCAGCCTCGAAGAACACCATGTTCATCTTCGACTAGTCTTTGACAAGCTACGGCAGAATCAACTATATGTGAAGAAGGAGAAATGTGTTTTTGCCCAGAACCGTATCAACTTCCTGGGTCATATTATTGAGCACGGAGAATCAGAATGGACGAAGATAAGTTGCGGGCTATTCAAGAGTGGAAGGCCCCAACTTCTGTGACTGAGTTACGTTCCTTCTTCGGATTGACCAATTATACCGTCGATTCATCGAAGGATTTTCAAGAAGGGTTGCGCCATTAACCGAACTGTTGAAGAAAGGCATGATTTGGAAATGGCCGGCAGAATGTCAAGCTGCTTTTGAAGAGTTAAAGGCCACAATGACGAGGGGTCCGTCCTCGGTCTAGTAGATGTGTCTAAGCCATTTGAAGTTGAAACAGATGCGTCCGACTTTCCTCTTGGGGGTGTTCTTATCCAAGAAGGTCATCCCATAGCTTACGAGAGTTGAAAACTTAACAGCGCTGAGAAGAAGTATACCGTCTCAGAGAAAGAGATGCTTGGTGTGGTCTACTGTCTGAGAGCCTGGAGGCAATACCTATTGGGGTCACCTTTTGTTGTGAAGACCGACAACAGCGCCATCTGCCACTTTTTCAGTCAACCAAAGTTAACTTCCAAACAAGCAAGGTGGCAGGAATTTTTGGCTAAATTTGATTTCAAATTCGAACACAAGAAGGGAACCAGTAACCAAGCTGCTGACGCTCTCAGTCGGAAGGGCGAACATGCGGCCCTGTGCATGTTAGCCCCCATCTATGCAAGTAAGGCTGATGGGTCGATGCGCGACCTCATCAAGGAGTATCTTCAGAAAGACCCTTCTGCCCAAGCTGTGGTTGCCTTAGCCAAAGCCGGCAAGACAAGACAGTTTTGGGTCGAAGAAGATTTATTGTTGACAAAAGGGAATCGGATATATGTTCGAGAGCAGGAGATCTGAGGAAGAAGCTGCTGCATGAATGTCATGACACCCTTTGGGCGGGTCACCCTGGTTGGCAGAGAACTTATGCACTACTAAAGAAAGGCTACTTCTGGCCTAACAGGCGACATGATGTTATGCAATATACCAAGACGTGCCTCATCTGCCAACAAGATAAGGTCGAGAAGGCAAAAGTTGCTGGGCTTCTCGAACCCCTACCTACCCCTACGAGACCATGGGAGAGTGTGTCCATGGACTTCATTACACATTTCCCAAAATTTGGGTGATATTGAAGCCATTTTGTTTATTGTTGTGATTCTCAAAATATGTCACTTTCATCCCCACCACTAAACAATGTTCTGCCGAGTTGACCGCAAAGTTGTTCTTCAAACATGTTGTGAAGCTATGGGGAGTGCCCACGAGTATTGTGAGCAACAGGGATGGTAGATTCATTGGCACTTTCTGGACAGAGTTATTTTCCTTCTTGGGGACGAGTCTGAACATATCCTCAAGTTACCATCCCCAAACTGATGGCCAGACTGAGCGTTTCAACTGCATGCTCGAAGAGTATCTACGTCATTTTATCGACGCACGACAAAAGAACTGGGTCCAATTGCTGGATGTGGCTCAGTTTTGTTTTAATGCTCAGACTAGCTCCTCCACATGGAAGAGTCCCTTTGAAATTGTAAGTGGAAGACAACCTGTATTACCTCACATTATTGATCATCCTTATGCAGGAATAAACCCCCAAGCTCACAATTTTACAAAGGAATAGAGGCAGACGACAGATATCGCTCGAGCTTACTTAGAAAAAGCTTCGAAGCGAATGAAGAAGTGGGCAGGTAAAAGGCATCGTCCTCTCGAATTCTGTGTGGGAGATCAAGTTCTCATCAAGCTGAAGCCAGAACAGATTCGATTCCGAGGGTGTAAAGACCAGAGTCTCGTCAGAAAGTATGAGGGGCCAGTGGAAGTTCAAAAGAAGATTGAAAATGCATCATATAGAGTGTCGTTGCCTGCATGGATGAAAATACATCCTATAATTCATGTAAGCAACTGAAACCCGTACCATCCCGAATGCGACGATGAGCAAAGAAACAACGTTGTTCGACCGAGCATCGACCTAAGTCAGAAGGAGGACAAAGAAGTGGAAGAAGTCCTGACTGATCGAGTTAGGAAAGAAAGAAGACCCACAAGAAGGATCCTTGAATATCTGGTCAAGTGGAAGAACCTCCCCGTGGAAGAAACCAGTTGGGAACGTGTCGAAGACTTGGGAGCCTGGAAGTAGAAGATCGAAGAATTCAAGCTCCGCCAGTCGACAGGGACGTCAACTATTTAAGTGGGGGAGAATGTCTTGAGCATGCTTGTCCAAGGAGAGTCTTCCTATGGCCGCATGCCAAAACCCTCTTCACCCACCTTATGTTTATGTTTTATTCTTAGTTTAGTGTGTACTTTCATACTCATGTCATTGTGCTTTAATTCCGTGTCGTTGTGCTTTGTCTCCGAGTCAGCGTGCTTGTAAGTGAACGCTCGTAAATTTCATATGCAAGCCTGCCACAATGGAAAATGTCCAAAATGTACTATAGGGGAGACCCACTAAGTGAATCCCCGACCAAGCCTTGTCGCACTCTTTGCAATCAAATATTTTCTTGCAATTGACAGTCTTCAATGCTTGCTTTAATGATGTTTTCAACAATTTGCTTTCTCTCTCCAATTTTATAAAACCATTTTCTCTAAAAACGGGAAGGGAGGTCACATCATACCCTCAAGATAGTCCACGAGTCGCGGATTTAGCACGCCTGACTTGCTGACTGAGCAGAGCAAGTGCCGCACAATCGTTTGACCGTATTCGAAAAGCTATGATTGTGACACTAGACATGCATATATATAACTACCACCCTTAACCTAAAATGATATATTGTCGGTAATGTATCTCTAATCTAAGCTCAATAAATATAAAGGACAAGAGAACATAAAACATTCAATGTAGTCATATTTCTGAACGGTCTTTGAGGTGTGGTAGCAGGGTTTGCCTTCAGAATGATTCTCTTCATCTTCTAGGGGTCTTTACTAAAGAAAAAAAAATAAGAAACTAAAATCTCAAAAGTAGTAAAGGAAAGTTGTAGATTTTTCACCAAGCTCCCTCCAAGATGGGAAAAATTATACCGCCGATTGATTGATGTGAACTGTCTCCTGTCAAGGTACGAAGAAATTCTTGTACTTCTCAGTCCCTTCTTTGATTAGTCAATATAACCTGGTAAGGCTATGAGGTTTCTCATCTTCTAAAGAGAACCAGACAGGTCGAATTTGGTTTTTTCATATTAGATTATTAAAAGGTAAAAGCAAAGAATGAAAAGACTAAAACGAGCCAAAAGAAAGAAAAGACTCAACATTCTCTTAGGAACAAGAAGAAGAAAACTCAAAGAAATACAAAATATCGGATGACGGACTAGAGTGAGGTCTTTCAACCTCTATTTCCATCACCTGTATCTCATCGGGTGTAGGCTCAAGCTCTTCTTCTGCCTCGACTACTAAGGTCGATTATGGTTTGATCTCCTCACCATCCTTCTCATCATCAAAGTACATTACCTCTTGGCGAGCCTTGGTAGTATCAAGGGAATCAAGGTGCAACTGGGTCTCCTCTAGCCTTCTAACTAAGTTAGCAACTTAAGTGAGTTGATCCCTCAAACGCTACATCTTAACTTTAGTCTCTATCGTGAACTGGAGACTTTCCTGATGGATGCTTAAGTGTTCTTGCTGTGAAGAGAATCTGTTGTTATGTAATTCTTTAACTAAACTCTCTAATGGCATACCTAAACTCACCTCTTGAGAAAACTCTAAATGCTCGAGAATGGTAAGATGATAGATGTATTGTGGTTGTAAATAAGGATCGGCATAATCAAGGAGTGAGTTGTCCATCTAGGATGGGTGAAAAGCTCAGACTTCTGATGACTAAAGTTATCCCTCAAGGCAGGACTCGTTGGCATCAGGCTACTTTGCAGTTGCCTTTCAACCAACAGCCTTAAAGAGGAAAGAAGCTTGACAAACCTACCTCTAAGCTCAAAGATCTTCTTGGCCTTTACTTCTTCACGTTCGATAGTTTGCCTTGCACACAACATATAGTACATACTATGCGGTCCTCAAGTCATGATAAACCTCACACAAGAAAGAAAACAAATCAAAAGAAAAAGAAAGCTTTAACTAGATACTTAACTGAATGAAAAAAAAATGCGCTTCCCCGACGACGGTGCCATTTTGTTGGTGAGATTTATTGTCGTCTGCAAACCTCGACCAAGAAAAAGAAATTTATAATATTGAATCTTACTCCTATTACTACGATGGCGTAGCAACAGTGGCAAGTATGGGTCGATTTGTAGAGAAATGTGTTTAGTTTCTCATAATGTGAATTTCCAAACTATAGCTAGATAAATCGGGAATTTGGTGTAGACAGAGATAAAGTGCAAGGGTAAATGTAACTTAGGATAGGAATGATTCAGGTTTCAAGAGAAAGAGGGATTCTTATATAATTTCAATCATCGATTTCATTAATTAGACATTCAATTGATTCATACGTCCACACTGACTTGTTTGACTCGACTTAACTAGCCTTTACATAGGTCGACAACTAGCTAAGAATGACCCAAACAAGTGTCCTAACTATAAGTTAAGGCAATTAAATAAAGCCAAATGAAACTACACATTGTAAGTCCTATTATGTTCGAAAAATGATCATATATAACTCTGGACCTGCACATTAACCATTAGGATTCCATTGTGTGTTTACTTAGTGGATTTCCTAACCTAACTAATCAATTTATCCTTGAACCATACCTAAACATGCATTCTAGCTAAGCTACAAAACACAGGGTTAACTAATTGTTATTTGATCAAATATGGCTCGACATCCTACAGTGAATGTAACAATCCTATGAGATGAATAGCAAGAACAACACATGCTTATGAGAGATTGCCTACAATATGTACATGCATTTAGAAATTAACATGGATTCAAAGGAAGACATAATCAATAAACATGCATCCATTTAACAAAAAATCTAAAGAAATATACATAAGTCTTGCTCCAAAAAACTAAATACAAAAGTTACCTCATTGATTCATAGACAAAAGGAAGAGAAGAGCTCCAATCCATAAATTACGATCTAAAAGAATGTAAATCTAAGATAGAAAATGAAGAAAAGATGGAGAGAGAAGAAAGGTTTGGAGTCTAACTTTGGTCTCCATCAACTACTTCATGATAACCCTAAAAGAATGAAAGGAATATTTATAATTTTGTGTGAAACGTAGTTGTGCTGCGAAAGGCACACGTGTTTCATGCATGATTGTGTAGCTACACTTTCCCATTTTGTTGCTCTCAAGTTTGGAGCATAGGGCAAGCGCATGCCAGATGCGGTTGTGCTTTCCTTTGGGCTCTTTTTGTCTTTCTGCTCCTTTTGAATCTTCAGTGCTCAATTCGAATCCCAATAGCTCCAAATAAACTCTAAACAACACAAAACCCTATGATATGCTTGAATTCCTTGATAATTCTACAAAATATGCATTCAAACACATTATACTTAACAAACAAAGTGGATTAAGGACATAAATATAACTCTTTAAGAGAGCTATCAAAAGTGAAAAATGGAACTGCACCTGACTGGTTTGAAATTTAGAAATTTAGGGCCTAGTGATGTTGGCGAATCACTTTTGCTGCTAGCACATTATATAGAAAATCCCCAATGAGCTTTATTTAATAGATTTGTTACTAAGAAATAGAGGAAAAATCATGCACAAATACATTTTTCATTATAAAAGTTTACAAATAATAGCTTAATAAACAAAAACATGCATTTTATGACATGAATCATTCGTGATGCGAGCATTAATTTTCTCACCAATTTTTAGAATCTTAACTACACTCCATCCACTAATTCTGGTGAAGATTTGCTAAAGGCAATGATGTCGTCTCTATATTTGGCGTTCAAAAACATGATGTGCTTAATCAATGTGTGCAAATGTGCAAACGTACACTGCTAAGTTATAATATACTAAAATAACTTGTAATTGTTGAGTATCGTCTTCGAGGATCAATCAATAGTTAATGTTTAGCTATTTAAAAACCACATTGATTTTAGTTAAGGAAACTAAACTGAATGTTGAGCAATCATGAAGACAAAGTGAAAATGACAAATAAATATTTAGAGTAAAAGATGTTCTAAGGATGTTGATTTCATTACAAACTTCATTTATAGATTCTTTAATGAATTCATGGAATTTTATTTAACAATATGTTAGGTTTAGAAACTAAAATTACTCTCTCTAAAAAACAACTCATTCTTCTGCAAGCTTAAATGATAAACTGATATCTTGAAATCAAATTAAGACTCATGGCATCAAGCATATATTGTAATCAACAACCTTCATTATCAATCTAACTATTTGCATGAAAGACTAATAATGATTCAAAGACATAGATCAAGTTAAACATTCAATCGATCAATCAAACATTTAACCTAATATATGTTGAAGGCCAATCAATGAGAATTAAGCACAATGGCATTAAAAATCATAAAGTTAAACAATATCGATGAAAAGAATTAAAGCTAACCTAATTGCATAAGTAAATCCGTCAAAATCCTAAAACTAACAAGTCTAACCTCTCATGACTCTCAAATATATACTTTCATACAAATTCGATAGCATAAAGATAAAGATAAGTAAGGAACCAGATAAGACACTCTCTAAAGCATCTTCTTTGATGGAATTTGTCAATCTCCTCTCTGTGGTCACCTTGAAATCTTGAACGACCTCCAAAGTAATTCTCACACTCTATAATTTTTAGAGCAAGAATTAACTTTTTTTTTTGTTTGAATTATGTGATGAATTTCTTGCCTTGAGTGTTGAAGAGCATCCAAATAAATAGAAAAAGCAAACTTGGCCAACAAGCACTTGCTAAAAATACGCAATTTTTAATTTAGGAAAAGTTGTGCAGCGGTGCTTTGAGGGATCACAACTATGTTGTAGCTGATTTGTAGCAACATCGTTGCAGTTAAAGACAACACTACTATGCTATGGTGATATATCTCTGTCCAAAGCTGCGTTCATTATGGACAACACTACGTCGCTACGTTCGTTATTTAATTAGTTCTGTCTTAATAACCTAAATCTAATAAAATAACATCACTACTACAAAATATACTTCACTTGAAACTTTCAAATTTACTATTCTTGACGGTTTTATACAAAACCGTCAAGTAAAGTTAAAAACCGTCAAGAATAAAGAAAATGGAAAATTTTGAAATTTTTTTGCTGAAAGTTTTCAATACTTGATGGTTTTTACCTGTCAAGTATAATTTTTATGGCTTGACGATTTTTAGCCGTCAAGTAAAGTTGGTCTAATAAAAACGCACGCGTCAATTAAACTTTTCTTCTTCGTTCTTCATTCGGCCACACACGCTCACTTCATTCGGCCGCGCGTCTCACTCTAACCCTAAGCTTCTATAGAAAACTTTGTCTTCCTTCTCACTTCTTCAGAAACCCGCCACCACGCTCGACAGCCCACCACACTCGAAAACTCCTCCAAACACTCGAAAACCCTTTCCTCATTCCCCTTCTGTATCATCTTCCATCTCTTCTTCTTCTTCTTCTTCTTCTTCTTCTTCCTCGTACTCTCTGCAACTTTTTAATTGGTTATTCCCCTTTTTGGCTTTATCAATTTCTTCGATTTCTTTCCCTTCTTCCATTTTCTGAAGGGACAGAGCATTATAATGAAGACTCCTTTGAGGAAGTTTAGGGGTTTTGGGCTGCATAAACACGAACCTAAGGACCGTGTAGATCTTCGTCCTTTGGCTCAATGGATGAGCTTGCTCAGGCTTCTCGGGTATTTTTTTTGCTTCTAACCTTTTGCTCTTTCTGCTTTATCTTCATGGAGAATTGCGGAATTGACAAGGAATTGTGAAATCTAGACCTGGGTTGTTTCAGTTTTCTTCAATTTTTAATACCCATGTTTTGTTTTTTATTTTGCTTTAATCTTCTCAGTCTCCTGAATTTTTTAGCTCTGAAACTCATTCTTACTATTTAGAATTTTTTTTCTGGCAATTCATTTAGATTTCTTAGATGCAGGAGGATGAATGGAAATTAGAATTTTGGGGTTTTGGATGTGGTGGGAAGAGATTGGATTTTCATTTCCTTCCCATTTTTTATTCTCTTCATCTTCCTCTCCTTTTTCGTGGAGTGTTTTAGAATTATTTTCTAAGTGTTGATGTTGTAAATTACAAAAAGATTTCAGCATTCAGCAAAATTTCCTACAGATATATTATGGTTTTTACCTAATATGAAGTGAATTGAGTACTCATTATCTAGTGTTCAATGGTATTTTCCTATACGCTTTGTTGTGAATGGTGGGCTAGTTGGACTAGTCATAAATGGTGTATCCGACAAACATCCAAGGATTATATTTGAGGTAGTTAACTAATACAACTTCTACTTGTCTGCTTGATATCACTGCAAGTGTATTTAATGATTTTTTCCATGTGTTTTAGAATTGCAAAATGTTGAAGCATGTTGATCTGATTTATTGTCGATTATTAGAAAAAAGTCCTAAGTTCTCTGCAACATTAAACCTTTAGAAATTATATCTTAGAAGTTGCAAACATTTGAAAATGATCCATATGTTTGTTGCTTCTCTTAGTAAGCTTGTTACCTTGGTCCTCAAAGACTGTGAAAATCTAGAAAACCTTCCAGGTAGCTTCCTCATGTTAAAGTCTCTTGAAGTTTTGAATCTAAGTGGATGCATAAAGCTTGAAGAAATTCTTGACTTAATTGAATTGTCAAACCTTAAGGAACTATATCTTAGAGAATGCTATTACTTGAGAATAATTTATGACTTTTTTGGGCGCTTTCTTGATAAACTTAGTATTACATATATGCATCTTTTGGTTTAGGGTTAGTTATAAAAGATATTGTGTATTTTGTGAATGAACTGTGTTCATTGGAGAAAGAACAACCCTCTTATTTGGCTGCTGGGTATTTTCCACTATCATTGTTTTGAACTCTTCTGACTGTTACTGGTTTGATAGTTTTCTGGAATCAATATATATTTAAATTCATTTTGTACTATTTATTATTTTTAAACTACCAATAGAATAATGTAACTGTAGATGGTATAATTCTCTATTTTGGTATCCCTATAAGTAATGACAAATATGAAAAAAAATTCTACATGTATGTTTTTGTGAGGCTGCTACATGTATGTTTTTGTGAGGCTACTTGATGGGTATTCTGCCTAATTTGCTACATGTATGTTTTTGTCTCTCTTAGTTCATCTTCTCAACAGCACTGGATGGAAAGATAAAGGCATGGCTATATGATAATGGGCTCACGAGTTGATCAGAGGCATTAAGATTGCTTTTAAAGGCGATGTACTTCAGAATTCTAGATCTTTTAGAAAGTTGTGGTATATAGTTTAACAGAAATGTTAAGACCTCAACTTTGGGGTGAAAACTGAAATCAATAGTGTTTGATTTTGGATTGAATAGTGTCTTGGTTACCCTGGTTTCCCACTCTGGGTCTGCAATTTTTTTTTGGCAATTATCCTCTATTATTTGAACTAAATACAATAAAATTTCATAGATTAGAACCTTTCTTTAACTTTGGCAATTTTGTTTTGTCATTTCTGTACCATGGCTATTATTTGTGCCTGGATTGTAATAGTAATGAGATTTTGCGATGACAAAACAAAATTGCCAAAGTTCTAAATCACCTCTAAAAATATATCATTTCAGGAATTGCTTCTCTTCCTAAGTTCCTAACCCCATGATTTTGCAGGTAAATGTAATGGATGGATAGCACATATTACCAAATATTTTCTTCCAAATCCTTAGTGAGAACTATCTGATTGGATACAAGGTGAGCATTACTGATTCAGGCTCCCCTTTCCACCACCACCACCCATTATTATTCTTTTTCAAATTTTCATTTTCCCTTGTTAAGAAGTTATATATACAGGTCCCTTTCCTTTTGGAAGCTGGATTTTTACTGTTAGTGTCGTATATGTATGAGTTGTATGTCTTCAATATTTGATTTTCTCTTTATAAATTACCAAAAAAAAAAAAAAAAGGAATGTTGAATGAGGTGATGAGATAATCCATATGCAACAGTGGTCTAACTTTTGTGGATATCGAGAGAGTGGAACATTTTCCTTTGGCTTTTCTTTCGTCAATGATAGTCATTGTTGTTATCATTATTTGGCCTGCCAGTTCAAACAGCTCCTCCTCAGCCTTTAGTTTGTTCATCTCTTTTATTGCAACCTCAAATGAAAACTTTTGTGCCAATCTTTTAAACTTCATTTTATTTCATACAATCAATTTACATCTTTAGTTTTTTTTAAATGTTTGTTCATAGGGCATGTGTGACAACTAACTTTTAACAATTGCCTACGTTCATCTCGTCTTCCTCCCTCTATTTTATCCAACTCCTTGACTAATGACTAATGTACTCTTAATTCCCTAAATATTA
>JBBPDJ010000023.1:12013184-12050117 GCA_037974625.1 Cucumis cinereus
TATTTCCTGAATTTTAAGTTTAGATTCTATTTAGTTTTGAATTTGAAAGTTATAATTTAGCTTCTTAATTTGACTTTTATTTCAATTTGAATCAATAATTTTAAAGTGTATTTTTTATCTTCCATTTTTACTGAATTTTAATTTGCAATATTTGATATTAGTGTCAATTAATCAATTAAAAAAGAATTATGAAAAGAAAATTCAAAATCGATTTTAATAGGAATGTGAAAATAATTAAACTTATGTTTCTTTTTCAAATATAACAAAGTAAATAAAAATATTTATAAATAAAACAAATTTTAGTGTCTTACATAGTGATAAACTACGGGTAGTGTCTATCAGTAATAAATGATAGTAGTCTATCAAGATCTATCACTAATAGGTAGTGATATTTGTAAATATTTTTCAGCAGTTTTTTCATTTAAAATAATTACGATAAACTTAATTGATAATTCTTTTAAATTATTCAATAAACATTATATTGAAAGATGAAAATTAGTATTCGGTGAGAATCGATGTTAAAAGTGTAAATTTTAAAACTTACCAAATTGAAACAATGCTCAAATCTCAATAGTAGAATTTTGAAAATATTTACAAATTAGTAAAATTTTACTTTCTATTAATGATAGACTGCGATAGGCCACGATAGACATCTATCATTGTATATCACTAAAGTAATAGATGTAGATCTGAGATTATCGAAGTATATCCCAAATAAAAAGTAAAATTATGTTATATTTGTAAATAAGTTAACTAATTTTGCTATATTTGAAAACATTTCTTATATTACATAGCTCCAATAATATAGTAATGAGGTCAAAACGAGTATAGCTTAAAAAATGAAATTTAAAACTTAAGTTGTTTTTCCTTTTTAGTATATCGATTTTGACGTTTAAAATGAAAGGTGATGTAACTCAGTTGGACTTAAAACCTAGTTAATTGAGGAGTAAAAAAATGGAAATAAGTGGGAAAAAAGAGTCAAAATGTGAGTGATTGAGAGTAGAATGAGGTGGGGGATGTGTTTAAAAGTAAAAGCCCCGTCTCCCTAAACTCTAAACCCTAATACATAGAGGTGGATTGAGGGAACCAAACCAAAAAGTGTACACCAAAATAGAAGTCTGAAGGGCAAAGAAGAGGGTGTAAAAGGAAAAGCATAGGAAAGTGAGGGATCAAAAAGACAAAATAAATAATTGGGAGATGGCATTTGCAATTTGGATGGGGATGGAGAAACCACAACCAAACATTATGGGATATGCATCTCTCCGACACACACTCCCACCACACCATCTCATAAATCAAACAAAGAAGCAGAGAATGGAAGAACATGCTATGACCTAGCTATTTGGGCCTCGAGAAAGAAGATAGTTTAGATAATAATGAAAAAAAAAAAAAAAAAAACCCAAACCAACCTCTTCATTATTGGCCTCGACCATAGATGAGGTCAAGATCGAGCTTCCAAATTTGATGACTGGGGCATGCTAAAGGTATGTTTTGACCTATTTAACTTCAGTATTAACCTAATATATGTAAATCTTAAGTCCATATATGAATGTCTTAGGTCAGAATTTCACTATAAATTTGACTTAAAGTATTGAAACTTGTGCAGCACGCACCACACTGGTGTGCATATCTTTCCATCAAGTTAGAGGCATTTTTCTTATCCAAAATGACATCAATATTATCACTTTATTTATCTAATATGATACAAGAATCCATAAAATCCAAATGGGTATGTGTTCTTGAGTTCCGACCCAAGAATCGTAAATGTAGAGATCTTTCATCTTTAATGGGTAGATACCATATGATTGTGCTATGTTTGGATTGCCTATGTCAAATTGCATTTTGATGTACTCTTCTTATTTTTACCTTCCTAATATATACTCTCCTTTGAAATCTGGTTGAATAGAATCTTCACTTGGTTTTACTAAAATTAGTACATAAATCAAACCAAAACTAAACCAAAGTAAAAGCTGTCACACTCAGTTAAATTTTAAAATTAATTGATACATCACTGTTTGTAAAATAAATAAAAAAATAAAAATTCATTTTTCCTTACCACCAGACCTAAAGTTGATGAATAATTAACTTCTTCTCTCAAGTTATGTACTTTAAAAGGCAATCATCATCTTATGGAGCCTTTGTAACTATATAAATCATCTTCTTTTTTTGAGAGCATAAATGAGAAGGTATATATTCACCATGTGTGTAAGTTGATTGACACTTATATCTCTCCTATCAAGGATGGAGCCAATGCGTTTGCAGGCTTTGTGAGGACCGAGAGTCATGTGAGTCAGGATAGATGCTCCAGTGGTTGTTGGAAGCTTAATGTAGATGCATCTTAGTATAGGGTTAGTAAGCTGGGCGCGTTAGGTTGGGTTGTTTGTGACTTGAGCTCTTCTATCTGAGAGAGGGTTCGTGTTAACCTTTCTTTATGAAGTCAGAGTTGATGGATATCATTGGGACCTATAATGCTCATGATGTTGACAGAAACTAAGAATATACGTGGTTGAGGCCACAATTGAGTTGCATAGTTGTTGCAAGGATGTCACTTTTAGTTTTTATAACCGTTCTTGTAATTTTGTTGTCCATTCTCTAGTGTGTGTTGTTGTTTGTATTTTCGTTCCCCATGTATCTCGCTATGTTGAGATTGGTAGGAATGTCTATTGGGAGTCTAATTACCCTAGTTGAGTGTTTTTGGTTCTTCACGAGAACTTTGTTTGTCGTCTTTTTTATGTTTGATGCAACTCTTTTTAAAAAAGAGTAAAAATAATTAAAAGAATAAAAAAAAAAGTAGAAAACTAAAATAAACAATCACCAAACACTTGTACCAATACTCTAAAACAACATCACGTGCATATCATGTGACATATTAGCTTGGCTCCATTTGTAAGCAAGATTGAGAAACCTTGACTTGAACATTGATAACATATATATGTCTCACATCAGTCATTGTAATGATTTGAATTAGGTTTAAATAAATAAAAACTTTATGCATTAGATTGGTTCATGGATTTATCTGAAATAACCTAAATCTAATCAAACTTACCAATAATTTAAAAAAAAGTATAAGACTCGTATATACACGTAGATTTATTTTAATTTTCATGATCTTTTTAATTGTTTATTCTCCAACAACTCTTAAAAATAAAAAAATATCAAAATTGCTTAGTTTAATTCACAATATCCAAAAATAAGTATATGGTTTGTTTACGTAATTATATTTTGCTTCTTTTTAAAATAAAATTTTAAATAAATGGCTCGAGTAACCTGAACCAACTCAACTTAAATGTTTCATAGTTGGTTTGCATTGAGTTCAAAACTTACCATTCTAATAATTGAATTGGGTCCAAGCAGTAGAACTCAATTTACAAACACCGGTACCCCTGGCCTTTCGAAAGACTATAATTTGAATAAATAAATAAATAATGTAAACTTTATGAGGAATAACGACAAAGTTGGAATGTGGAGGATGATGTTAAGGGTCTTAAAGTGGCCATTGAATCTCCACCTTCATCACATACATTTCATACGACAGCTCGACCAACAATAGCCATGAAAATGACCCATCACTAACAAGTTTGATTCTAATTTCTGTCATTGGGATACTTTATACACAAACAAAACCCTTTATTACAGACAAACATATCTGGTTCTTCATTCTACTGTTTCCTTCCCACGCTTGCTAATTTGCAGATACAAATCAATGATGGACAAATACATAGCAGTAAGGTAACAGAGTTTATGATATGTTTTTAAAAAAAAAAAAAATAGAAAGAACAGCACTTACAATATCTGATAATGATACAAACACTATTTATTTGCACAGGAGTGTTAGCAGAGAAGATATTTGTGTGATAGTGATTGAAGTGAGTTAATATAAAAAGTTTATAAGAGAGATATTCAATGGGAGGATGTCCAATTTTCATGGGTTTGGAGAAGAACCCTTTTGTCATAGAGCCATTTAAATGAGCAGGATACATGGCCTCAAAAGAAGAGTCAATAGATTCTTCCAACAGTGGGACAGAGTTGAAAGGGTATTAAAGTTGGTCTCTCAAAAGTGTTGTTTGGGTTGGGAACCAATTTGTATGAATTTTTGGCTTGGTCCAAAAAAAGTTATAATTCTAACCGTATCCAATTCGTTCTGTGGGCACCCCTGCTTCTCATTTTGCAAGAGTCATTGTCGGATAGAATTTATAAGGTATTTAAGCTCCCACCTTTCCTTGGGTAGAGGGAGCTGGACTCCAATTATAATAGTTAAAGTTCTCAATTATTATAACTCACACTTAGCCACAGTAAAATTTTCATTGTCTACGACGTTTATGATTTCGTAATCATCCTCTCTTATCATTTGTAACCTTGATTAAAAAAATCTATACCCCAACTACCATATTATTATAACTCACAAACTATAATAATCACCAACTAGAATACCTAACTCAACGTCCTTAAAAAATCCATCAAGGTTCATGAGTTACATAAGTAATTGATGCAAGTCTAAGCTTAAAATGTGAGATGATAGAAATATTGGGAGACCTGTGATTGTAACAACATGAGGGGCCCATTAAGACTTCTAGCTGTATCAGATATTTTGTACAATAAGCACCTCTACAGAATCTGTGGCATTAACAAAGTTTGAATCCTAACTAAGATAAATACAGGGAAGGATTTTGGTCAAAAGATATTACAAGAATATCCAGGGTATCAACACACTTCAAAAGGTAATAGCCTCTTTTGTTGGACAATCTTCTTGGTTAAACTATAAGGGCAGAAAAGATGAAATACATGGAGTAGTCACTGACAAGGGTATAAATTCTGCATAGTTCCTTTCTTTTTTATAACAGAAACCAAACCTCCTCACAGAGAGCTGAGGAAAATCAAGAAGGAAACCCAACACCAACTCTCCCACCTTCTTCAGAGCAAGAAGGGAAAGAAACAAAAACAGCATCCCAACAACCATACAAAAGAGCTGACATGGAAAAACGGTGAGCCACACCGTTCGCTAAGAGCAGGCAACAACAAACATCCAACACCCTAGCAGCACGGCTCAACTTCTCAAACTCAGCCACAAAGTCACTCATCTCAGAACAGTCCTGCATAGTTCCTTTCTAATCTTTAAAATCAGTATGATATTAATTCATTCATACAATAACATCATCAGAAAATAAACAAACAAGGAAGAAATGAAGCTTCTCAAAAATATTTGGTAGCTATATTTATCATGTCTGCTATTTGTGAGGTTTCACTATTAGCTCCTCTAGAGAATCTGATGAGCATGTTCTTTCCCTCTCAACAATTATGTTAGCTCTTTGCTTTTCAAACAATATAAAGAAAGACGTGTTTCCTATAGCAGAGTCAAACCAGAACAAACTATCATCATAGTGCATAAGAAGAAGAAAAAGCCGATGTGGATCTTTGAATAAAACTCGAAATTATACAAGTATGAAACAAATTTCAGTACAAGCTCTCTACGTGTAATAGACAGAATATTCAAGAAAAAGGAAGCAATTCCAATTCATTATAAATACACAAAAGTAGGACAAAAAAACTCTACATATTTCCATCCACATACCACAAGTACAAACCTTTTCTTGAACTGAGTCATGTCGTTTCTCTATGAATCAAAGAAGGAGAAGGAGGCATCATAGTATTATCTGCACCTTCTGGAAGTTCCTCTTTCACTGAAGCAAGAGGCCTTTCTGGAGTAAAGCAACCCTTTGAGTTAGGAATAGGAGAACCCCCAGCGATAATCTTAGATGGACTGGAGATGTTTGCTAGCGGAGAACCCGAACCGGATTTATTATCTTCACTATAGACACAGGTACTCTCATCTGTCTCCGTGTGCTTCCTACAAAACTTTTCTTGCATTATATCATATGAATTCCCAGTCCGTACCTCCTGTGCCAGAGTACACCAACAACAGAAAAGCCATAGAGTGCAGTCAGCCACAGCAGACTTGCCAAAACAAAAGTTATATGGTGGCAAATTGTATCTCTTTCTCATCTGTATCCGCCAAAAACCGCCATAAAGTAAACCAAATACACAAAGAACAATCCCAGTGACAGCCATAAGTGTCCTAACAGTTTCGTTATCGATGTTTACAGCAGCTAAGAGAAAAATCCAGAAAGGAGCCATACAAAATAGAATGAATGTTGCAATATGGACATACATATTTCCAAAACCTAGTCTCTCCATATTCCATCCAAATACACAAAAACTACAGAAAAGGGAAAGATATGCTAGAGATATATCATCCCAAAAGTCAAGTATCCCTCCACTCCATTGTGGATTGGTTTCGATAATTTTGTGCTCATCTCTTGTAGCAAGTGAATATTTTCTCTCTAGTGATTTCGACCTAAGCCGTTGCCGGTGATCACCAATAGCTGTCTGGCTTGGAAGCTGTGCTTCCTCGTCAATATCAGAATCATAATCCTTCCCCAAGGGGCTAATTATAGAATAGACACCAGCAACGGCCGGTGCAGCAATTGCAACAGATATGCATATTCCTACTCCTATGGCTGGACGCTGAGACCTCCTATAACCAAGATTCAGACCACAAAGTGCATACTGTGCAAAACAGTTCACATTTAGGAGAATTATAACCACCAACATGTGCGCCCATTCATGAGGCTTGTAAGTCCCATCCTTGCAGTAAAGCTTTCTAAGTCTAGTAACATCTTCAGGTTTCCATCTAGATAAAAGTATGAGATGGTAGATTCTCTTTGGATGTTGGTACAGACACATAAGGGTAAACAATGCATTCAGAATTTGATTGTTTATTTCAAACCAAACATCTCTTTCGGATTTTTTCGGCAATGCACCATTTAACATCCCAGTCATGACAAGGAACAGGATTGCACCTGACACAGCAACACCAATGATCCAAATGAAAAGAGCTATGTTCATTGGGTCTCTAATCCATGTTTTGCTCATATTCAAGAGTGAATCCCAATCAATTTTCTTAGAAAATACTTCACTTATACGCTCTCGAATATGATGACCACTTGACGAATGCACAGATCGTGAGATGTCGTCTTTCTCCTTGGCAATCTGCTGGAACCTAGCAGATGCTGAACCAAAGTTGAAGAATCTTTTCTTAATAGGAGCCACCACAGTAATGGAAATAGGGGATCTTCTTTGTGTGACTTCATCATGCAATAAGGTTTTTTGGGATGTAGAGAAGAAAGCATTTACAGCTTCTCCTTCTTTGCTGTTAGATATTTCTATTTCACCATTGCCATTTCTATCGTTGGTTGAGCCCATTCCTACACAGCGATTCAAACATTTTCAATCAATACAATAATTGTTGGCCCAAAAATCTCTTTGTTACTCATTACAGCCAGAGTCAAATGTTGGAAGTTAATAACGAAGGGAGAGCATCACTCCATTAAACACAAGAAATGGAAAGCCTACAAACTACAAACATGGAAGCTCAAGAACATCCCCAAAATAGATTAATCTAAACAAAATCAAACCCTGAAACATGAACCGTTGGCAAATGAAATATACAGTCCAAACTCCAAACAAAAGCTAACCCAGAAAAAAAAAAAAATCAAACTTTCTAATCAAACCTTCCCCAAAACTAAGAAACCAACACCATAAACAAAATGATTGAGAAACCCAATTCAGTAATTCCCTCAAACTCAAGTCTGATAACACAACATACAAGTTTACTCATAAAATACCAAAGTTCAGCAATAACCAGTTAGCCTCCTGAAGAAGCAGGAAACCCACCCACAGACTGAATGGAAAATTTACAAGGCAAAAGCAATACAAGTTACCTAAAAACTGAAAATTAGCGGATCCCACGAGGATTCTCCCAAGAACAGAGGAGTTCAATCATCCGATTTCACAAAAGTATCCTTTATCATCAGCAAAGCTTCAAAGAAATATTGAAGGTTAAAGCAGAGTGAGTTGTTCACCACCACATACTGCAAAAAAGAAAAACAAAAAATGGCATTGAAAGGGCCCAAATTGTTCGATAAACTGAGAGTCAAAAGAGAGAAGGCAATGGTCAAACAAGAAAGCGAGTTGGAATGCTGGGTGAAGGTAAAAATTTGGGCTTGGCTCTGCAATGAACGACGTCGTTACAAGCGAGGCATCCCATTTGACCCCATTGCCTTTCAATGGGAGGCATCTGCCACTTGCAGCCACCGAACAATTTGCCTTTTTGAGTTTTTATTTTTTTTCTTTTGGTAATACCGAATCTTTCATTATTGATATACCAAACGTAACCTATTGGCTTTGTTTCAAACCTTATATTAAATGGTCTAAATTATTGGTTTCGTGACATGAACAGAAGTCCTTTATTTTTCATATTACCTTTTTCTATATTTTGATGCCTTTTAATGACTAAAATTGTGAATTGATTTTCATTTACCAACATATTTTGTCTTTTTTAGTATAACATAAACGACAAAAATAACCTAAAAAACACACTCGGTTTATCAATTAAACGTATATATCTATAGTATATTTTACTATTAAATCGTTACAAATGATAAAGTTGGAGAAAAACTTAGTCGATAGGATAGGAGTTTGGGAAGGGGAAAAAAGTCAAAAGAATAACTTGAATGAAGGGCATTCCCCAAACTTGAATTTTAGAAGATGAAGATATGAGGTAGAGAAAAGAAAAGGTAAAAGGAGAAAGATGAGAGGACTTTTATGGTATTATTGATTCCAAAAGAAAAACAGAGGAATTCAATGACTTTTCTTTGGTGATTCTTTCAAGTTTTCATGGAAAAAAAAAAAAAAAAACTTAATAAATGAAAAGTTAATTTGAAGTAAGCGTTACTAATCTCAATATTTATTACTTTCCTTTTTTTGGGATTTATTCTCATTTTTATTATCTGTTTTTTTTTTTTTTGTTAAAATATTGAATAATCTTACGAGTTACAACCCTATTTAAGTACTTTTCCATTTTTGCATATTTGTAACATATTTACTAATACTTTATAGGTGCTAGTTTCTATTTATGAAACAGTTAGAATGAAAATTAAGAGATGAGGATCTTTCAAGCTCAAACATACTTGTTGGTGCTTAGATCTCGTTGTGTTGGGCTTTGCTACAAGTAGTTGGATCTCTACTGTAGAGGTGACTTACTCACCTCCCTTGGAGCAATCACATGAGACTATTTATAAGTATGTCATCGAATCCTATAACAATTGTTTATAATTATGCTTGACAACAATGATGTTAGGAATGTTGTGTAACTTAACGTTGTCCCTTCTCTAACACTTGTCTGCAGTTAAGTGTAACACTAACAATAACAGAAAAATTGTAACTCTTGAGGTTGCAAAACACGGGATCAACTCAATTGTTCATTGAACTCATCCGATCAACTTGAAATTCAAGAAACTAACTTTTCTCTTTTGGAGTGTGTTATCCCTCCTCCCAATACCCTAGGGGCATAGGACTCGTCCATAGATTTTGAATATTGCCATGGATAGCTCTCAACATTAATCTTTTTACATATAATTGAAAAAAGATGCATAGATGACATTTTGTTTCTAATCTGCTAAACTGTTTTTTATTTTTTTTAAAAAAAAATAGCAATAACCAAACAACCACCCAAAAGCAAAAGTCCAAGGAAAACCAAGGAGAGATTACAATTCACATACAAAATACCCTCTTCAAGAGGCTTTGAACAATAAAGAATACAAAATTGACATAACAAAGAGTCGCCTGAGCTTAAATTATGCCAAGTGCCGTTTCCGACCTAAACTGTGACCGAATTCATAATAATTATTAGTAAATCTTAATCAAGTCATCTTGTAACAGCTGACTTTGCTTACCTCATTGACTTCCAACTTGTAAATACAATTTAATATATGTTTTGAAAGAGAAAGTAGGAATCTAACTCATACACTTTCTATAATTAAATATCATACACGCTAATAAAATATCATCTCCATGCTAAGAATCCTTCTCTCTCACTCATACTAAGAGTCGAAAGTAAAAAGGGGCCAAGTAAATTTAACGCTATGATTCTTCAATCATCTCAAATTTATGTTCAAGCAAAGCCAAAGGAAAGCATAGTTCCAAATACGCAAACTCCGCAAGCAAACTGATTGAAGCCCAAACCAGGAAATGTTTTCTAGAATCACAGACATTACAAATGTGGTGAAAATTTACATAAATCTCATCATATATAGTGCAACAATCAACAAACACAGACCCAATAAAACATTTTATCATAGAGAAATTTAGGTAAGGTCATCCTCCTCCAACTCCTTGGCTTTAAGCTTTTCCTTCACTCTTAACAGCAAAGTTGTCTTCCATGGGTCCTGGTGTAGCAATTTGTGCATGTAAGTAAACAAGATTGCAGAATTTTTCTAACTTGAAAACACAAGGAGATTTGATCTTTCTAAGCAAACAATTTCTAGAGCAATCGATCTTCCCATCCTTCCTATTAAGTTGGTCCATAGGTTTCTAGAAGCAAAGTCTATCTTATATGTTGCCATAGTTGCATGCATGCACTCAACTCATCAGTTGAAAACACTCTCCAAAACAGAGGCATTTACCACCATACATAAAAGAAAGCACAACTGTATTTCCTTTTCCAGCAATTGTAGGACCAAATTCATTCCCTAATCATATACATACACACTCGCGCGCGTGTGTGTATATAAAAAATGGCTTTCATCGAGAAGAAATGAAAGAATCATTCCCTAATCATATTACAAGAAGCAATTATATATAATGGATAATAGCACATGGCAACCTTAGACTACGCGATGTATGTGAAGTTTTCAGCACAAGGATTTCTCTGTACTATCAATTTCTATCAACCAAATTGGATATCTTTAGAGTTTATAACGCAATGTAACTTCACAAATACAGAAAGAATTACCAGAGGGGTCATGCTATCAAACTCCTTAACCACGTCAGTAAACTTTGCAACGTCTTCTTCATCAACTGCACTAGCAATATCCTGACAGATGAAGTACTTGTTCAGCTCAATTTTGATTAACAATTTAAAAAAAAAATTATAAAAAACCCCAAAAAGAACAGCAATAGGGAATTGCAGGATGCATATAAGATGTAAAGAAGCATCTGATTGAAATCTTGAAAATCTGAAGACAACCACACAACATGCAAGAATGAAATAAAAATCCACGTGGAAATCTCCAAGTAGCTGAACCAGCCATCAAACTAAATGAAAAGAGATTATAATTATCTGCCTTAATCAGGTAATTTATGTCACGGTGCATATAGACAAGAATGAAGCAGTTAAAAACGTCAATAAAAGATCAAAACAACTTACAGCTAAAAGTCGATATTCACGTGTGCCAGAAAAAGTTGGATCTAACTCCTGTAAAACAATATACAGAACACTTGAATAAGACGGTAGTAGTAAGGTAGATACAAAGCATCAAGATTGAAGGCTGAGAATTGAACCTGATATTCCTCCAATGCTTTGGTGATGGCTACAATATCACCTTTGCAGAGTTGACATAAACCAGCATTAAGAAGATGTCCTTTGACTCCATATTTTAGCAAGTTACTTTTCAGTGAATGCCGAGCAATCTCTTCATATATTTTAATTGCCTTATCGTACCTAAGGAAAATTCACAACTCATTACTGATTACCTTATGAATAGGATAGAAGCCACATCATGGTCAGAGACTTCATGTGCACTATTGAAGAATAGAATTCAGATGTAAATTTCCTCCGTGCACTATTGAAGCACAGAATTCAGATGTAAATTTCCTTCGTTCACTATTGAAGCACAGAGTTCAGATGTAAATTTCCTTCGTGCACAAAGCATTTCTGTTTACATTTGTTAGGTAATTGATACTATATTGTCATCTGGCTATTTGAAAAAACTGAAAGGACAAGTACAACCGGAGACCAAATGAGTTGCAAAAAAGCACTCCATTTTGGTTAATGAATATATATACAGAATAAAAAGAAAACCCTCCTATCATGTTCCGTTAATAACGAAACGTAATCAAAATATTTTTTTAATATCCTTTTTGTCTGCTATCAGCATTAACTTATATGTGGATCACATAATTCTCCAGACAGGTAAACAAAATGACAATATCTACAAGATTAAGGGGGAGATTGAAATTCAAAACCAAAAACCCCATTAAGGCCACAATTCACATGAATCCTTATAATTCATTCTCTAGCAATGCAAAGAAAGAAAATTTAAAATATAACTTTTTAGTACTTTGTTTTAAAGTATGAAATCTTATTCTTATATACTTGAATTGATAAAAGATGTATTCACACTAAAATCAGAAACTACTAAGGAAAACACTAAGTACATTGTGTATATAGTTTTCCCTTGTTGACAAATATACCATAAGGCCTATATTCATAGCCATTTAATACGTTATCAAAAAGATCAAAGTATTGTCGAGAACTTAGCCAATTCATGACAACTCAATAGTAATATATTAGGAGAAGCGTACATAAATAGTACAATTAGAAATGCTTACTTTTCTAATTGAGCAGCAAACTGTGCCACTTTCTGCTTGCACTGGTTCGCAGATGTCGTTACTTCCTCATTTTGAAAAAAGTCAGCAGCTTTCTCATAGTAACTCATAGAAATTTCAATGTTCTGCTCAGACTCATGTAGTTCAGCAATTTCCTACATCATTAAAGATAATTACAAGTTTACAACTTACAACCCATTGAGTCAAAGTAGAAACGGAAGCAAAGAAAAAAGAACCTAATAAAAGAAAGCCAAAGGCATTCTTGAGTAATTAGTTTACAAAAGATCCTGCCAAACTAAAGAGCTGAGTTTTGAGTATCTTAAGGATGCACCTTCAAATATCTTGCAGCCATACTGAGCCTTCCAATATCACAAAATAGATTAACTGCCACCTCCATGCATGAAATGGCCTCTACAATACGACAAAAAAAATATATAGCTTCAACAAACTTCTATACTTAATTTGATTAAAGAGGGTTCAATGTCACAACAAAATGGCAAATACCTTGGTTATATAAATGATTTAAATTTTAAGATAAATTATCTTTTTAGTCCCTAAGGTTTGAGGAATATGTCAATTTGGTTTCTAGGTTTCAAAATTAGACAACCAAGTCCTCTAGATTTAAGAAACTGTTTTGTTTAATCTTTCACTAAACAGAAACCGTTAATTATTAAAGGGAGGATTGATGTGACACTTTATAATAATAAAATAATAAATTTAAAACAATAATAATAATATTTTTATTTAAAAAAATAAATAATAATTAAAATAAAGGGAAGAAAAAAAAAATCTCTTCTCTCCACCACCTTCCCTTTCCTCTTCCCTCCCTCTCTCCTTTGGCAAATGCCAATGTTGTGCCCCACTCAATCCCTTTCCTTTTCCCTTATTCTCCTATCCAACCTCCGCTCATCTCCCTTCGCTTCTCTCGATCCAACGTCAACTCCGACATCAGCACCAATGACCAACATCACCACCATCTCTTTTCCTCCTTCATCTTCCTTTCTTCTTCTTTATCTTTTTCTTTTCTTCTTTTTTTGAATTGTAGATTAAACCCAAATCCATCTTTTTAAAAACAAGTTCAAATCTTAATAGCAAAAGGGGTGGGCGGGGTAAGGGTGTCTTTTGAAGAGGAAGAAGAAATACGGGGTGGGGTGAGGTGAGGATCAGTTTTGAAGAAGATCAAGGAGGGGTGAAGAAGATTCCAATACGCTAATGAAGAGATAACTCAGAACCCCAAGAAGTAAATTCCTAAGCAATGTAGGAAATAGCTTGCTTAAAGATCCATTACACCATCTGTCTCCAAAATTGTAAGCACAATCTCCCAATACCTTCGTTTTCTCCAAAAACTCGAGAATCCCTCTAGAAGAAGAAGAGAAAAAAAAACCCCTTCTTGGATAAGAAACTAAGGGAAAGAAGACAGTGGCGGTGGAAGAGGGATGAGGGAGAGAGAGAGCTGAGCTAAGAGAATAGGAAAGCAAAAGTGGAGAGGTGAGAACTTTTTCTTGTGTTTTTAATAACAAAAAATTATTGTTGTTTTTTTATTTCTTAAGTGTCACATCAATCCTCTGTTAAATAATTAACGGTTCTTGTTGAGTGAGGAACTAAATAGAACTATTTCTTAAACTTGGGGGTCTTGAGTGTCGAATTTTGAAACTTAGAGACCAAATTAACACGCTCCTCAAACCTCAAAGACCAAAAAAGTAATTTACCCTAAATTTTAAACAAGCAAAGTTGAAACAAAAATATATATGGATTTACATTAACAGAGAAAATATGTGGAGAACATGAAAGTTATTTCATAAGTCCTCTTGAGTTGGCAACTTATATTAACACAGAATTATTGTCTGGTAAAAAATTAAAAATAAAATAAGACAATTTTCAAAAGATAATCACTCCATGAACAAGAATATTCAGACAGAAAAAGAAAACTAATAAAATCCAATCCTAACAAACCATTTAACATGTGGATACAGTGTCACATTAGTTTTCTATTTTCTAAAAAATTGTTCTCTATTCATGTTCTACTAAATTAATTTTTCATACAAAGGAGTTCCAGTTCCAACAGGACATCAAATTGCTGTTAAAAAACCTCATAAGTCATTACAATCTCTTTTAGTTAAAAAGAGCAAACAAAATAATGAAGAAAGTCGGGAGCACTAGAAAAAGCATACAGCCTAGAGGAAAGTGGTCACATAATTGAATAGTGCACATGAGTACAAAAGTTCAACTAAGATTTTGGTTAAACTAATTAACCCCCTTCTACAAGTAAAAGAAATGTGAATTTTGTTATTAAGTATTAGAGAAGAGGAAATATTGAAATGCCATTGATAAAGTTCTATATGAATGGTCATATGAACTGTTTAAGACGAGAAACTGTACCACCGCAGCTTACCGAAGTGAACTATTGAGCAAGATCAGCATACATCAAATTTTAAGTGATATTGGATTTGAGAGAGTTCACAAGATGAAAGAAATACATGTATCGAAGAAAGATAAATTGATGTCAAAGGCAACACATGAACGTTGCCAAAGGCAACACATGATCGAAGAAAGATAAGACTTTAATATGACAAAGGCAACACATGAAGAAAGATAAATTGTTAGGATTCCAACATTTGTAAAGTTATCTAGTAGAAATATATGGAATCGACAATGCAGGTTTATCAATGCCATGACATGGAATAATCAAGAGATATTAAAAATTTAGAATTACCCTTTATAGATGTCTTCTTATAGGCATTGGCAGCATCAACAGAAGCTTGAGCAGCTTCATGCTTACTGTCAACCTACAAAAAAAGGAATTTAAAAATATGACGGAGAAGGTAAGACATAAGGAATAGGCATTTTCACACACTTGAAGCATTTACCTTCAAGTAGCAACTTGCCAACTTTGTATATATTGACCCAGCTTTATCCCCTAAAACACAGCATGTGTATAGATTAAAGCCACATAACAGGTATCATAGTGGGAAGAGGTAAGGTAACTGTGAATTATAACAAAATCATTAGACTACAATATATAAGTCCTCTACGGAGTCAAAAGGCAAATCCTTTTAAAGATTAAGAAAAATCCAAAAACAGAGTTCATAAGGTTGAATTTGTCAATGTCAACATCTAATCAACATCCATATTGAGCCTTAAAGAATCAGATGAAGAACAATTTCCCTTCATTTTTTTTCACCTATTTACAGATATATCTTGCAACCAAAACAATTTAAAGCTATGTCCTTCACACATCAGATGGCTAAAACATTCATGAGCCTCTGCATATAGTTTTCAGTTATTGTATCTCATTCCCAAACCATACCCTTCAAATAGGGTATCTGGACACCTAACTCATCCGATCTTTTATACAGTATCCATCTATCATTTCTAGATAACCGTTCATATTTTCTATCTGGATGGGCAGTTGCATCCATAAACCGACCATAAATAAGTGCATTTATTGCCAGAAAAGTAACATAAATAAATAAATAAATTCAAATTCCAGTAAAGGCAATTTTGTAGGTCAAATTCCAACCAAGAACCAACAAGCAGCTCTCTGTTTGATCAACGATGAATTCCTTTTAATTCAAGCAATGGACAAAAAAGTTCTATACAAATTAATGCATTGGAGCATGAAAAACGGAATCAATCAAATCATACAAAGATCTAAAAAAAAAAACAGAAGAAGAAGAAGAAGAAGCAAGCAGTGGCAGAGAAATTTACATGCTTTAGCAAGCTTGTAACAATTAGCAGCTTTGTCGAAGAGATCAGCGGCATCTTCGTACTTGGAACCGAACAATCCCCAGCCATTAAGCTTCTTCTCCGCTTTCTTCTCGAATTCCTCGGCCTTGGCAAGTTGATCGGCCATCTTTAAACAGTATCTCGAATTTGGTTTGAGCTTGAAGAATCAACAAGAAATATGAACCGGGAGAAAGATCAAGGCAAAAGTCGTACAGTCAAGTATGGGCTTGGATGGTCCAACGAAGGTTTAAGACTTTTCTTTGAGACTAGGAGTTTGGGGAAGGGAAAAAAAGGTCAAAATAACAACTTGAATGAAGGGCATTCCCCAAACTTGAATTTTTAGAAGATGAAGATATGAGGTAGAGAAAAGAAAAGGTAAAAGGAGAAAGATGAGAGGACTTTCACACAACATACAAGTTTACTCATAGAATATCAAAGTTCAGCAATAACCAGTTAGCCTCTTGGAGAAGCAGAAAACCCACCCACAGACTGGAAAATTTACAAGGCAAAAGCAATACAAGTTACCTAAAAACTGAAAATTAGCGGATCCCACGAGGATTCTCCCAAGAACAGAGGAGTTCAATCATCCGATTTCACAAAAGTATCCTTTATCATCAGCAAAGCTTCAAAGAAATATTGAAGGTTAAAGCAGAGTGAGTTGTTCACCACTGTTATTGTCATTTATAGAAAAGAATTATTTGGGTAATCTTGTATTTATTTAGGAGAATATATTTAGGATACTTTTAGGGTTCCACGCTGACTGACGGTGCCGCCGCCCACCAGACCTGCCTCTTGTCCAGACCGCCAGCCTCAGTTCGGATCCAGTCGCCCCAGGTCACCCGCCGCCGACCTCCCGCCGCCGCCTGCCTGGTATCAACCCGCCTCAGATCTCGCGTATCCGTCACTAGCCGCCCGCTTCAGATCATATCTCGTCGAAGTCCGCCTGATATCCCCCCTCAGATCCCGTCGAAGTCTGCCTTGTCGCCCGCCTCAGATCCCGCCGCCCGCCAACACCCCGCCGCAAATCAGTCCGAATCCCGCCGCAAATTAGTCCGAATCCCGCCGCCCACTACAGATCCACGCAATCGTACCCATCCCCGCCTTGCTCCGCCAACATCCCGAGGTTCTCAAGGTTCTGCTCGTGCCCCGCCAGCTCCGACGTTCTGTCTAAATTATTTTTTTTCTGTCGCCCAAAATCCTTCCGCGCCCAAACTGTCCTCGTGGTTCCGGCCACAACTTGTCTTTCACAGATCCAATTTGCAATCAATTCTTTATTTGACGGATAGAATCGGTATTTCTCGTCCTATTAGCACTATACCCGATGGCACAAAGTATATCACTTGGGCTCATCAAATGAGGAGTTTTTTGATCGGACGCAAATTATGTCGTATTGTCACTGAATATATAACCAAACCCGTCAAAAACATTCTTCCAATAGATGATGGTAGTAGTAGTGATGATGGAGAACTTGTTGGTCAAGAAACTATTACAGATGAAGATACCAAGTATATGGAACGACTTGAGGATTGGGATGGCAAAAATCATCAAATACTCACTTGGTTGGGTAACACTTCTATTCCGGCTATTCATACTCAATTTGATGTTTTTGATACTGCAGAAGAAATTTGAGATTTTCTGTCTGTACGTTTTAAATCTATTGGTCTTGCTCACTATTATCAATTACACACTTGACTTGTTAGTCTCAACCAGGAAATCGGACAATCTGTGAATGAATATCTTGCTAATCTCCAGCCTATTTGGACTCAGTTAGATCAAACAAAAATCAGTCCAGATCATCTACGCCTCATTAAAGTCCTTATGGGACTCCGTCCTGAGTATGAATCAGTTTGTGCTGCTTTGTTACATCGCAACCTTTTACCATCTTTAGATGCTGCTATTCAGGAAATTTTGTTTGAAGAAAAAAGACTTGGCCTTGTCTCCTCCCTGACATCCAGCGTTGCACTTGCAACCACTCATCCTCGACCTGGAAATGAATCTCCATTCTGCAAATATTGTAAACTTTATGGTCATAAATTGCCTAACTGTCCTACCATTGAGTATAGGTACTGTCACAAGAAAGGTCATATCCTGGATAATTGTCCTACTCGTCCACCTAGTCCTCCTAATCACACATATAAAGTCAAGTCCTCTCCTAAATCGGGTTCCTCATCTGTTGTTGTTGCTGCCACTCCATCTGAATCACTACCCCTCCAAATTTTCAGTTAAGTGATCTTCATGATTTACTGAAACAGGTGATCTCTTCCAACTCTACTGCCTTTGCGGTCACCCCAGGTATTTTGTGGCTCCTTGACTCAACTTGCTGCAATCATATGACTTCTGACATTTCATTATTATCTTCGCTTATTCCTGTTCAATCTTTTCCACCAATCCACTCTGCTGATGGAAATCACATGTCTGTCTCTCACATTGGCACACCCACCATAAATCTCTCCCACGCATATCATGTTCCTAATTTATCCTTCAACCTAGCTTCTGTTGGTCAATTATGTGATCTTGGTCTTACAACTACTTTCTCTTCTCATGGTTGTCAGGTTCAGGATCCGCAGACGGGACAGGTGATTGGTACGGGACGGAAAGTGGGAAGATTATTTGAGCTCACATCTCTCCAACACTCCCTACTTCCATCTATCTCAACTTCAGTCACTGATCATACCTTATATCAGTGGCACCTTCGTCTTGGTCATGCTTCTTCTGATAAACTTCTTAATTTAGTCTCTACCGGTACTCTTGACAATGTTTCCAAGTTTAGTCATTTTGATTGTGTGAATTATAAACTTGCAAAACAACCTGCTTTGTCATTTACTACTTCAACATCATTATGTGATACACCTTTTGGTCTGGTTCATTCTGACATTTGGGGACTTTCTCCCTCTCCTACTGTAAATGGTTACCGATATTTTGTCTTATTTATTGATGATTATTCTCGCTTTACTTGGATTTATTTTCTTAAACATCGGTCTTCATTACCTCAAATTTACATTGATTTTGCGAATATGGTTCACACTCAACTCTCTCGCACCATTAAAATTCTTCGCACAGATAATGCAATGGAATACAAGGACTCCCATCTTCTTTCCTTTCTTTCCCAAAAGGGCACACTGGTTCAACGTTCATGCCCTTATCCCTCTCAGCAAAATGGTCGAGCAGAACGAAAACATCGTCATATATTGAACTCTGTTCGTGCTCAACTTCTCTCTACTTCATGTCCCGAGAAATTTTGGGGTGAAGCTGCCCTCACCTCAGCTATGTCATCAACCGCCCTCCATCACCAGTCATTCACAACATCTCCCCCTTTGAACAACTTTATGTTGTTGTCCCTTCTTACTCCAATCTTAAAGTCATTGGTTGTGCATGTTTTATGTTATTACATCCTCATGAACATATCAAAATTGAACCTCGTGCTCGTTTATGTTGTTTCTTGGGATATGGTACCGAACATAAAGGTTTTCGTTGTTTGGATCCAATCTCTCAAAGATTACGTATATCTCGCCATGTCACTTTTTGGGAACATCGTATGTTTTCTAGTCTTTCCTCATTTCATACATCTCTCTCTAGCTCTCCTCCATTCTTCACTGATCCTTTCACTGATTTATTCCCCACAAACGATATTCCACATGACCCTGAACCTCATCCTCTACCTGTCACCGAGCTCACTCAATCTTCTCAACTATCTGAACTTTCGGATCCACCATCTGTCTCTTGTGCTAAACCTGAATCTGCACCTACTCGTCATTCCACCCGGGTAAGAAAAATTATTTCCCATCTTAAAGACTACCATTGTTTTTCAACTATTATGTCTTTAGTTGAGCCTACCTCTTATAAGGAGGCCAGTACTAACCCTTTGTGGCAGTAAGTAATGAATGGGGAACTTCAAGCCTTAGCAAAGACTCACACTTGAGACTATGTCGACTTACCCCCTGGAAAGAAACCCATTGGCTGTAAGTGGATTTATAAAATTAAAACTCACTCTGATGGATCTATTGAACGTTATAAAGCCCGACTGGTGGCCAAAGGATATTCTCAAGAATATGGCATTGATTATGAAGAGATATTTGCTCCAGTTGCCCGAATGACATATGTTCGCAGTCTATTAGCCATAGCAGCTGCCAAACAGTGGCCACTTCTTCAAATGGATATTAAAAATATTTTTCTCAATGGTACTCTATCTGAAGAAGTATATATGAAACCACCACCTGACACTGATCCGCCACCTCAGAAAGTATGTCTTCTTCGTCGTGCTCTTAATGGCCTAAAACAATCTCCACGAGCCTGGTTTGCAACGTTCAGTTCCACCATCACCCAACTTGGATTTACCTCCAGCCCTCACGATTCTGCGTTATTCACTCGACAAACCTCTCATGGTATTGTTCTCCTACTCTTATATGTTGATGATATGATATTACAGGTGATGATCTTCAAGCCATATCTGAATTGCAATGTTACCTGGGCAAACATTTTGAGATGAAAGATTTAGGACCTCTCAGTTATTTTCTTGGTCTTAAAGTCTCATCCTCGTCTGATGGATACTACTTGTCTTAAACAAAATATGCATCTGATCTCCTGGCTAAATCAGAAATTACTGATTCTGTCACATCCTCAACACCGCTTGATCCAAATGTGCGTTTGACTTCTTTTGTCAGCACTACTCTCGAGGATCCCACCTTATCTCGACAACTTGTTGGGAGTTTAATTTACTTGACTGTGACCCCTCTCGATATTGCCTATGCAGTTCACACTGTTAGTCAATTCATGGCTGCACCCCGTACTATTCACTTCATTGTTGTACTTCGTATTTTAAGATATGTTAAAGGCACTCTGGGTCATGGATTACATTTCTCATCACGATCATCTTTGATTCTCTCTGGATACTCTGATGCTGATTGGGCAGGCGATCCTACTGATCGACGATCCATTACTGGTTATTGTTTCTACCTAGGGGATTCTCTCATCTCCTGGCGAAGTAAGAAGCAAACTGTTGTACCACGTTCCAGCACAAAGTCAGAATATCGTGCATTGGCTGATGCAACTTCAGAATTGTTATGGCTTCAATGGCTTCTTAATGATATGGGTGCTCCACAACAATCATCCACTATTCTTCACTGTGATAATCGCAGTGTCATTCAAATTGCTCACAATGATGTATTTCATGAACGAACAAAACATATTGAGAATGATTGTCACTTTGTTCACCATCATCTTCAGAGCAACACTCTCCATCTACAGTCCATCTCCACCTCAGATCAACTAGCTGACATCTTCACCAAAGCTCTTCCTTCTCCTCGATGCACTTAGTTAGTTAGCAAACTCAATTTGGTTTCAACTCTACCATCTTGAGTTTGAGGGAGAGTGTTATTGTCATTTATATAAAAGAATTATTTGGATAATCTTGTATTTATTTAGGAGAATATATTTAGGATACTTTAATTTGTGTATATTAAGCATTGTATCTGTCTCATAATACATAGAAAATAATATGAGGCTTGGGTTTCTGCCGATCAGTTACTACTCGGTTGGCTGTACAACTTTATGGCACTTGAAGTTGCAGTTCAATTAATGGGATATGATAATATCAGAAGTCTTTGGGAAGCAATTCATGCTCTGGTCGGCGTTCAGTCCAGAGTTGAGGAAGACTACCTCAGACAGATCTTCCAGCAAACTCGAAAAGGTAATTCATCCATGGTTGAATATCTTAAACTTATATACCTTCATTTTGACAATCTTGCACAGGCTGGTAGTCCTGTGACACCTAAAAATCTTGTGTCGCAAGTTCTTCTTGGACTAGAAGAAGAATATAATCCAATAGTTGTTGTCATCCAAAGTAAACCAGACATCTCATGGCTCGATATGCAATCTGAGCTCCTATCGTTTGAAAAACGACTTGAAAATCATAATTCTTCCAAGAAAAATCTGATACATATTATGTCTCTTTTTTGGATGATTATAGCAGGTTCTTGTGGATATATCCGCTCAAACAAAAATCTGATACACTACCAGCTTTTCGTCACTTTCTACAGCTGCTAAAGACTCAGTTTCATGCTGATATAAAGGTGTTGCAGTCAGATAATGGTGGTGAATATGTGAAAGTTCATCAACTGTGTAATTCTCTTGGTATTGTTTCACGACATTCTTGTCTTTATACATCTGCTCAGAATGGACGTGCTGAAAGGAAGCATCGTCATGTGGTTGAAATGGGTCTTACATTATTGGCTCAAGCCTCCATGCCCTTGAGCTTCTGGTGGGAGTTTTTCTTAATGTTGTTTTATTGATTAATGGGTTTCCCACTTCAGTTTTAGGGGGTAAGTCTCCTCTTCAGTTAATGCATAATAAAGTTCTTGATGTTACTAATCTTCGTGTATTTGGTTGTGCTTGCTTTCCATGCCTTCGACTTTATCAGCATCACAAGTTTGAGTTTCATTCAGAGAAATGTGTTTATCTGGGACCAAGTATTGTGCATAAAGGTCACAGATGTCTGAATAGTGCTGGTAAAATCTCGTGATGTTAAATTTAATGAGCATGACTTCCCTTTTGCCAATGGGTTTCAAGGTGGACTGTCCAACTTGAGGTCTAATTCCATTTACAGCCAGCCCTCCCAACCTATATATGGCCCCATTATTCAAAACTTTTCATGTCCAAGTTCTCCCTTTGATATATCTCCCTCTCTTCCTCATCCAACTTCTCCTTTGGCTACTCCTCCCAATCACACATTATCCTTGACTACCAGCCCCACTCTAGTCCAAGCCCTACCGTCAGACACGTTGATCCCTCACCTACTACACCAACTGAGTCCTCTCCTTGTACCCGTCCCACTACCACTTCTTTTATGCCTTCTCATGACCCTTCTTCCATCGTGTTTATGTCTTCAGCTACTGATCTTGGTCTTGCACATCTTTTACCCACACCCTCTCCTTTGTCTCCTGTTTTACAGCCTACTCATCTGATGATAACAAGAGGTAAGGCTAGCATCTTTAAGCCTAAAGTCTGGCTCACTACTTCAAAGGTTGACTGGTCTCTCACTGAACCTACTCGTGTTCGCGAAGCTCTTAATACACCTCAGTGGAAATCTGCTATGGATGTGGAGTTTAAAGCTCTTTGTGATAATAACACTTGACAGCTTGTTCAGCCAACTAGTTCAATGAATGTTCTTGGAAATAAATGGGTTTTTCCGTTGAAAAAGAATATGGATTGTTCTATTCAGCGATATAAGGCCTGACTGGTCGCCAAAAGTTTTCATCAACATCATGCAGTCGATTTCTTTGAGACCTTTAGTCTTGTTGTCAAGGCTACCACCATTCGTGTTGTCCTTAGTATTGCGGTAACTAAAGGATGGCATATTCGTCAACTAGACTTTAACAATGCATTTCTTAATGGAAAACTCGATGAAGATGTTTATATGCACCAACCATCCGGGTATGTTGACTCTCGTTTTCCTCACTATGTTTGCAAACTAAATAAGGCTATTTATGGCCTGAAACAAGCTTCTAGAGCTTGGAATACTACACTGTGTACTATCTTGCTTGGATGGGGGTTTCATCACTCAAAATCTGATACATCCTTATTCATTTATCATGTTGGTGAATCAATTGTTTTACTCTTAGTCTATGTTGATGATGTTATTATTACTGAAAATAATTCAGCTCTCATATCTCGTTTGATTCGCACTCTTGATTCTACATTTGCTCTAAAAGATTTGGGTGTCCTAAGCTACTTTCTTAGCATTCAAGTCCAGTATCTCAGTTCTAGTTTTATCTTACATCAGTCCAAATATGTTGAAGATCTACTTCATAAGTTGGAATTGTCTGAATTGAAACCGGCTATCTCTCCGTGTGTTGTTGGTCAACATCTCTCTAACTTTGATGGCCAACCTCTATCTGATACGTTTATTTACCGTAGTACTATTGGTGCTCTGCAATAGCTTACGACTACAAGGCCCGACATTGCATACATTGTCAATCATTTAAGTCAGTTCTTGAAGGCTTCTACTGATGTTCATTGAAAAGTTGTCAAATGTGTTCTTCGTTACGTTAGTGGAACACGACACTTTGGCCTTCTGTTCCAACCGAGCTCCAGTCTTCAGCTTACTGCCTTTTCCGATGCTGATTGGGAGTCCAATCTTGATGACCGCAAATTTGTGGCAGCCTACTGTATGTTTATAGGAGAGAATTTGGTATCATGGTCATCGAAGAAACAATCAGTGGTTGCTCGTTCTAGTACGGAGTCTAAGTATAGAGCTCTTGCTCATGCGACATCAGAAATTATTTGGCTTAAACAGTTGCTGACCGAGCTTCGTTTTCCTCCACTGTACAAGCTGATTTTGTGGTGTGATAACATAAGTGCTGGAGCATTAGCTGTCAATCCTGTTTTTCATGCTCGTACAAAGCATATTGAAATCGACGTGCACTTTGTTCGTGATCAAGTTCTCAAAGGTAACTTGGAAGTTCGTTATGTTCCCTCCTCCGATCAATTGGCAGATTGCTTGACCAAGCCTTTAACTCACTCTCAATTCTTGTGGCTGCGTACCAAACTCAGGGTTCTTCCTACACCCACGAGTTTGAGGAAGGATGATAGAGAGAATGCTAATGTGGCCAAGTCAAATGGCAGAGAAAAATGACTCACTATACAGTCATGTAAAAAAGGAGTCCAAAATATTTGTTCACCTCTTTTTAGTTTGTTATTTGTTATGTTTTTCTATTGGGCCATCTAGTAGATATTATTTCATTTTTTTATTCTTTATTCTTGCTGTCCTAACTATATATATATAAAAAAAATTGTATGTCCTTGATAAAATAGAATGAGAAAACAGCCGCAACACTCTTTGGAGAATTGGTGTATTTCTCTTAATTCTGTCTTCGACCTCTCAAACATCACCACCGGATGATTCCACAGCTTTCACCCTCTTTTACACCTCAAAAAGGTATGCTCCCTACTTTCGGCTTCTTTGCCACAACACTGGCATTCTCAAAATCAATGATATGCCTCTTCTGAAGATTTTCATTGTTGAAAGGATGTTATTGAATAGTCTCCACATCATCATCTTAATTTTACAAGGAATTAGTAAGCCCCACGAAGCTTTCCACCATCTTAAAAAGCTATTAGAAAAGCTACAACAATTCAATTAACCCAAACTATGTAGGTAACGGTAAATTCAACAAAATTCATAGTTTTAGGTAAATATGATCAAAAGCAATCCAGCTACATTTGCGATTTCAGTTTATTACAATGGATCAATCAATAGAATCTCATTACAATTACAACAATTTTTATTACGAACCGACGAACCGACAAACATGACATTAATGTTATAATTTCTTCGAATCAATTGACTGAAGATTAATGCCAAAAAGAGAATTAAGTAACTAATACTGAAAACTCAAGAGTAAGATTTTAAAACCTATGAACCAAATGCACATTAAGTTGTAGTTAAAAAATATTAAATTCAAAATTTAAGAGCAAAAGTGTAACATTAATTAAGAGACCAAATGAAAACTATACCAAAACCTAGAGATGGAAGGAATATTTTTTTTTCATAATATATATTTTAGTCATTCAACCCTTGAAAATTAATTTTAGGGCAAATTGCAAAGCCACGTCTAAATAATGGTAGTAGTTGCAATCATACCCTCAAACTTTCAAAATTAAAAATTGAGTCATCAAACTTATCTAAATTTTAAAATTGAATCATTAAACTTACATAATAATTGTATGAAATGTAATGATTTATAAATTTGAGAATTTAATTTTTATCATTTGCAAGTCTAATTTGTACAATTGTTATAATTTGAGAATTCAATTTTAACATTTTTAAAAGTTTGGAGGTCTGGTTGTTATTATTGAAAATTTGACATTGCAATTGCTACTTAAACATATTTTAGAATGGTTTTGGTAATTTACTCTTGATTTTAGTCGTTGAAATTTATCTCGACGGTAATCGATAGGGTTGGTTAATTGGGTAAAGAAAAAGAGGTTTGAAGTTTAAACCAAATTTTAGTGGGAAATGGATTGGGATATCTCCTAGTGATGAACTTGAAACCATAAAGAACCACTAATTTCAAGGCGGAACTGGAGGCACTTGCAGTAACGGGGCTACTTGGTAAAGCTTCTCGATAAACTATTATGAGTTTCTCCATCAATTTTGCCGTCTCTCAACCTGTTCAATCCATTGTCTTCTCTTCACGAACACCCGATTACGAGGCCAGTCTCTCATTCCCTCAACCAATTTCTCCTTTTCTTCTTCTTTTTCTTCCAGAATTGGGATTTATTTTCGTAATGCCTGAATTTTTTGGCAGATAAGGAATTCAGCTTTAACAATAACACATTCTGCTACCCAAAAAGCTATTGCAAACTCCAGTATCAAAATTCCCAATTCGGTTAAAGTTGATAAAACTGATTCCCATCTTGAAATTCAGCCGCTTGTTGATCTTCTGCGTGATTGTGTGGATGCTAGGTTTCTGAAACAAGCCAAAACTGTTCATGGGTTTTTGTTAAAATCAAATTTTTCGAACCACGATTCTCTGGTCTTGCTTAATCATGTTGCTCATGCTTATTCGAAATGCTCCGATATCGATGCTGCCTGTAAAGTGTTTGATCAAATGTCCCAGAGAAATATATTTTCGTGGACTGTCATAATTGTTGGATTGGCTGAGAATGGTTTGTTCCTTGATGGGTTTGAGTTTTTCTGTGAAATGCAGAGTCAGGGAATTTTCCCTGATCAGTTTGCTTATTCTGGTATATTGCAGATATGTATTGGCCTGGATTCCATTGAATTGGGAAAAATGGTGCATGCCCAGATTGTTATTAGAGGCTTTACATATCATACTTTTGTGTCTACTGCTCTTCTTAATATGTATGCAAAGTTACAAGAGATTGAGGATTCATGCAAGGTGTTTAACACCATGACTGAAGTTAATGTAGTCTCATGGAATGCTATGATCACAGGGTTGACATCAAACGATCTTCACTTAGATGCTTTTGATCTTTTTCTCAGAATGAAGGGGGAAGGAGTAACACCCGATGCACAAACGTTTATCGGTGTTGCAAAAGCTATCGGTATGTTGAGAGATGTAAACAAGGCAAACGAAGTTAGCAGTTATGCTTCGGTGTTGGGTGTGGACTCTAATACTCTTGTGGGAACTGCCCTTATTGATATGCATTCTAAATGTGGATCTTTGCAAGAGGCAAGATCTAACTTTAACTCACATTTCACAACTTGTCGGGTTAATGCACCGTGGAATGCAATGGTTTCAGGTTATTTACAGAGTGGGTTTAATGAAGAGGCCTTGGAATTGTTTGCCAAAATGTGTCAAAATGACATACATTTGGACTGTTACACTTACTGTAGTGTATTTAATGCTGTAGCTGCTTTGAAGTGTTTGTCGTCAGGAAAAAAGGTTCATGCCAGGGCTATAAAATCAGGATTGGAAGTGAATTATGTAAGTATCTCCAATGCAGTGGCTAATGCGTATGCTAAATGTGGATCACTGGAGGATGTAAGGAAGGTCTTTAACAGGATGGAAGATAGAGATTTGGTATCTTGGACTAGCCTAGTAACTGCTTATTCTCAATGTTCTGAATGGGATAAGGCAATAGAGATCTTCTCAAATATGAGAGCAGAAGGTTATGCACCCAATCAGTTCGCCTTTTCTAGCGTGCTTGTTTCATGTGCTAACCTTTGCTTACTTGAGTACGGTCAGCAAGTCCACGGGTTCATTTGCAAGGTTGGCTTGGATATGGACAAATGCATAGAAAGTGCGCTGGTTGACATGTATGCCAAATGTGGTTGTTTGGCTGATGCGAAGAAGGTTTTCGATAGAATCTCTAATGCTGATACAGTGTCGTGGACTGCAATAATAGCTGGCCATGCTCAACACGGTATTGTTGATGATGCCTTTCAACTCTTTAGAAGGATGGTGCAGTTAGGTGTGGAGCCCAATGCTGTTACTTTTTTGTGTGTTCTATTTGCATGTAGCCACGGTGGTCTGGTAGAAGAAGGCCTACAGTACTTCAAGCTAATGAAGGAAACTTATGGTTTGGTGCCAGAGATGGAACATTATGCCTGTATCGTTGATCTCTTAAGTCGTGTGGGTCATCTAAATGATGCAATGGAATTTATTAGTAGGATGCCTGTAGAGCCCAATGAAATGGTTTGGCAGACCTTGTTGGGGGCTTGCAGGGTCCATGGTAATGTTGAATTGGGAGAGGTTGCTGCTCAGAAGATACTTTCTTTCAAAGCAGAAAACTCTGCCACCTATGTTCTTTTATCCAACACCTATATCGAATCAGGGAGTTACAAAGATGGACTTAGTTTGCGGCATGTGATGAAAGAGCAGGGGGTAAAAAAGGAACCCGGATGTAGTTGGATCTCTGTGAATGGTACATTGCATAAGTTTTATGCAGGTGATCAACAACATCCAGAAAAAAATAAAATTTATGCAAAGCTAGAAGAGTTGAAGTTGAAACTCATTTCTTTGGATGATGTACCAGATTTGAGTTATGAACTGTAAGATGTGGATCTTGGTTAAGTTATACGGATCTAGGTGGAAAACCTGGTCCCTTCGACCAAGTCTCTATGGAGGAGAAAAAAAAAACATCAGCCAAAGATAACAAACTAAACAGGGAAAGGCAAATTGGTGCTTAAGAACTAAATTTGGGGGTAAAGGATATGGGACTTATAGATATGATTGTCTGCATTATTCATCTCCTGCAGGTTCTGAAGTATGTATGATGATGTACTGCATTAGATAAGGAAGAATAACGATTCAAGTTAGGGGAAGGATAAAAAGCGCCACGGATCATGCTTGGTTCTGTGAAGATCTCTTACTTTTTGACAATATGTTGCTTTATTGGGTGAGGGCTATCCGAAGTGTGACCTCTTCTATAGTAATGCATTGTTATGGTGTGCTAATATGGAATCATAGAACCTTTCTGCTTATGATTTTTACTGGGGTCTACTGAACTTGTCATGTTCGAAGTAGTAAAATTTATCATTTCATTACATGAAAATAAGTTTTGGAGAGAAATTTCTCAAATTCATCCAGCAGTGGAAATGAAGATATTTTCCTTTTCTCTCTCCCTCTGATTTATTTTTGTTTTAACTCTCTAAATTTGTCTTTTATCCTTCCTTTTTTCCTTGGAAACGTGGCCTAGTTGTTTTATTTCCTGAATTCTATTTATCATGCCAAGAATCTGTTTACTATTTCTCCCGTGAATTTGCTGAAATGAGTTTACTGTTTATATTCTTATTATTGCATTTTCCTTTTTTACCATAAAAGGAATTAGATTGATTTTGAATTATTTCTTTCAGCTGCAGTGAACTGCTAACTGAAATAAAATAATTTTGACATGATCTCTCATAATCATAACTAATCAGTATGCTTTTTCTTCCCCACCAATAATCTCACTAACTTCTTGGGGTGTAATAAGATTGATCTATTATGCATTGAAATGAAACCACCGCATCATGAGTTGCTTCTTTTCTCAGGCAGACAAGTAAAAAAAACTACTGTACTACAAAAAACAGTGTCTATTAGGAAGCATCACAATTGAAACTTAGGTGAATCTACGTCACTTATATGACTTTGATACAATCTAATGTGTAATTTAACTGACTTAATCTGTTGTTGGAGTAGGGAAAGGAAAGTTATAATGCAAGGAATGAAGGGTTGGATGGTGAAGTTATGAAGCAAAGAGGAAGAAGAAAGGCTCCTGGTTTAAAGGAGGAGAAATGAATTGCATGGGGGAGAGGGCAAAAATATGTGCCTTCCAGAGACTATCCAAAAACCAATAACGAGACACAACAGTTGAAAGGCTGTTTTTATGAAATGTCTTGTGGGTATGGCCCTCGCCAGTGTTAGCTTGTTGTTGTTGTGCCATTATATGTGGTCCTTTTGCTGGATTTATATGGCTGGTTCCTTAACATGTGAAGAAGATGGGACAAGCAACTTCCAGTGAGCATATATATATATATATATATATATATAATTGATGAATTAAGAGAAAAGGAAATATTGTAATGAAAATCTATGAATCTTCAAGGCTACAAACCGCCCCCGTGACTTAAAATGTTGAAATCTTTCTGTCAACATCAGTGAGAGGGTAAACATAACAACAATATGGTACGTCTACTAACTTAATGCTATGAATTTTGTTGCTACTTATACAGATTTATTTGCTGTTTGGGCCACCTTAATTTTATGCTTCTTAACTTAATACTTTCATTTCCATCCCCTGTTTGCATCTAAATAGATACATTTATTTATGTATTGAGGAATGAAAAAAGAAAGAAAGAAAGATGCTGAATTTGAATGTACAAAGACAAAAATTATATAGCTGTCATAAGTTTATATATGCTGTCTGAGCATTACAAGGTGACGAAAGCAGAGTAGCTGCTACAATTCTAAGACTGACGACTCTTTGAGAGTGACCCTTTGCAAATCTCTCCTTTCTGCTTCAAACCCATCTTTCTCCCTTTTTTTTTTTTCTTTTCTTTTCTTTTAACCCTTTCATTTATGTTTTACACATTTTCTCCTGATATTTAATGAGGCATCTGGGTTTTGAATGAGGTCACAAAGTATTCAAATTATACTTTGTTTTTGGGCCATTCATTATATATATATATCATCATATCGTTGGAATGTCTTGAATCTGTTATCTGATATTTCGAACAACATTATATTTGTATTATGTTATTTACGATTTGTGTCCTAAGATTTAGCGAGTGTGTTATATAAACTTTTCTCTTTAATCTCCTGGCGCCTTTGAATTTGTAATACGATATTTTCTCTCCTGTAATAAATTGCTCTCTTTGTGCTTATAGACATACCTAACACATTATTAGTGAACCACGTAAATCTTTACGTTGATTCTTTATTGTTCATATTTTTCTATTTATCTTTGCATTGGAATGTCTTGAATCCATTATCTGACACTTCGAACAATTAAGTTATTTACATATTTGTCGTTTTCGTGTTATTCACGTTTATGACCTAGGATTTAGAGAAGTGGGTTATATAAACTCTATTAACCCTGGAGGCGCATAAATTCTGTAATCCTCTACTATGAAATTGTTCTCCCTTGTTCTTTGAACGTAATAACACACCGTTAGTGAAACGCGTAAATCTATGTGACGATTTTCTTTGTTTTACATTTTCTATTTATTTTTTGTTGTCGATTTTCTAACACTTAGATTGTCGATTTCTTAACGCATATGAACCAAGACGAGACGACTACTTGTGTTTGTTGTTTATGTTATCCTTGTATAGATCCTTACCAACCAAAGGCTCTCTTTCTTCGGCGCCAAGTGAACAAGAGAGGCACTTATCACTAACTTTATACTTTTATTAAGTTTTGTTTCCATTGTACATTTGCATGTGAATGTACTTTCCCAAAGTGCAACTCACGTGACCTTTTGTAGCAAGTCACAAGAATCCCTTAAATTTACTCCACACAAACGGATAACAATATAATTCAATTTTTTTTTTAACTACACATAGAAATTAGAAAAATAGAATCGGATAGGGTTAAATTATTATATATATATATATATATATATATATATATATATATATATATATCATCAATATCGAGGAATTTATTCGGTGAAACGAGTACAATGAAATTCATAGTATTCACGTAAAAAACTACAAATTATTTTTTAAAATTTTTCTAACATTCTAGATTAGTCAATAATAATAATAGACTTTTCGTCACCACATAGTACGGTTTCTACTTAATTAATGTTAAAATTTGTTTCTTAACTTAGGATAAATAATATGTCACGAGAAATATTTCCGAATTAAGTAATTATACTTTTTGCATGGTTTGATTTTTCAATGTATAATAATTTTACATCAACAACCCAATTAATAGACAGACAATTGAATATATATATATATATATATATATATATATATATATTTCCTTATAATGCAATTATCTTAACCTTTGTTGGGCAATTGAATCAAAATTTTGTTAGGGTTAGCCAATAATCTTATAATTATATGATATTAATCATAAAAATCAAAATTGAAAATTTGGAGAACAAATCAATTTTCAAATTTAAGGCAACATTGTTCCATCCCACGAGGTTGTTTCCAACTTTATTGCAACTGACGAACAGAGAATGTGGGCTGGAAAAAGCCTTCACCATTTTTGTTGATTTGAATCTAAATCTTTAATAATTTAATCCTAATTAATTAAGCACGCAGATACATGCTTGATTAGCTTGGAGAATTATAATAATTAAATTAAATTAATAATGATTTGAATCTAAATATGTAATTATATATCAATTCTCCAAGTTATATGTATTTTTATTACAATATTTGACTTCTAACATCAAAAGTTCTAAACTGATGTAATTAAATTAAAGCTTTTTTCTTTCTGCTTAATTAATTTATTATTATTATTTTATAATATTATTTCTTAAAAAAACAAAAAGTATAAAGTTAATCATCATTTTTAAGCAAAAATGAATAAAGTATCTGCTTGATGTGTATTATTTAGTTTGAGGTTATTCAAACCATAAATAACACATCATATTATATTTCTATTACTAACTGACAAAAACATCATTATTACATTTCAATTTTAGCAAGAACATATGGTAACCTAATCTATTGAAAATATGGAAACACAATACATTAAAAAAAAATAAAAATAAAAAATAAAAAATAAAAAGCAAATTTAAAGCAACCAAAGCATGCATTATATAAAAATGTAAACTTAATATCTTTAAAATTTGAGTAACCCTAACCCCATGTTGTCCCCTTTTTCTAAATTATGAAAAACTCCACCTTTAGAATATCCGATCATCCAACTAAAATTATCCATCGTAACAAACAACACTTAACTCGCTATCGTTTCAACAAGGACAACTCAAGTTTCATCTCAAATTCAAACTTCTCATCGAGATCTATCACCTTTTAGCACAACGTAAAAAAGATTATAATACAGATTATAATACATACATATATCGTAATTGATCGGTATAAAAAATTTATAAACGATTTTTTTTATTTTTTGATTGATTTGGAAGTATACATTTTGGAGATGGGAATGTGAATTATTGAGGGGATTGTGTACAGGGAATTATGGGGGGTTGGTTTTAAATGACTGTACAAAGAAAGTAAAGCATGTGAAAAATCAAATCAAAAGGCCAAAGGGAGAGAGAAAAATAATATAAAAATATAAAAATATAATAAATAATTTGGAAATAATTCCAAATTGCATTTTTTTATTTTTTTTTATTTTTGAAGAAAAACAGTAATAATAATAGGGTTTTGTTAGAGTGTATTGTTTTGTAAACAAGTGAAGACAAAGAGCTTATCTGTGTGAATTTTGTAGGCTTCTTCTTTTTTCCATTATATCATGATATATATATCGATAAGCATCCAGTCACCCTCATTCGGAAAAAAAAAACCACACTCAACTTCACCGTTACTTGTCCAAATTCCATCGCTAAACAAAAACAAAATCGTTAAATCACTCATCAAACTCAAAAGCTTAAGCTTATAGATTAACATTAAAGAGCCTATTAAGAAATGTAAAACAATAGAGAGAATCTACGTACAAATACACATAATATCATACTAACATGTTAGAGAGAATAATATTATAATACAAAGTAGAGGAATCCTTGTACTTAATCGTTCAAAACGTGAGATAACATATTCAACACGTTCTAAAAAAATGTAGAATCTCTTGTTCTAATCAAATAGATACATACATACCCATCGTTCTTCTTAAACGTTAGAAAACGTCTCTACGATAAAAGGACGGTTGTGTTTTTGTATAGTATGGTTGTAGGTTATGAATATACTTCGGTAATACTAGAAATTTATTTTCTCGGGAGCGAGAAATATATGGAAGTACAACTGTTGATGGGAAGGGAAGGGACAAGTGTAGGAGGAGGGTTGGTGTGTGGTGAGTATTGTTTTGTTGTAATGATTAAAGGGCACACATGTGAATACAGACTGGGTACCTCATTTGTCTCTCACCAATCCACACATTTTCTCTCAACCAATATTAACCCTAAAACTCATCAACTCCCTATTATTTTTCCATTTTCTTTCTTTTCATCTATATTCACCTTTGTACGTCCTTTTATTTCTCTTCGATCTCTAAGTTTTGAATTTAGTTTCTATTTGATTTCTAAATTTCAAACAAATGTAGATTTTAATATAGTTTTCAAATTTCAAAGTATTACAATATTTAGACCCTATGTTAGGAAGATTTAGACTTTTAATTTTACTTTTTCACAAAATTCTCATTTTTTATCATCAGTAAATAATTTAAAAGAATTATAATTTAATTAAAGTTACACTATTTTTCATCACTATTTAAAGTTCACTCCATAATTATTTCAAATTAATTAATAGACATTAACGTTCATGATTGAATAATGTGGATGTTTAATAAAGATTCAAAAGTGTGTGAAACATAAAAAATGTAATAACACAAACTAAACGAGAACTAAACTCAAAATATAGAAACCAAAAAGATATATTTTTCCGTGTTCCTTCTTTATAGTAATAATAAAAGCAATATAATATATTATTTAGATAAATGATTTTACGATGATATATGTGAAACAAAATTAATTCATGCATGAATCTACACTTCTTTATTTATCTTATATAATAATAAACTCATGCATGCAAATAATTAGAGTAGAAGAGTGATATGAGATATTAAATCTTAGTTATATATATAAAAAAAATTATTAAATTTCAATTTACGAGAAGATTGAATAATTAATAATAATGTTTAAATGAAGGATTAGAGAGTTGGAAAATTTGTGATTTACATAAATATATATAGAGGAATTATGTAATATGAAAGGAATTCAGAAAGGCACGTGTGGAGAGAGAGAGAGAGAGGAAGAAAAATAAATTAATAAAATTGAATAATAATAAGAAGAAAAAAAAAAAAGAAAAGAAAAGAAAAAGTCCCCCGTGAGGAGTGTTTGGAGGCATTCAAAAATCACAACTAAACATCCTTTTGGTTGCTTCCTTTGGCCTTCACTTCTTTCGATGGCCATTTTTCACTCCCATCCGCAACCATCACGAGCCCCCCCACCCCCACTATTTCTTCTCTAACCCTATTTTCTCCTTTTTGCCCCCTTTTTTTTTTATATATATATTTATTTTTTATCCATATATAATCATACTATCTTCTACGAACTATTTTTACATCTACGAGTGACTCACTTGACTCAGTGGTATTCGATCTCTCCCTCTACTCCATTGTTATACTTAGAATCTGTGATCATTGGACTGTTTCAAATCTTTCTATCGTCACTTTAAATTAATTAGATCAATAATTATTAGGGTTTTAATTTACTCTACCTTTTAATATTCCTTACCAAACAAATAAATACATTCTACTTCCTTCGAAATCACTTAAAAACAGTTGTGTTAAAACAAATTAGATAGTTTAATATTTTTAATTTGGAAATTAGTTGGAGGAGAATTTGGATGTGAAGAGTGCAATTAATAAAATACTCTTGTTTAATAACTATTTGATGGTTGGTTTTTTAATTTTTTTTTAAAAAATAATCTTATAAACACTAATACCTACTTCCACATGTCAATTAATTTTTTTTCAAAAGTAGTTCAAATTCCAAACATAACTTAAAAATTAGTTTCTAATTATTATTATTATTATTATTATTATATTTAAATTTTGCTATTAAATTCAACTATTTTCTTTATAAAAAAAATGAAAATCGTTATAATTTCAAACACAATTTTATTTTATAAAAGAAAAAGATTATAAGTGTAATTAAAACAAAGTTAGAACACAGAATTGTACCAAAACTTTTGGCCCACAAACATATACCCAAGTAGAAGAAGTACTTAACTTCCCAACAACAAATACATATTAAAGTGTTAATTAAATTTGTTGGTTTGTGTTTCATTTAATTTTGAATGTACAAACTATAAACTTTAGTACACTTGTTATAATTAATAAGGAATGAATGATCCATTAAAAAGAAGCAAAAATTTTTAATAAAAAGTTCAAAAAAAATTAAATAATAACAAAAATGAAATTGTACATAGAAGGGTAGTTTAGTAAGTAGAACAGTTGGCAAAGTATAATATAATATATATATATATATATATATATATATATATATATTGATTATGCAGTGTCATGTGGGAAGCTAACAAACAGAGAAAAGATCATATAAATTTCAGCCTCCTCCTCATCATACCCTTATAAAACCACACCCCCTAACTTTTTTTTTTTTCATTTTTGTAGATCATATATTACAGAAAAGAAAAAAGAAAAAAGAAAAAAAAAAAGATATAAAGAGAACCAAAATATTGGAAGAGTTGAATCCATGGTTTCTAGAGAGCACAAGAAGGCTGCAGCTCTTCATGACAACCTCCAATTACTTCGCTCTATTACCAACTCTCATTCTGTAAATACTCTCCTCTCTCTTTATTTATTTATCTTTTAATTATCCTCAATTCATATCATGAATTCAGAATTTGAATAAAATGGTATTTTGTGTTTGTGTGGAAGCAGATAAACAAAGCGTCGATTATAGTAGATGCATCGAAATATATCGAGGAGCTAAAACAGAAAGTAGAAAGATTGAATCAAGATATATCCACGGTTCAAAATTCAAATCCACTTTCTCATCAATATTCTCCCATGGTATATAAATTTTATATTATTTTTTAGTTTTTAGTTTTTGGTTTGTTTGTTTAAGAAATTAATTAACCTATTTCTATATATATA